>VZRV01004457.1:735890-858693 GCA_013398115.1 Falcunculus frontatus | reverse complement strand
GGGATGCCGGCGGCGCGGCGGCAGGGCAGCAAGGCGGCGGCGGCGGAGAGGAGCGGCGGGCAGCCGGCAGGTAAGGGCTGCGCGACCGCGCACACACGTGCTCGGCGGGGACGGCTCCGGCCCGGCCGGGTTCGGCGCTGCGAGTCCCCGTCCCTGAGCGAGCGGAGGGGGGCGGATGGATGGAGATCGCCGGAGGAGGCTGTGGAGCGGGAGTTACGAACGCGGGGCCGCGGCGGTTCCACCTCGCCGTGGCTCGGGGTAGTCTCAGAGGCGCCCAGGAGGGATAAAATGCTTTTAAGAGGATCCCTGTCTGCCAGGAGTCCTCTCCCAGCACGGCAGTGCATGGAGCACCCCGTGGCTAACAGCAGTTGGGAAGATGCTTCCGTGCGCATGTAGCGGCGTATCTTCGGCGCACATCGGAAATGCTCTGACTGCATGTATTCGGGTGGGAAAAAGTAAGGAAAGGTCATTTATATCCGCATCTTGGGAGCAAAAGTGGAGTTGCGACAGCTCCGAGTAGGCGCACGCTGGGTTGCAGCTGAATAAGCGGCTGTGCTAAGAAGGGAACTGCGTTTCGGGAGAGCCGGTGACGATCTCCCCTGGAGTGGCAGCACTGCAGTTGCAAGTGAAAAAAAGTTAATGCGTCGGACAAAAGCTGGGGTTTGCTTTTTTTCTTCTTCTTCTTTCCAAGTAATATACGACGGGTTCGAAACATCGTGTCTTTCTGATCCGCCTCAGCTGCTACCTGAGTCCCTGTTTATTTTTCAAAGCTCTTTAATGGAAGGGAGCCCCCTCGCAGCCCCCCGTCCTCGGGTTTGCATGTACCCGGCAGAAAGTTTCCATTGTTCAGGAAAGGGTTTGAAGCCTGTTTGCCAAAAAAGTGACAGAGGAATAAATGGACTTCGTGGAGGCTGGGGGGTGGGGGCATTACTTCTTACCCCTTTTGGTTAAAGCTATAAATCACACCGGGGGTTGGGTTTGTTTTCAAGAAAGTCCTAATAAAACACCATATTCTTAGTGTAACTCGTTTGGCTCATTTTTCACAGCCAAAAGAATTGATTTATGGGGCAACATCGCAGGGACTTGGTCGGAGCAGATGAGGTCGGTGTGCGGAAGGCAGCAGTCAGCCTGTGCTGGCCACAGGGGTGGGAATGACAGAAGCAAAGTGTCCCCAGTTCTCTCTGGCTTAGCCTGAAGCGCATATTGGTGCTGTCACTTCAGGCACAGTTGATCTGATGGGGATGAGGAGCAACTCCGGTGGCTGCTTCAATGGTCCCTGGGCTTCCACCCTCACCTTCAGCCCATAGCTGGGGTTGATGTGTTGAAGTGGTGCTAAACCCTTGCCGTGCTCTAAGGTACTTTTGCAAGTTAAAGCTTTGGGACACTGTTGGAATCGTAGCAAGTGGCTTACTCAGAGGTCACACGGAGGGAAACATCCCTCCAGTGATGACTGTGAGGTGAGCGATGGGTTGGGATTTCCAGAGGCTCCCGTGGAAGTCCTCAGGACAGGCTCTCTTACCTCTCGGTCAGCTTTCTCCAAAGCAAAGGTGTCACTGTCAACCCCCACTGCACTCCCTGGAAGTGGGATTCCTCCCTGAACCGGGAGGGTTCCTGTCAACCCCAACACCTATTGATGTCTCCAAGAGTTGCCTCATCACTGTGAGCTGTTGAAAGCTCCTGTGGACAGGGACTGTGAAGGGAGAGAGAGCTTCTCAGTGCCAGTGGCTATCCCACCATCATCCACGTGCATGGAGAAGCGTGAAGCCGGTGCTGCTTCCGCAGCTCTGTGCGAAAGCCAGCAGCTCCGCGGCCGTGAGGGCACCCGCTGCCTGTCCGACCTGGGGGGGAAAAGGTTGTGCAAAAGAAACTGTAAAGAATATAAACCTTCAGAGCCAAGTAAAAACACATTTTACTTTTTCAGTCTTTTTGAATGGAATGGTAAAAAGCAAATTCTTTCTCCTAGTCAAATGGGCCATGGGGTATTGGCTCATTACTGAGGGTTGTTGTTCGCTGGGCTTTGCATTTACAGTCTAAGGCCTTATTTTCCATAAAGGGGCTTGGAAGGATTTTTCCCCAGTGATCTAATTCTCCACACGGGGCTGTGAAGGCTATAACAGCTACTGCTTTGTGCCTATACTCAGCTACATAAAACACACATTGAAGGGAGGCATTCTCGAGGTATGTGTATGTTTGCTAATATGAATACTGGCTATTAGCGGAGGTGGAGGGGGTGCAGGTTTTAACATCTCCGCAGGGAGGTGTTCGGCTGTTGGCAGGAAGGAGGCAGATGGCGGGGCTGTTGCTGAATAGAAGCTAAACTAAAAACACCAGGGGCCTCATCTGGGCTGAGTTTCTCTTCTCTCCCGTTCTCGGGGCTGCTGCAGGAAGAACAATGTCAAATTTCCCCCCTCCCTCTTTTTTTTTTTTTTTTTTTATGAATGAAAGTAGAGAGGCGAGGCAGGATTGAATGTGTATGTCATTCAGGGGCTATGACAGAGATGATTAGGGAGGTCAGTGAACTCCTTTGCAGCCTTGAGCATGCGGTCACTCTATTCAGCAGCCACAGAATAGACATCAATATAAAAAAGCCCGTCCAATTTGCATTAGTATTCAGATAAAGATATTACTTCGTACGATTTGTGAATGTCAAGTAATGCTGGCTGTTTTCTTAGAGAGCAGCCCAACTGAAACAGCAGCATTTCACTTTTAAAAACTTCTGATAACCGTCCTGTCTCCTGTAGCTGTCTTGCGTGTGTGTCTGCATACGGTATATGTGGAAAAGGCAATTTCTGGGCTCTTTAGGATTTGTGTTGCACTAGTTAGCTGCTGAGGCTGTCTGAGTGCATTGAAAGAGTTGTATAGAGAGCTGCTAATGTTTGATCAGGTTTGTGCGGGTAGGGGAGGGGAGAGCTCTCCTAATCTGTCAGGAGCGCGAACCAAAGTTTCCTTGCGCAAGGGGTGCGATTGTCACCCAGAGTTAATACTGCACAGGCAGTTTTTTAGCCAGAAGAACAGAACAAGGACCGTTTTGGGATTTTGCCTAAGTTGAATGGGAGGGCATGTACCAATTCCTGTGACTTTTTTGCCTGGAAAGAAGTGGTGATGTGCCGGCTGAGGTGTTTTTCCTGCAGCTGATGGAAACTGGGCTCTTGTAGCCTTTCAGCATGAGCTCAGTGATGGGTCCAAGGTGTAGGCTACGCAGATCTGTGTCACTTTGCTTTGTGTATCTGAGCGTTTCAAAGTTCATCCTGAAATTATAGGGGTATTGGAGCAAGTGCCAAATGGCACTGGCTGTTCCTGGAGCTGGCCTTGGGGTTTATGAATTCAAACCCTCTGCAAAGAGTCTCTCAGATATTGATGGTGCTGCTTACCTTGTGCCCTACACCACAAATGTTTTAGTTTCAGTGGGCAGCTGAGTGATAGTTTTGAGATTAAAAATTGATCCATTTGTTCTCATGAACAGCAGCAGCTAAAGAGCTAATTAAGTCTTTGATGTTGAGACTAGCATATTTTACTATATGCAATAAAATAAGAGGATACAAGTAAATGGTGATGAAATATGGCTTCTTTAAAAAAAAATCTATTTCTTACTTAGAGAATAGTGAACTAGAAAGTCTGTTCCAGTGCAGAGATGGACTCAATGTATTCAATAGTAGCTGTGTAACATGAGGTCTTCTACACATACTGACAAGGGTCACTCCAATTAAATCTGAGGATTTTTTCTTTTAATTAAGACTTTATTAGCAACCACTGAGTAGGGAACGTGATGAAAGTAAATCTGAAAATTGTGTAGCAAAGTGTTGATCTGCTAATTAAATCATGCAATTAAAGTAAGCCACTGTGACTGGCATGTTAACTTTTACAACTCCCTCCAAAAAAATCCTCAGTGCTGTTTGGGAAAGTGTACCTGTCCTGAAGCCTGACTGAACATGGGTTTTGAAATTAGATGAACACTAAAGAACTCTTGATTATGGCATTCCCACTGTATCCAGACTGTTTCCATCCAGTGGGACACAGTCTGCTGCCTGGACAAAGCTGAAATTTTTCATAAAGCTGAAGGAGGGTTCCCCCCTCCTTCTATAAGGCTGAAAACCAAAATTTTTTTCTTTTAAAATATGGTCAATAACAGTAAACTTTGATATCTACCTACATGCTTAGAAAGCTGTCTTTTCTGAATACTTACTCTGTACATCTGCTATTCACCTAGAGATCCTAAAAGATTGGGAATCAGCCTTGTTTCTGAGCAGTTAATAAAATTTTCACTTTATAAAAGCGTTGGATCAAGGTGTTTCTGACAGTGATCTATCGCTGGCATGCAGCGCTGTGACTGAAGGCTTTTGCTGAATCTTAATTTTGACTAAGGTTAGGGCATGGCCTGCTGGTGGCTTTTTCTGGCTGATCATTGGAGTGTGTGGGATTCAGTGCAGGAGCATGGGCTGTCAGGCTTCATGGAGAAGTGGCTGTGTTGTCCTTAAAGTTTAGCTTTTGGCAATTTTTACTATATGTAAGGTAGACCCATCAGGAATATAACAAATTCAGATGTTCCTGCTGAAAATAGAGTTGAAATTCCCTCCCCAGTTTTTCCTAGCTTGGCTGAACCTGATATACAGATAAACAATGAATCTGGCTATTTTTTCTTCTGTTTCCCTGTTTGAATAGATTTCCGTCTTCTCCCTCATGTGCTGCATGCTCATAACATTTCATATGTCCTGGGAGTTTGTCTGACTCTGAATACCTGTTTCTTCCCTTTTTTCTGACCCTTAAAAAACACTCCAACCTTGAAATTTCCTGCTGACTCCAAGCCATTCAATAGAGTGGTTTGATGTAGCTGTTTCAGTGTTTGCCATTTCATCTCTTTTAACAGTGATTAGTGATAAACTTGATTCTACATGTACCAGACTGTATGCCAGAGAGGATGGTGGCTGGTAGAAGTTTGCCTTACACTGGGGTTTTTTTCAGCAAGTGGGACTCTGGTTCAGCACAGCCACTCATGGTATGTGGCAGCAGGCAGCCCAGACTGTAGGAGGAGTAAATCTGAAAGCACCTCTACGCAAACGCTGGGCTAAAACCATGTCTGAAGGTGCATACAATGCCAAAAGCACCTTAAAATACCTTGTTACACCCTGAATTTTTTTCCTTGGCCTCCTACATAGCTTATCAGTTTAGCAGTTTCCCCTCTTTTGGCTGTTTATCTAGGGATCTTGTAAAAAAAATACTTTTTCTCTGAAGTAAAGCTGACTCCCCCAATGTCCCTTTTCTCATACACTCACGGCTCGGGTTGCCAAGTGCCGTAGATATGATTTAAAGCTCAAAATGTGTGAAGAAGGGCTTTTATTCCTGCAGTGAATTCTGTATTCCTGGTGTGCTTACCCCTAAAGTATCTGCTCCTTGGCTTGAATGACCAGGAAGTTTCTGTAATATCAAAAGCAAACAAGACCTGTGAGATATGGGCTGAGTAAAACCTTTAGTAAACTTAGTAGTTAAAATGTGAAAGGTAATCAGATATAAACCTGCCCTATTATTCTGATAGGCTATCGGGGGTGTTGCATTCAGGTGCATAGGAACTAGCCATGAGGTAGTTAAATCAATTTTTTTTTTTAATGCAGTGACGCTCAGGTTACTTAGTGTAGCAAAGCTATTTTTGAAGAATAGCAGCACAGTCAAGTGAGAAAACATTTCTCCAGTAACTGCTTCAGTTTCAGATGTATTCATCGAAGAAAGGGGTGGTATTAATTGCAGAGGTAGAGGTAGTTCTGGTGTGCTGGCCTTGCTTTCTGAAATGCAGAGAGCAAGGCAAGATAATGAGCTGGTTAAATAAAAAGGTTATATTAAAACTTGGAATCAGATCTCTTTATCACGCAGAACTGTATGCAAAACAATTGCCATGTGCTTACACGTTTAGCATCTCTGAGATTTTGGGACTGTGCCATTTCTGCAGGTTGTGAGGGGTTAAAAGAATTAATGACTCAAGCGAGAAGGGTTCCAAGTTTTCGGGTGAGGAAAGGACACTGCTCAGGATTGCTCTCTGGGAGCAGGCACAGCTCCACAGGCTGCTGGGAACATCACAGCCCCAGGACCCCAGCACTGGTGTTTGTACCAGTGCACCCAGGGGTTGTACTCTGAGCTGCTGAACTACCTGCAAATGTCACACTGACACATGGCAGCGAGTTGGTTTGATTTTTTTACCCCTCATTTCCTTTTCGCCCAAGGAGCCAAGCTATCAGGAACTTCCTTAACTTGAGTATGAGGCTTTTAGGGAAAGACAGGGACAGGCAATGCTAGTGCACCATGGCATGCCAGAAAGCTCCAGAGATGGCTTCCCAACTGCTGCTGTTTCATAACTGATGAAAGTGTTTGCAAGTTTATCTTCATTTAAAACTTTTGCCCTGGAAAGCAAAGTGTTTTGTAGTTGTGCCTTGATTGCACTGAACTGCCTTGTGCTGTACACAAGGAATCTCCCTAAATTATTTCAGCTGATGTGGTTAAATCAGTAAAGATTTGGAGACCAGTGCAGGGTTATAAGGATTGGACTAGTATCCAGAAGTAATGGATTTTAAGCATTTTAGGGTTGACCTGGGGTGAGTTGGGTGTAGGGGAGAGAGCAAAATAGCTGGGTATTGCTTAGGGGCCAAACCTTGTGGTGGTGATGTGGTGTGTGGCTGGGTTCTCACTGATGCCAAGAGGGAGGAGTGATGTAAAGTAACAGGCAAGAAGGGGAGGGCTTGACTGTCAGAGAGCTCCAAGGAGGGTGCTGAGGTTGAGAGCATCTCTGAGGCTCCTCTCCCAAGAGGCAGACAGCACCTGGCTCTGTGAAAATGGAGTGCAGGCATGGCCCTTGTAGCAGGACCATGTCCCAGGAGCCCTCTGGTCCCCTGTGTTGCTGGTGGTGGCTCTGCAGAGGGGATTTACTGGGGGTTTCACTGTGGTGTGTGGCAGAGGTCATGTGAAGCCCTGGAGGTGTTTCTGTTCCACGGGGTAGCTCAGGATAACCGGCATCACCCTGAGCTGACAGCTCATCCCCTCTTGCTCACTCCCCCTGGGGAAGGTGAAATACACATCTGTGAAGGCTTTTCTGTGGAGTAAAAAGGAGCTACAGGAGATGCCTCTGGATCCAAATGATGGGGCCAGCCTTTCTCAACCTTTCGCTTTCCTTGTCAGAAAACTGAAAAGATCCCAAGAATTGGATTTTTAATTTTATTTTGATGCTTGACAGAGCTTGTAAAGATCCTTCATAGCAAATTTGGCTCCCAGTTCGGAGGGTCATTGCTTTCTTTAGGGGTTTTGCCATTCTCTGCTGCTTGTAGTCCTGTAAAAAATAATAATGAGGTCCTGATCTTGCACCTATTGAATCCTAGGCAAAAAAAGCCCCCATTGATTTCCAAGAGAGCAGGCTGAAGCCCTTCACAGATCGTGGTGGGAGCAGCTATTTAGCATAAGCAGGGATTGTTTGGGAAGTTTTCTAATGACCCAAACATTTTAACAAGCAGAGGAAACTCTGGCGAGTAAAAGGGCCCCCAGTTAGGAGGTGGGGATCCCTGGAGCTGGCTTTCAGTGACCTCCCATTCCCCTGCAGCCGGCTGTAACACAGACCTTCACTTCCCATCTTGCTTTTTGGAACTCCAGCACTGATGGGAGCTCGCGGCAGCATCACACCCCAAACGCGAGCACCAGAGGCGGCGGCGACAGCCACCACCCGGCTCCCCCGTGCCTCTGGTGAGAGTCCTGCATGGAGCTGAGCTGCCGTGCTGGCCACTGTCCCCTCATGCCCCATCCTCGCTGCCATTGTATCAGTGTCGCCGGCATCAGCCCCAGCGCCACGAGCTGCGAGCAGCACAATGCGGCGGGAAAGTGTTAATAATCCCCCGCGGGGGTTTGCCGGTGAGCCTGAGCCCTGGGACCGGACAGGAGCCCGTGGAGGAGCTTTCCTGGCACTTCCTGGGCAGACAGAGCACAAGAAAAAGTTTTCCCGTAGGATTTGTTCTTTTTTTTTTTTTTTTTTTTTTCTTTTTTCTTTTTTTTTTTTTTTTAATAACTCTGCTTTAATGGGTGAGACTCAAGTACGAGCAATTGCCTCCCAGTAAAATATTTCGGCAGCTTGTGTGGAGACTGTAGGGCCTGAACGAACTGGTGATTTCATTTTTGTTTAAAATTTTTTTAACTTCTCTCTATACGTTCCCCCGGGAAAGCATTTTGTTTCTAGCCAGTAGCAGGATCTGTGTGAGATGAGCCAAGATGTGCCTTGGGAGATGGAGGTATCACAGCTAAAAGTGAAGAGGAGAAACCAAGTGCAGTGAGAAGGTTAAGGAGTTCTGAGTGTGCCCTGACAATTAGCATGTTCAAGTGAAGATAAATCCTCCATGAGCCTGTCTTTAATTAAAAGAATGATTGGAATTAGGCATAGTACCGTCTCTCCTGATCAGTATCATGCGTATCTGTACGAATAAAGCATTTCTGAGGAGGGAGAAAAACACCAGATTTTAATCTTCCTTTGGTAGCCGATATGTCTGACTTCTGCAAGGGCATATTTCTCCCTGTCTTGGAGTACCCAGGCTTGTTGACAGTAAACAACTGTCACTTGGCAGTTTATGAAAGAAGAATGTTTAAGAAAACATGTCCAGTTTAAATAGTTATGTTAATAGGCTGGGGATTCATGCAGAAGTGAGGGGATCTGGTAAATGGAGGTACATAAATTAGCTGGTATTTAGAACCGTAGAATCCTGGAATGGTTTGGGTTGGACGAGACCTTAAATATCACCTTGTTCCAACCTCCAGTATTCACTGTGTAAGAAAAGAGCTGAATGCAGTTGGGGAAAAAAATTAAAAATACTTTTCATTTTTACAGTCACTGTGTTATGCATGAATTCACAGCTTTCTGTGAAAGAATTATTTTTTTTTCCGGAGAAAATTCAGAAAGCCTCTTTCTTCCAGCATGTGGTGGGTTGGGCCCTGGGAGGCTGCTGGGTGGGACGAGCTGCAGGGCTGGGAAGCCAGTGCTCCCCCTGAGTGGCCTGAATGCTGCTCCATGCTCCACAGACAGCATTTGGACCTTGCAGCTGCCCTGCCGTGTCCTCAGCCTTTGCCTCGTGGGGGTGATCGCGAGAGGAGGCTGCAAGGAAACTTTGCCTCCTGATTTGTGAATTGATTAATTACAGAAAGGAAGGGGTGGGGAGGGGAGTGGGAGGAAAGTAAGAAACAGCAGATGGTGTCCTCTCTGCATCCCTGCCCAAAGTTGCTACAAATCCATCACCCACCTTCTTTCGAGTTAAACACTGGTGGATGTAGTGAGTGATGAGCAAGCGCAAAGTGTTTGTTCCAGCTCAGCCCAAAGTCATCAGTGTCAAAACTTAATGAGTAGGGGCCTGGTGTCAGGCACTTGAAATCCCTAATCAAGCATAAAAAATATGTTTTCAGGCTTTCCAGGTTCCTGGTTCACCCAGCTGGGGAAGAAGGGTGTAAGTGGCTACTGTGGGATACTGGCATTAGCCTTGAAAACACTGGATAAAACCACTCTCCTACACCCCCAGCTGCCATCCTGGAATATCATATAAATACAGTAAATACCATGGAGTTTAATTAGTGTTAATACAGTGTTACAGATACCCCAGGCTGAAAGAAAGTGTCTCAGAAAGGGGCATCTTGACAGCAGCACCTTCTCTTGCCCCTGTTCCAGTTAGGGCAGAGAGCTAGAGGAGCAAATGGGAGCCCCCAGAGTTTTGACAAAAGGGTCACAACTCAATTTTCTTTTGCCTAGTGGTTCAGTTAGTATTGCCATTATTTGAACTAGGAGGCAAAGGAAACCCAAATACAAAGCTTCCTACCACAGAAATGCTTTGCCATCTGCCCAGTCAAAAAGGAAAATAACTCCTGGAAAGTGTTAATGGAGTTGTACTGGGGCTCCAACCTGTGAATTATTTAGTGAAGAAATGAGATTTCTGCCTCCATTTTAAGTGTAGGCATGCTGGCATCTTGGGATTTGAGGAGACAGTGGGCTTCTGCATCACGAAAGTCTTCATGAAGGAGAGGGAAGCATAGAGGGGACAGCAGGGGTTCTCCTTTGCCCTGTCCCCCTCAGTGCAGAGACAAAAAGGGGCAGGTTTGTACCCACCGCTGTGGTCTCGGTGGTGGGTCACTGCCTGATCCTGGGTCTGGTGGCCCCACACAATGCAAATCCTTCCTGTGAGGAGTCTGCGCGCTCCGAACGAGATCGTCTTGTGGGTGGAATGTGTTAGTTCTGGCAAAAAAAGGTCCTGAAACCTCCTCAGGTGCTTTCAAAATACACGTAAACGTTTGAAGCAGAGGTTTTCTCCCCCTCTGTCCTCTCCTCCCAGTGCATAGCAAATGAAGTGCAGACAAGAGGTGCAGTCTTTGCAGGAATAACTTCGCCCAGTGCTTGAGCCCGGCTGTTTTGGGTATGAGAAGGAGCAGTTGGAGGGGTGACTCAGGGCAGGCAGGAAGAAAAGATGCCCCTGGATTAGCCACCCAGCCCTGGAAAGGGAGTGGAGGGGGGCAGAATGCTGCGCAGCTCTTGCTCCATTTATGGGTTATACATCAAGGGAGGTTGTCCAATTTCATGTCTTAACCAGTAGTGCAGGGTGGTGGTTCATCCCACCCAAGGGAGCATGGCAGGAGCTTAGCTTTGGTGCCTGACTTTCAGACAAATCCAGCCCTTTGGTGGCTGCAGGGCTCAGTTTTTATCATCTACATCTTCCACCTGCCAGAGAGAAGGGGCTGTTTTCTTCCTCCTTTGGCTTGCCTGATGCACTGATCATCCTTACCATCACAACAGCATCCATCTAATTCTTAGATGATTTGCACAGAGAATTTGTAAGTGTTTCTGCTGGGGAAGGGAAAGGAAAAGCTGGGAAAATCAGAGTCTGAAGGATGGGGAAGGTGTCCCAAAGTGCCTGTGGAAGGTCTCTGATTCATGCAGGTAGGACCAGCCACATCCTCTTGTAGGAAGATGGAAATAGCCCTCTGCAGAGGGTCTGCATTTCCTTACAGCGGCACTAAAATATCTTTGCATAGAGGTATCTACCCTGCTTCTGGCATTTCTGGAACCTAGCGTAGTGCAGGTTGTAGAAGATGATTATTTGGAGGCACTCAAACTGCTTGAAGGCAGTGGGAACTGAGACACGCATGACTTCTTTGAACTCTCTCTTAATTTGTAAAGTGGAGTCCAAACCCTGCTGTAATAGATATGGTTACAGGAGACCATTAAAAGGTCCCTCCTGGTGAACCTGATGCCCTGGTGCTGCTGCTGGAAATGATAAACCCCTGCATTCAGGTTGGATGGTATGCGATGCCCTGTGTGTGTGTGTGCGTATGCATGGAAGCCGGTAAGTCCTGCTAATTTAGGGATTGTTTTCCGAGTCTGTTTTCTATAACCCCGTAGACTTAATACAAATAAAGAACTGACTAAGTTTCCTGTGAGAAGCGCAGAACAAACGTTAAGCATGGGATTTGAATTCAGAAAGGTGAAAACACAAATGTATACAGAAACAGCAAGTCAAACAAGCTGAAAAAATATTGTAAGGTTGATTTAACAGAGCAGTGAACTCAAAGCTGTCTAATCCCTTTAGCAGCCTTCTTTAAAGAGGAGAAATAAAAGAATTTTTGACATTACTTTTCTTTGCCATCTCTCACAACTCTTTCTAATAATGCTGAAGGATAAGACTTGAGTTTAGCACAAGGACAAAGTGTTGCAGCATTAGTTAGAGGTGTTTTCTAAATAACAAAATCTTCGTTTGTCATTTGCGACATTAAAGTGGATCAGGCTTCCTGAAAGGAGATTACTGTTAAATTTCGCCAACTGGGGTACCTGGCACCTAAATCTCGCTTGAGACTCTGAAATAACAAGCTTGGTTTTGAAAGATGCTGAGCCAGGTCAGGCTCTGCATTTAAATCGCTTAAGCACTCTCAAAATCTGGCTATTCATTTTGATGCATAGATATGGATTTCTGGGCTTAATCACCAACCTTTGCATTTCAAATGTTTGACCTTTGTTTTCTTTGCTAAGTATGCAGACAGAGCGGCCCCCAAATTATTATTATTTTTCCCTTCTACACAGCTGAAAACAGCCATCAGAGAAGACTTGAAGTTCTGCGTCTTATTACTGAGAAATCGGGGTCTTTGAAAAATAGCATTTTATGTTACTCAGGGGAAACTTGCAAAAAGGGGAATATTTTCTTATTTTCATTCACGTGAACATGATCCATCAAATATCTAAAACCCACAATCAGTTGGAAAAAAACCCACCCAAACTACCCTAAACCTTTGCCCTCTCTTAATCTCTGTACAAGAGGGTTTTTTTTTTAAGATGTGCTTTTCTCCCCCCTGAAATAAAGGCAATTGATAGGCTCATAAACAAATACCAAACATTAAGTCCTAATCTCCATATAGAGGAGCCTGACCCTTTTTATGGAGAGAGAGGGTAGAGGGAGGAAACGGGGCCAGGAGTTTGAGGTTTAATGCTTATTAAAGTTTTAGTGGGTGGGAAAATGCAATCAATAAATTTTGTTTAATGCCTCAAAACCGGTGTTAGTTTTCACTAGCTACACTGGAGAGTAGTTTTCATTTTGAAACTAGGACACTCGTAGTTGGAATGACAATTAATGTGGAGTGAATATGGTCCCAGTTGGAAGCCGATTTTTTGAATAGCATGAGAACTCCCCCCACCTCCCTGCCTTGGCTCCGAAGTGGGGTCGCTTCCGTTTTTAATTAGCAAACCCGGCAAAATTTAGCTCATTGTGTCTTTCTGCTCCTTTGGCCCAGTGGATAGCTTGGATTTCTCCATCTTGCTGTCTTGAGGCTCTTCTTATTTTTTTTCTTCAGTTTTGGTGCGGGAAGGAAAGGGGGGCTTCAGGATACTTAGGATTAAAGTCATTGTTTGGGGGTATTTGCAGCCAGCTGCCTGCATTAAATGAAGATTAGAGGAGTGCACATTAAAAGTGCAAGGGAAATGCAGAGGACCTGGGATTTGGGAGCTGCATAGCTGTGAACCGAAGGGGAAAGGTTGGGGCTTTATAGCAAATTTTTTCTGATGCCATGTGATCTTAAAGCCCACTTCAGAAAGCATCACAAGTACCAGAAAAGCATCACAAGTAGCTTCCAGGGCAAAGCTGGCTTGGGAATTGTAAAGGGAACTGGAGCATTTTCATTCCTTAAAAAGTTCCTCTGAGGTAAACTTAAACTTCTGGACCTGGTGAACTTATGTATTTCTTACGAATTCATCTGCAAGAGCACTTGAAAGGTGGTAAAGTTTTGATAGAACTGACCAAGTAACTGAAAGCCCACCCTGGAGGTGAAAACTCCAGTAGTAATAAATTTCTGAAGGACTTTTAGGAGGGAAATGAAGGTATAGAGAAAGAACCCAGGAAAAAATGACTCAGAAGAATCATTCAGCAGCATGTGCTTATTCTTTTAAGTAATTATAAGAAAGTTAAAAAATATTTCCAAAGGTACAGCTGCTCTCCTTTCCCTGTGCTTTGTGGAGCAGTCATTTGTGTAAGCCAACTTTGCTAATTTCTTGGGGCATGTCACCTACAAAACCCCTCCAGGTAACCTGGTCCAGAAAAGTAGGAGGGATGCTGTGGTGCACTGATGCTGAAGAGCACGGGTTTGCTCAGGGCCTCCACAGTTCAGCAGGACCAGGTTCTGCTCCAGTGGAGTCTGGGGCAAGCTTTGCCCAATCTGTTGGGGTGCTGGGAAGCTTCATTCTGTGCCTCAGTTTACATAGCTGCTGCCATTGGCTTGGAAAGGGCTTGTGGTAGTTGCTTGCTTGCTGCGATGATGAGGGTTTTTTGGACTTCCTCAGGCATGTAGAGCAGGAATGTAAAACATCAGCCGCTTTGTGGTGGGATCTGTCTGTCAGCATCAAGCTGGGATGCCCCTGCTGTGCTGAGCAAAAGCTGAGGCCAAGTTGGCCACTGTTCTTCAGAGGCAGCAAGAGGCAGACACCGAAAGGATGACAACACGGTCTCTTGTGCTCCCCCAGGGACAGTCCCCGTGCGTGTCCCATCACTCTGCCTTGAGCAGGGAGCAGTCTGGGTTGACCACGTCTGGCCACCGCGGTTGGGTGAGGTGGTCTGTGTGACCTGTGGGCAAACAGCTGCAAGGATGTGCCAGGCTGGGACTGATGTCATCCCCACCGTGAGCGTGGGCTGCTGAGAACTGACGCAGCTCATTGCTGCCCTCCTTGAGGAAAGTGCAAAGACTTTGGCACCCCGGAGAGCAGGAGCCATCTTCATGGGCATCCTTGAGCAAGAGCTCGTAGCCTGGGGACCTCAGCATGCCCATGCTGCCTCCCATCCTCTGCTTCCTGCCTTTGGGGACCACTGATGAAGTGGAGACACTTCAATATCAGTTCTTTTATTTCTGTAAAACAAATTTAATGCAGAACTCTGAGCTAACTAGATACATATGAGTGGTGGTTGCTTCCCTGTTTTGAGTGGGGAACCAAGTGTTTGATTGTACAATCTGGCCAGATTTTAAGGAAAACTCCCCATCACTGCCTGTTGCTTTAAGCCAGTGAGCCCCAGCTGAAGGTTGTTCTTGGGACCAGTTCTGGGCTCTCAGCAGCAACCGAAGCTTTGTGCCTCTTGGAGAGGTTTACATTCCCATCATTTTGGGTGTAGCCAGGAGACCCCTTTGATTTGTTCTTTGGTGGGTTTTTTTGTCCTCCTCAGAACTTCCAAGTGTCAGAGGGAAATCCTCCTGGCCGAAGTGTTTTTGTAACTGTTTTAGCTTTGTGATGATTTATTTCTTTAAACTATCTGTGCCTGAATTGGGTGATCTAAGAAAACAGTCCATTAAAAGGAGGATACTGTAGAGTCCTGATGAATCCTGTTTTCTACTTGGCCGATGGAACAGAAAGCTAATTGCCAGTAGTAAATCCATTCAAAGGAGGGCTGGAGGGAGGGAGGGAGAAAAGCTAATATTCCTCCTTGAATGCCATTTAATCTCTGAAACCTTTCATGCAGATGTAAATTAGGATTTGCACAACAGAGTCAACGGTTGCTCCGTAGATAAGGCAGATTTGCAACATCTGCTTTTTCCATTCTGGAAGCTCTTCCAAAGTCGCTGTTGGGGATAGCCAAGCTAAACAGTAGAGATTTTTTTTATTCCTTTCCATAATCTCTTGTTTATAAAGAAAGCTGCATATGACAGAATTAAACCTGGTTATTGTTCTGCTAATTCTCTAGGAAAAAAGTTTGCTTTTCTCCTAAAACAGATCTAAGAAAACCCCCACGGGGTGGTAATAGAGTGCAATTACTTGTTAATGTCTTTGGAAGAAATGTTGTCTGGTAACAATTGCATAGGCCACTGCAGTGGTAATACAGTATAAACAGTCTACTTTGCATTATTATTAGTAAAGCTGTTTTAAGCTTTTCCAGGAGAGCTGCCTCCTCCCAAGCAAACACTTGCAATATCGAGAGATAAAGTGGTACCTTTGAGTGACCTGGTCTAGGGGAAGGTGTCCTTGCCCATGGTAGGGGTGTTGGAATGAGATAATATTTCAGGTCCCTTCCAACGCAACCCATTCTGTGGTTCTATGATTCTGTAAAATAATGGAGGCAAACCCTTTTCAGATATGATTATCTAAAGACATATTTTTATATCACAGTTTAGACTTTTGCAGATACAGATATTTTATTTTTGGAATATTTTATTTCTGGGTGTGGGCCCCACTGAGCAGGGGAGATAACGCAGCAAAACCACCACTTTGGGAGGTGATACTGCTTCAGCAAAGCATCCTGTGCTGCTGTGATTGCCAGAGTAAGCCCCTTCTTCTCAGGATGGCTGCAGCCTGATGTGCAGGAGGGGTCTTGACCTCAGAAGGAGAGAGGAGGGGGGGAAAAGAGAAAACAGAATATTTAATATAATACTTTTTATTTTATAAAGAAAATATAGTAGAAAATATATAATATACACAAAACACTTTTTATAATGTCATATATGTATTTGATATATTGATATATTGCATTTTGCTGTGCCAGGCTGGTGAGGTGCTTTTTGGGGTGGCAGGGCCATAGCCAGACAGGGATGTTCCACCTCTGGCATTTTCACGGCTGTGCAGAAAGGAGGGGAAGCTGTTCCCTGCATAAAGCACTGCCAAAAAGAAAATATATATAAAAAACACCCCACCAGCTCCCTGCAGAGCAGTGAGGGTATGCACGGACTGCACCACTCCCTCGATCTTATCTGCCCTGAGAAGGCAGGTTCCTGGGGAAACAGGTGATCCCACGATCTTATCGTGCCCACCTCTCACAGGGGCTGCAGGGCCTGGGGCTGGTTTGGTGGTTTTCAGTGTTCCCCAAGGGCCCATCTGCATCTCTGGGAGGAGGTGGAGGGAATGGGGATGTGGGTTCTTGCAGGGAGGTGACACTGGGGCCACTTGTCACATTTCCTGGCTACTTTTTAGATTTAGATGGGTCCTAAATGAACAATTTTTGGCAAGAAAAGTGTTTTATTTCCCTTCTGGGAAGTTTGCTCTGGGAAGTGCAGAAGTCCCGAGGTGAGGTGGGGAAGTGGCTCCATCCCGGGAACAGCCACACAGGTATTGTGAAAAGCACCTGAATATTATTCACTGGGTGAATAATACTGTGAGCCTCTGTTAACACAGATAGGACACTTATTTAGAACAAACCAGGGCTAAATACACAGGACACAGTGCTGGTCTGAGCCTGGAGATAGTGTACATGCTCTTTGCCACCGTGGCTGTGTTCATCCCACTAATGCTGGAGGTTTCCATACACCTCCAGCAGTTATTCACCAGCTCGCTGGCTGGGACCATGATCCCCCTGGGAATGGGATAACAAACTCAACAGGAGAAAGCTCTGGCATAGCTGTTGCTCTGTGATCCTATAATGTATCCTGTCACGGTGGATTTGGTGCAATAAAATACGTAGAACAAGAAACTATTTCGAATTAACCTGGAGAGAGAAATTTGTGGAGCGCTGCTGTCTCTGTGCTCGTTAACGTGCCAAATACAGCTTGTCCAGCTTGAAAAGGGAAAAATATGATCCGCTTAGAATTGGGCCTTAGTCCATTCCAGCACCAGGCTGTGAAGCAACCCTGGAAAGCCTCTCGGGGGTTGCCAGGGTTCTGGGGGAGGTGAAGGAATCTCTTGCTGGTGGTACTGAAAGTCGATTGCCTCACGTGCTCTGTGTGGAGGGAGTACCAGTGTGGTTTGAGTTGTGTGGTGGGTGTTCACCTCCTGCAGGATGCCCACCAAAGGAAAAGGATGATGATGATGGGGGATGCGTGCACCCCACTAGAGCAGTTCCTTGGGGGACTCCTGAACATTTTGATGTTTGAAAAGGTAGGGTTGTGGGAAGTTATTCCAGGGGGAAAATCGCAGATGAAGAGACATAAATTTTCTGGGCCTGGAATCCAGCACCCTGTGAGGTGACGTGGGACCCTGGGGCTCCCTCACCCCTCACTGTGGCCCTTTGCTGCCCAGGAGCAGTCCCCAGCAGCATCTGTAAATAGTCCCTGACACCCAGGAGGGCACCAGGCAGGCTGTAGGTTGGCTTGGGTTTTTTGGGGGCCATAGGCAGCCTGGGAATAGCCCACCAGCCTCCAAGGATAGCCCACCACCCTCCATCTCTTCCTCATCCTTTTGTGTCTGAAAAATAAATAACTTGAGAGCTGCATGCGCTAAAACCAAAATAAAACATTTCCAGGCTCAGCCAGAAACAAGTATTGATGTCTAAGAGGAGCAGACAGCTGATGGAAATACTGACACACTTAAGCACTTGGAGCTGTGAACCACACAGAAAGTGAATTTATTGCTGGGATGAGCCAAGCAGAGAGAGATGAAGTATCTTATCCTTATAAGTGAATACATACAAAAGCATTTCAGCATTGCTGGGCCAACTGCTCCTCATTGTGGAAGGTGTTTCCCAGCCAGTTGCTGCCTTTTTGCTCCTCTGAACAGCTTAAAAATGGTCTCTTTCTCTGTAGTGGGTTTGCTACGAGCAGTGATGATGCTGCAAGTGCTGATCTCCATCAGATGCATCGCTTGGTGATTCTCAAGCCATTACTGCTTTGGCTAAACTGATAATTGGTTGAATTTTAATCAATACCTTGGGAGCCCGCAACCCAGATTGCCTCTTTCTCTCGAAGAACCCGTTAAAGCTGCAAATGTGTTAATCTCTGCTCTGCTGGCAAGAGGCAGAGTGGGCTCCTGTAAGCCCGACATGAGTTAACTCCCTGGTAACTTATACCTGAGTGTCAGTCATGGTTTAGCCCCAGCTGGGAACTCAGCCCCACACTGCAGCTTGCTCACCCCATCTCAGAGGATGGAGGAGAGCATCAGAAGAGTAAAAGTGAGAAAACTTATGGGTTGAGATAAAGACATTTTAATAAGGGAAGCAAAGGCTGTACACACAAGCAAAGTAGAACAAGGAATTATTTCACCACTTCCCAAGGGCATCTCCAGGACAGCCGGGCTCCATCACAGGGTGACTGGGGAGACAAATGCCACTACTCCAAACAACTCCTCCTCCTTCCCTCAGTTTTATTGCTGAGCATGATGTCATGTGGTCTGGAATATTCCTTGGGTCACCTGGGCTCAGCTGTCCTGGCTGTGTCCCCTCCCGTTTTTTTATGGCTGGATAGTTGGCCTCAGAGGGGGCCATGTCTCCTTCATGTCTTGATATCTCTGGTTGAAAAGGTGTTGGAAACACCTGGCACTTGCAGCTGGAAGGCAGGAAGGAGGTGCTGGACTCTGGCCACCCTGTGAGAGATGTGAGCTTTGGTTCCCTGCTTTAAACTCCTGTTTTAAGCATGGAAATGAGACTGTCTCTATTTTTGGATTTATCTTTGTACTTGAAAGCTGCATAAGGAATGAGAATAAAAATTGGTTCTCCAAGGTCACAGTTGGGCAAAGTGCTTAAAAGTATTTGAGTGCCCATTTAAATACTTTATGGAGGTCTCCAGTTTGGGTCTTGTTTATTTTGTAAGCCATAACCATTTAAAAAGAGTTTGAAAAACAGTTTACAGAAGTGAGATTAAGACCATTAGGAGCATTCTCCTTTTAATTCACCACTGCATCTTTCCCAATATTATTTCCAGTCAGTAGGAAAAAAGTCACTAGAACTAAACTTTGCATCACAGTATCTGCTGGAGACCAACTGGGGAGGCTGAGGGTAGACATGCCAAAATAAAGTTGTCAGAAACAAGAGATGCTTCTTCATTCTGCAGAAGAAGCTTGAGACCCCAGTCCATCTGCTGAGTCTACTTTCCTCTTCCTTCCAGCATTCGCTGTGTATATTTTATAAAAATTCTTTGATGCTTTGTCATTAACCCAGGTTCATTATGGTTTTCAGAAGAGAGTTATTTCCTTTCAAATGGCTAACCAGCACAGCTTGGCCTGTGCTTAGTCTGGGCTTGTTCCTGTTCAGTAGGTTTATAATACAAAAGCCAAAATATACAAGTCTTGATCATTTGGCAAACAGCTTCGGTAGAACTGTGTTTTGTGTGGAGGGATTGTACAGTTGTGTGGGGTTTGCTTTCCAGTAGATTAAGCTAGCAAGAGGTTCCATCAGAGTTAGACCAGTAGTCAGTCTTGCAAGTGCAAAGCTGTCCACAGGGCTTTTTAATTTGAAGCCAAAGTTGGTATGAAAGAATCCTTATAGTTTAGAAGAAGGAGAAAAAAAACTTGAATAGTTAAACCAGAATATTTCTCAACCAGATTTTCCCCAAGGATATATCCCAGTTGGGAAGAGACCATGGGTGAACACTCAAATGTTGTGATGAGTGCTGGTCTGATAGCAAGGAAATGCTGGATGGAGCTCAGTCTTCTTTTTTGATTTACTAAAAGTATATGCTTTCAGGGAAAATTTTTATTAAAAGGGAAAAAAACCAAACACCCTAAACCTTTGACTGCATGAACACCACAACATTCTGGCCAAACCGTAAAATATTTGAGTTGGAATTGCTACCAGGGTACGAGGAAAGGTTCTTTGTAATCCCAGTGAGTGTGGGCTTTGCCTCCTGTGAGACAATACCTCCCATGAAATACCACCTTTCCAGGCTCCCAGAATCCTTTCTTTCTACCCTGCAGGGCTGTTGACTGCAATATTCTTGTCTTTTAAATCTTTACATTTATACAAGAATAAAAACATGCATGACAAGAAGAGAAAAGCAATACATTTTTCTCTTATAGCCTTCTCCAACTCTTTCACCTCAAGGCAAAAGAGCAGCCTGGAGCCAATGCTACATCCTCAGGTATCTGGAGCTGCTGTACTTGCATAGGTTTCACAGTGAAGTCATAATCTATGAATATGTCTTCAGTTCTTCACTTCTGTTGCACAGAGAATAACTTCATCAGGGAGCTAGTGGTGGTTTCATTTCTTTTACCTATTTCAGCCTGCATCTTCTGTCCTACCTTCGACCTGTATCTTCAGCCCACAGACATTGCCTTTGGGTCACCCAGAGTCACTTGAGAAATTTGGTTTATCCCCAGTTCTTCTCCTTATATCCTGTCCTTGCTGGGTCTCGTAGGGTTTTTGGACAGACTCACAGGAATAAACAAAAGGAGGTCCAGAGACTGAGCTGTGAACTTGTCAGCACACACTTACTTCTGCCAGTGCACCCTTTACCTGCAGCACTGGGTGTTGCAGGGACCCTTCTAGAGGCCTGTGCTGTTTGTTGTGATGCACCTGGTGGAGTGGCCGTGTTTTGGTTGCTACAGGATCGAAGCCGTCCTTGTAGATCAGCCAGAGACCTGACTGTCTTTGCACAGCTACCTGCCTGTGGCAGGCAAGGGGAAGGTCTGGGCACATGGAAGCATCAGTAGAGCAAATACAAGATATGTTTCTTTTTAAACACCCTGACACCTGCTCTTATTTATTTATCTCCATTTCTTCCTCCCTTTGCAGAATACTTGAGGAGCGAGACCGCCTTTCTGGAAGAGTTGGTGTTTGGAAATGGAGATACCATTGAACTTTCCTGTAACACCCAAGGCTCTTCTGTGTCTGTTTTCTGGTTTAAAGATGGTATTGGAATTGCACCTACCAACAGAACTCATATTGGACAAAAACTGTTGAAGATAATCAACGTGTCATATGATGACTCGGGGCTGTACAGTTGCAAGCCAAGGCATTCCAACGAGGTCCTGGGAAACTTTACAGTCAGAGTTACAGGTACGTGCAGAAATACAGCTGTTTCCGTAATTCTTTTTTTTTTTTTTTTTTTTTAAATGTTTGTCCTTTCACATGTTCAGCACAACTGGTGGTTTGTGGTGTTTGTCTGTCCGTGGAAGGTCTGTACCTCCCTGATAACTCCTGACAGTGATTAGACTGGCAAAACAAACCAACTGAAGAATGCTTGTGTGTTTTTTTTTAATGCTGAAGCTTGATGTTAATACTGAGACAGACTTAGAATGGGTGCTAGTCAGATTAAAGCTCAAATCTCCCTTAACACTCAAATAGATGCAATGCTACGTGTGCCTTTGAAGTCTTCTGTGAGTGAGTGAACTGTGGCTCAGGGGGGTTAAGTGAAGTTTTCCATTTTATATGACAAATCAGTGGCAAAATTGCATGTAAAAGCTGGCAGTTCCTGAAAACTGTTTCTCTCTTGTAGCTGATAAATCTCTGCCCTCCATCACAGTTATCACAAACTGCTAGCTTGTTTTAGAGGTAGCTTATCTGTAAACTGTGTATATCCAAAATATGTGCTTCATCAAAGTTACTTATTGGGATTCATACATTACAAACAAGTGCTGTGTTAGCAAAGCACATGCTGTCATTTGCTTGGCCATATTTTTTGTGACGAGGACGATAGAACAGAACAGCTACAAGCTGTCCATCCCTGGATCACTAAACACAGAGTGCCAGAAAAATCTGTTGTTTCCAGATAGCTAACCACCAGCACAAAGGTCATCTTCATGATTTCAGGCTGATGCATTGGTAGATGGATACTTGTCACTGTGAGCAGACAGAAAACCTTCTGATCACAGATTAAAAGCCTGAATTTTCAGGAGAATTAGCCCCTTGTGGATCTCAGGTTTTGAAAACTTTCATTTGCCCTTGTACTGTTGGAGCTTTTTCTGGGATCCTTGAATAGCAGGTCCTTCCTCCAAAAGTTGAGTTCCCTCAAAAAATAAGAGTCTCTGTCTGAAAACCAAACTCGGAGATGTTTGTGATTGTGAATCACGTCCACTCCGTAAAGAGCTTTCTTGTGCCAGCAATAGGATTTTGTCTAAGTGAGAGAAAACCATCATGAGAATAAAAGCTCGTTTCAGCAAGCCTTCAGCAACATCTGCTTTTTATTGAATGTTACTGGAGATTGCTGTGAATGCTTCAAGGTCATATCAATTAAATGGTTAAAGAAGTATTTGGCCCTTGAAAGGCCTTTCTTAACTAGGTACGATTACTGGACCTATCCAGCGAACTGCAGGTTGTTAGAAATGTTACTCTCTCTTTTTTTTCTAAGTGACATGAAAATGCTTTTGAGTTCAAGGGGCAGCAGGGAGGCAGGAGAGGGCAGCTGGTTACACGCTCAAATGAAACAGCTGCCAGCCGCGAAAGTTCGTAAAGTGAGAAATTGTTTTTAATAGTGGAAGGACTGATAATCCTCTGCTTTTAAAAAGTTTAAGCCCCTGTATTTTTCCTCTTCACTAATAATAGCTAATAACAGCTTAAGAACTAGCGAGTAACCTGAACCTGCTTTCTGACAACATTATGAGTCTTTGATTCTATTAGCCCACTGTCATTACCACCAAAGTGCTGGTAATGTGGGAGCCTCCTTTTTAGCTGTCAGCAGCACTCGTTTTAAACTTTGAAGCCCTGCTTTATGTGGCAATAGTGGCGCCTCTCATATACTCAGATATTTCTTCATAATTAGTATTGATTGCTCAGCATGGCACTGCAAAGATGAGATTGTGATTGGAGATTTGTGGTTTGTGTCCTCAATTCTTAAAGGTAACGCCAGCAATTAGCTCAGGTGTCTGGTCAGGTGTTTATGTGGATATCTGATGTTTGGGGCTGAAGTTATTCTTTCTGTTAAACTGGTTTAAAGCTGTACTAACAAACTGGAATTGCTCTGATCTGTGTTCTTAAGTGAGCAAAACTGGGCTAGGTGTGTTTGGAACAGCTGATCCACACATAAATTCCATTCTGAGAGATGCTTCCAGGTCCTAGGAAGGATAGGATATCAGGATTTTCCTACACAGAGCCATGAGATTTGAGTCTGCAACAAACTGACTGTTCTGCAGTGACTCTTACTGTGCTCAGGGGGATGTTTGATGCTGGAAGCAGAGCAAGTAGGTGCTGGAGCTGGCATTCGAGGGCTGAGAACCAAGCTGATTAATAGCAGGGTTTGATCTCTTTAAAATGCCTCCCTTGACAGACAAGGGATTGAGTGTTTTGCTCGTTTACAAAAAGAAACATGCCATCCCCTTAAAACCTGAGCACTTGGAAAGGATCTCAGGTAGAGGCTGCATGCCCAAACTGATATCCAGCCCTGTTGGCAGAAGCTCCATTTCTGCAAACATTTCATGCACAGAACAGCCTTTGGATTTAGTGGCTGAGCAGCACCCCTGTGATGAGCATGGACTGCAGACTGCTACCAGCAAACAGAGCTTTCAAAATACCCAAGGCTGAGCATTAAACAGGTGACTGAACAAATTAAACCTCTTTTCACTCATAATTAAAGCCCTTTTGAGCAGTTCTTGCTGATGATACTCAACTTCTGCAAAGGATTACTGTTTGAGTAAATGATAAATAACTTATCATTTTTAGTCACCTTTTGCAAAAGGTGATGTTTTAGTAACCTGAATAGGACAGTACAAACATGGGATATTTGATTTTAAAATCTAAGCTGCACTTCTCATCTTGAAAACAAGCAAGGTCAAAGACTTCCCTCAACCTTGTGAAAATGTTTTTGAATTAGTTTAAAAATTGATTCTACTCCTCTGGTCATGGTGGATTCATTGGAAAGCAGAAGTAAACTATAATCGTGTGTTAATATATGGGTAACCAAATCTGAGAGAGCAGAGCTGAGAAGGTGCTGATTTCTCCATTGATGCTGGTGGGGATTTGGCTCAGTTCCTGCCTTTGCTGGGACTTGAGTAAACCTGCTGGATCAGCCAAAACACCAAAACATCCACTTCACTTTCAGCAGGCCCCATGGCATTTCCCTAGTTCTGCTGCCAGCAGGACCTCAGCTGTGGATTTGCAGTTAGATACGTGCTTAAAGTCGTCCTTGAGGCTTTGCCAAAGAGAAGGTGCAAAGCATGATGAGCCCCTGCAGTCTCAGGCAGGGAGATGTTTCCTGTGTTACTTGCTTCTGTGGATGGTGAAAATGCCTTGTTACCTTTCCTTCTTTTCCCCTCCTTTTATCTCCTCCCCACCTTTATTCTTTTTCCATTTTTACCTCCACTGTGCTGGTCAGAGAGTGGTGGAAAACTCAAGTGCATCTTGAAATGAAGGATGTTCTGCCTGGCTTGGTCTGAAGCAGTGCTTTACATTTGTGGCCACATGTTGAATACTCATAATGTTTCCGGTTTTCTAGTGTTTAAGGCCAAGTTCTTTTACCACTGTCTCAGAACATAAGGGCTGCTGGGTTGATAGCATTTTGCCTTTATTTAAAAGAGAAATTCCTGGAGATTATATAACATCAGCGATGCTAAATCTTCCAGATGCTGAACTGTACTAAACTAAACTGTTTAAACTAAATCAAACACTAAGCTGCTATTTGATAATGGCATTTACATTTACTGTAGTCACTTGGTTGGGGGGAAGAGGGACTGAGCCTTCATTGTGGACAGCTTGGAGCAGGTGAAATGTTAGACCACATTAAAAGAAACAGTTCAGGATGTTTTGGAGAGATATAGATGGAAAATTCCCATCTGTTTACCTGTATTGAGTTACAGCCTTGAGGTGCCTCTGTGGGAGGAGTATAACCAAAGGGAACTGGTTCACAGGGTAGCTGTCAAAATGTTGATGGAGAGAGAGAGATTTGATTGCAAGAAGTTCAAAAGTTTTGGTCTTAGTGGTTGAACAAGGAGTTAATTAAGGGAGACATGGCAGGGGCATATTGAGTTAAAAGAAAAATGCAGGGAAAGTGAATTAGAGATGCTGACCTGTAGATTTGAGACATGGTAAAATAAAAAAATCTTCAGAGTGAGTGCTAGAGGGGGGGGGAAAAAGCAGTCAGAGAGCTTGTTCTGCAAAAAGAAACTTTCCAGTTTGGAATTTCTTTTGTATTTATGAGGACGAGAACATTTCACACAGCGAGAAGTATTTGACATTGGACCCTGTTTTCAGAGCACTGGCAAACTCATGACACCTCTCTCCCAGTTCAGAAAGCACCTGTCCAGTTGTGCCTGGCCCAGCAGCGTCAGAGGGGTGGGCTGGTGGAGCTGCAAGGGAGGGCGAACTATCACTTGGATGTTGTCCCCTGCTGGAGCCCGTGACACCAACAGCCTCATCCAGCATGGTGTCCCCACAGTCCATCCTCTTTCTGCTTCACTTCTTTCTCTGTCTCTTTCCAGATTCCCCTTCGTCAGGTGATGATGAAGATGATGATGATGAGTCAGAAGATACAGGTAATTTGTTTTTTTGGGATACAGAGGCCTTTTCTTTGAAGAAGCTGTGGCTCCCAAGCAGTGCAGCTCATCTGGGTGTTCACATAGTCGCACAGCAACTCTTTCATTGTGTTGAAATCAGTGACCTCAGGATGGAACCATGATGAAATTTATCTAAAAATTTAGAAACAGCTGCCGGAGTGGTATTGCTGCTATGGAATCCTACAGCAGCAGTACTGTATTTTGAAGACTTGATACTGAGAATCTGAACTGATGAGTAGTTATAAATTCTCCTTGCGTGTAAATCCAGACAAGCCCACTTACCTTCTTTTTTTTTTTTTTTTTTTTAACTACACTGATGTTACACCAGTTTTATACCATTTCAAACCTTGACTGCTGCATTTTTAACTGTCCTGATTCTGGTCCTTACCAGCATCTCGACAGGATTCAGAGTCTAAAACTTACACTAGCCATGGGCCAAATTTAATGATGCCATAAGCAGGAGCAACCTCTTTGGCTTTACTGCTTTTTCTTTCACTCTTGTGAGGAAGAGACTCCCAGGACAGTGCCTCTTGGTGCTTTTACAGTGAATCTCTTTCAATCCCAGTGCTGCTTTCTTTAGGTGCAACAGCATTAATCAGTATCATTACAGAATTCAGAGTCATTAGTGTTGTGTTTTATTCTCTTATACTTCTCTTTATACTTCTGCAAAGTGAGGTGCCTCTGTGTGTGTGTGTGTTTTTAATAAATAAATGTCTTGCATTTGAACTCCTAATCGGCTGTGTACATTGGCAGGAGTTCAGCATGACTGGAAAATCTCTCCTGCCCATAGCATTGGACATGCAGGACTCTTTCAAACAGGTCTCCCGCTGTAAGAAGTTCATACCGCTGTGTGTGTAGTGTGTGGACAGTAACGGTGAGTTACGGTGCCAGGAGACCCATCAGCAGCAGTTAGTGGTTTTCTGATAGCTTCTAATTAGGGGCCAAATCCTGCCAGGTGACAGGCACCTTTGCAGAGCTGCTCAGGGCTCGTGGTGCCTGCTGGAGAATGGTACAGACACAGGGAAGGTCTGCTTTGGTCAGGACTTTTTCCTGCTGCAGACCAGCTTCTGATGAGCACTACTAATCAGTCTGTACTTTTTTTTATGTGGTTTGTAGAGAACTCAATCTCTTAGCAACAGGTATCACAAAACATCAGCTGGCTTATGGTACAGAAAGACTTTTTTCTTCACTGAAAAGGAAAACACACGTTTCGCCACATGTATTTATAGCCTGTTTTCTGGGTCTTCTTGACTTTGAGGCTGTCTCTGTTTTTAGACCTGAAGGTAATGGCTGGCTTTGCTTAAAGGTCTCGTTATAAAAAGTTGGATTCTCTTCTGCTTTAGAAATGGTTGATTAGTTTAATGTGTCAGTGCAGTGAAACCTCATGGCCTTTCATGACATGGGTGTGCATTATGTTGCTTTCTTTGATGTCAGATCCTCCACTTAACCCTCAGCAGTCTTCTGAGCCTGAGGAGCTGGGTTGTTAACCCTGGAACCACCACTGTCAGGACATCCCACCAGCAACAGGGGCTGAAGGACCATCCCAGGCAGGAAGACACAGGGTAGCCAATGCCATGTTCTGTGGACAGCCCAAAGACCCAGGTCCTCTATCTCCTGTGGCAAAAATGTGCCCTACTAATGGGGGATGTGAGCCTCTGCTTGGGCATCAGACATAGCTGTGGTCAGTACTTAGAAGAGGAAAGGCAATAAACACTTTCGTGCAAAAGAAAAATACCATAGAATCGTAGGATGGTTAGTGTTGGAAGGGACCTTAAAGGTATCTGGTCAGTGTAACTGACAGTGTTTCATATTTAGGGGGAGGCAATCTTTCCTAGACTGGCTCACTGAGTGTTGCCATGCTTCATATCACTGAACAAAATCCTTGTGTCCTGGCCCCTTGTGATGATAAGTTACTTTTCCAGCTTAATTGTGTTACTCAACAGAGTTTCTCATCCTCATATAGTGGAGAGTTTGAAAAGCTGATTCCAATAGCATCATGAGTTTGAAGCCAATCTTGTTAATTTTAACGGTTGGAAATACCAAATTCCATGTGGAGTGCCCTGCTCTGCTCACTCTCCTTTAAGCTTCCTGAAGAGCAGTACAGAAATGGGACATCCCTTAGGGATGGGCAGCAGAAAAGAATAAGGAGGAACTTCAGCAGCTTCAAATCAGCCCATTTGTTGCAGCCTTGTCACAAACCGTGATCCGCCTTTGCAGAAAGAGGCTTTCTAATACCTCTGTTCTCTACAGCTGTTTTTCCTGGCCCTGAAACAAAAACAAAACTCCCTTTTCACACACTGCGCTTCTGCCCGAGTGCTCCCTACCCCTCTTGTATCTGTTTGTTTGGAGCCCCCGCTGCGCAGCCCCAGCACCTTCAAAGAGCCCCCATAATCTCCAATTAAATCTGGCTGTGTCCTCGGAGGCGTCAGCTGGGGAAATTACACAATTAGGGTTGATTCTGCCTGCCACAGAATTTGGTGGCAGCTCCTAATTGCTAAATGAGCGCTTGGCTGTATTAATTATTCCAAGTATTGCTCTCAGTTTTTTTTTAATTGGTCATTCCAGTTGGATGGGTGGCCAGTGTCTTTGACGAATAAAACGGACCGTCAGGCTTAGTGTTTGATGATGGGAAAGGGCCAGTGATAATGTTTGCGGGTCCCTTTTTTTTTCTTCACACCTGCACATGCAAAATCATTGCTGGTAATTAATTTAGAGAGAGCGAGTCTAGAAATTTTTCCTCTCTTTCATCTTTCCTCTTTTCCCGCTCCCAAAACTCTCTGGAGCTTTGCAAGCTTTGCTTGAAAAGAAGAGTTAGCAACATTTTCAGCCCCTTAAAAAGTGGTAATGAAAGGACTCGGAGGGCAGAGCAAAGCAAAAGCAGGGATGTTTTGTTCACTGCTCCTGCAAGTGAGAACAAAGGCACTGTTTTCAATGTGTAGATGCTTTCTTCCAGTTCCAGTTTGACTTGAGAGCAATGCCCTGTTTGAGTCTTGGCACAATAAGCCAGGGGTGCCCAGCCCTGGCAAGCCCTGAATCTCATAGAAGAGCACCCAAACGGGGGAAAGCACTCAGGGAAGAAGCCATGTCTAATTGCAGGAGGCAGGAGTGAATCCTGCCTTTGCTCCATATGGAGAATATCCCCAGCTGGAAACTTTCCTGGGCTCCATCTTGCTGCTCTCTGATGTCTGATAGCAAAATCCCCCTTGGCTTCAGTAACAACATTTGCAGCCAGTGGGTTGATGGATCTCCTGTGAGATTCAAACTCATCTTTTGAGTGAAAAATGTGATGAAACGTCACCCTGCAACACATGCAGATGTTGTGGAAAAGGGAAGAGCCCCAAAAAGCAAAAGGAGGAACCTGGTCCTGACCGGGTAACCATGTGATGTAATTACACTTCAGTGCCTAGGTGAGTGTCACCAACACCATGGAATAGGATTTATAGTGGGCAGATATGTTAATCAAACAACACGCAGCAGGTTATTCGGCTGCCCTCTGTGGTGGTGGCAAAAGGGGACTTTTCCATCCATGCCTGGCCTTTCCCATACCTCTCCCCTGTAGCCCTGTTAACCTCTTGTAAAGTGCCCAGGAAATCAGGGTGCATTGCCAAAAGGAAGCATTTGGCCAGAAAATGGCCCAGGCTTCGGAAACCAAGGACCAGACATCTCCCAGTACAGTTTTTGGAGCTCTCTCCTCTTCAGCCTTCTCAACACCACCCCAAGTGTCCTGTGCATTCACTCCCCTGCTGCTGCCTGAGGATTTGCCCAGCCTTTACTTGGTTTCTGCCTTTCCTTCATGCTATAACAGCATCACGCTTTTACCATCAAGACTTGTCCTTCCTTTAGCTCTTGCACCCACTCTTCTGATATTTTTGGAATATTCTCCATTTTTGTGCAGTTCTGCCTTTTGGAATGATGTCTGTAGATGTAGATGGCTGCATGATGTCCCATTTTAGTTCACTTTATCATGTGGTATTTCAGGCCTCCTGAGTGTCCTGTGTTCACAGCAAAGTTTGTAGCCGGGATTTTCCAGG
Source organism: Falcunculus frontatus (assembly GCA_013398115.1). Lineage (NCBI taxonomy): Eukaryota > Metazoa > Chordata > Aves > Passeriformes > Falcunculus > Falcunculus frontatus. The sequence continues at coordinate 829,086 of VZRV01004457.1, read as the reverse complement.
ACCACGGGAATTGCGGGGATTCCTCCTTTTGCTGTTTTTTGTGCCAGCCATACCTCCTGCTGGATCCAGTGCCATCCTCTCAAGAAAAGGGCCTTAAGCAGTTTCATTGTTTGAAAAATGAGGCGTACGTGGGATGGGTGAGCGCAGATCCCTCTGATACGTGGGGCTGACTCTGATAGGCATCACAGCTTGTTGTGCAAGGCAGGCTGAGGGCAGATGCAAACCCTCAGCACTGGATTTCCCTCCCTGGGATGGCGTTCCTGAGGCAGCCTGCATCCAGCCATCCCACTCCAGAGGTGGGAAAGCAGATGTGACGTGAGAGCGATGTGCCCAGCAGAGCCATCTCTAGCACCTGGAGGGGCCTCTTGGATGGAGCTCCTGACATCCAGTTCCTCATGGACTTTGCAAGGAGAGGGGACTATGAGGGGAGTGTTGGCAGGTGCTAAAAACCAGTGGGTGCATGAATTGCCTTGGCTGAGCTGTATGACCTTTCCTGCAATATCCTTGGAGCTGGAATGCAGCAGGGAGCCTGCATGGGGGACACTGGGGACTAACACCAAGGTGGGGACAGTGGCTGACTTACCTGGAATTGCAGTGGGATGGGTATCATGGAGCCAATATGCATCAGGACTAAGTACACTGAGGAGTGCTGGAGAAATGGAGCAGCTCCCATGCATCTCAAAGGGACTCAGCAAGAGGGAAAGCTTTGTACACCCTTGTCATTCAGGGGAAGGGGATTACAGGGGCTTCAGAGTAGCACTGGGATGGGGCTGTAATGCTGGGCGGTGTTTCTGAGCATTCTCACCACCGCAGGAGAGGCCAGCAGCAATGCTTTCCCAACAGCTTTGGTGGCCATCATGTTCTCCAAGGCAGTTCTTGGAGGACCAGTGCCTTCAGTTTGTCTTGGCTGGAAGCACAGGTCTCTGCAACTGGTGCTCCATGTCTGTGAATTTTTCCTACCCAACTGGAGAAGATGCCATTTACACTCCTTGCCCTTCTTGCTGTTTTGCTGCCCAAACGTTGCCCCCATCTCCCTTTGGCCTTGGTGTGGAGCACGGATCTGAGGGGCTGGATGTGGCCGTGGTGTGGCGAGGGAAACACAGCACGTGCAGCTCTGCAGTGTTTCCTTAAGCAGAAATGAAAGCTTGGGAGGCTTTTTTTTAAAACTTTTTCTTTCTTCCCAGTATAATGAGTTTGCCACTGCTGCTGCCTTAATTTGGAGTTAATATGTAACGTTTGTAACACAGCCAAAGAACATAGCTGTACTTGAGGCAGATTATAAAAAGTATCTCATGCTAACGCTGGTGTTTTAAAACTTATCCCTGTTCAAAAGTAACATGAATCTTTAAAACTAAAATCACTCGTACTTAAAGAACATAAACATGATAAACCAGTTTGGCCCTGGTGCATTTTTTTCTTTCCTTCCCTTAAGGAGGCTACACTACATTTGTACTCGCTGAGGAGGAACATTTTCCAGTGCACTCAGCTCACACTTTTTCTCTGCTCCCTTGCTGGCCCGTCAACATTCTTTTACAGTTCTAACATCTTTCTGCTGTTTATGCTTCTTGGCTACTAATGTCCCAAAGGTACATCTGTATCTTTTTACACGCTGAGGCCAGATTCTCATCCTGATCTGGGATAACTCTAGTTGTTGATTTAAAAGCAGCCACTTCAGATTTATACTGGCATTACCAAGACAAGAACCTGGTCATGAACCTTTCATCACGAAACCGAAAGGCAAACACCCTGTCTATGTCTATGAGAGTCATTTAGCTGGAAAGCATTTCTCTGTCATTTATCTTAACTGCAGCAGGTAGCAATTTAACTGTCAATCTGCACATGCCGGAGACTCCTCAAATGCATCTGCTCACCAGCTGATATCCTCTGTGGCAGAAAGGGGCCTGTTCATCTTGGTTTTTCCTTTTTCAGGTGTCCCCTTCTGGACCCGGCCAGATAAGATGGAGAAGAAGCTGCTGGCAGTTCCTGCCGCCAACACCGTTCGCTTCCGATGTCCAGCGGGTGGAAACCCAACTCCTTCCATCTACTGGCTGAAAAACGGCAAGGAGTTCAAAGGGGAGCACAGGATTGGGGGCATTAAGGTAAGGTCTTGGTTTGGATCTCAGTTTTTATTACTTCTATCAACTAGAAAATTGTATTGCACAGTGATTAACATCGGTTGTTCTAAGAGCGCTGTCCTGACTGCGGAGAAATGAAGGTCGTTCTTGCACTGTTAGGAATTGCTTGGCACCAAAGTGTTGAAAAGGACTGCTCTCCTTTGGGATCGAAGGCTAATTACCTCTGAGTTTGTCTATAGTGGTCATTCAGGGAGAAGGTAAAAACGGGGCTGAGTTTATGGTTGCATTGTGAACAGGGATGAAAAGCAGGAGCAGAAACTTCTGTCCTGATTTCTGGAGATGAGCCCAGTGCATTAAGATATGTTGGACCAAGCCATAGCTACGCCCAGCTCTCAAAGAAAACGTATTCAGTGTCCTTTGAAGGTATATAGGAAGGACCTCACCAAAGAGCTGGATCATCATGCTGGTAGTCGTTAACATTCTTGTGGTATAAATCACTGACCCTTGGTCAAGTGTTGGATTCCCTTGTAGCCAGAGTAATAGCATCCGCTCCTTGGCTGCTTTCTTCTCCCTGCTTCCTTTCTACCATGAGGTGTTCTGGAAAATGCTCTGGCTCGTAAATAGAGCTCAGGGACACAAAACCCCACTGCAGTCAAATTATTTAATTAGCCAGAAGTCTCTGTGCTACTTTATCTGATGAATTATGGCAGGATTTTAAAAGGAAAATCAGCTTTTCTCAGATTTTGCTGCTGTTGTTGTTATTACTTTGTCCCCTTGAGGTCACAGTCAGACTCTTTTTTCTGCTTTTATTTGGGGACAATTAAACTGGTGCAGCTGATTATAACAAAATTATCATAGCAGGAAGGACTCCTGAGCAGCAACTTTTCCCTGCACTCTGCCAGCCCTGACATATCCCTGGACTCTGCTGCTAAGGAGAGAAGGTGACTTGTAGGAAAGCACCTTCATCAGTACTCTGAATAGCTGTGTGCTGATGCCTGCCACATCCGTAGTGTTTTGAAAGGGGACTGGGCATGCAAAGCATGCCGTGCTCCAGAAACCAGAGAAGGATTCAAAAAAAGTCCTCCCTCCCCACAGTTTTGGGCTGTTTCTTTCCTGTTAGCTCAGACCTGTTCCTGAAAGAGCCTTTTGTGATTGCTTCAGTGAAGCCTTTAAAGCTCCTTCCTCAGTCCTGTCCCTGCTCCAGCCTGGATGAGGCTAAGAACACGCTCAGGTTTGGATCTTCTGAAAAGCTGTGGAGGGAAAAGAAGTGGGGAGGCAACTCCTGTGGGTAAACTGCTCTTCAGCAGATGACATTCACAAAGCATGAGCATCTTTTACTAACTGTAGGCTGTAAGGATCATCATGAAGTGTTTTCAGGCTTGCGTGCGCCATTCCATCGGCTTTTTACTAAACTGTGTCACATCAGCTGCACTAAATTATGCCTGCAGAAAAAAAATCTGAAGCTGAAAGCAATTCCCCTACCCACTTTCCAGTAGTTTTAATCTGTCTTTGAGTTTAAATTGACACGTTTCATCCTCTGAAACACAGTAGTGAGTCTTTGGCATCACTGTGCTTTGTTTCTCTAGGGGCACCTTCCAGCAACAAGTCAATGCTTAAAAGAGCTATTGAAGGCAATGTCGGGACAATTACAGGAAGATTGGTTTCAGCTCTCTATCTGTCTAGGTGTAGTTCCTTGTCCCATTCTTGATATAAAGACATCTTTCTCTGTAATTTTCCTTTCTTTGTTTGCTTGTTTTTGGTCATGAGCCACAGTTAGATGTAAGTAATCTAGTGTAAATCTCATCCAGTATAAATATACTGATAGATATCAGCTGAGATTTGAACCAGAAAAGGAGATTGAAAACCTGCTCGGTATCTCATGTATTTAAGATTTAAATTCCCTGTTACAACTTAACTTCATAACAGGATTAGGAAGCTTGAAAAGAATGGGCAAGATCCAGATCTGGCGGAGTTCGGTTGGCTTACTTCATCTCGAGATCTGGTCTTAACCCAGAAATCCTTGAGCTGGGAATGTTCTCATTTGTTTTCGGTGTGTGAAAGAGTTTAAATGTTGATTGTGAGAAGTCTGTTGTCAGCAAATGAAAGCTGACCACTCTTCCACATCTGCCCCTTGCACATGGCATTAAGACCCGTGTGACTGCCCGGTGTAAAGCCTGCAAGAGAGAGGGGTGAGTGTTGAAATCATGATGGGCAGGCTAACCTGGTTTTGTTACAGTTCATCCTTAACTGTTAAAGAAAAGAAATTCATATGACTTACCATATGAAATTTCCCAAAGAGCATTAATGGTTAAATCCGTGTTGGAATCTCTAATATCGTAAGCCTGTGTGAGTTAAATGACCCTAGAAGGGAAGATTGAGGGGGAGGGGAGATGGAGGATTATCCCTTCCCCAGACCATTGCACTGACTTGCATACCAGTCTGGCAAACACGAGGTTCCAAGTGTGTCTGCAAATGTTTGTTTCACAAAGAGCCAAGAATGACAACACCAAATAAACCAGAGGGATTTCCAGTATCTCGCCCACTTGATTAATGCCTGCACTAAGTCACTTCATGTTTCTAGTGTTTTCTCGAGTGCAGTGACTATCCTAACTTGGGAGCATCCTTTTTTATTATCTTTTCCCAAAAGTTTTCAAAACTAAAAACTTCTTAAGTTTCCAAACTCATGAGTTCTACCTCATGAGTCTGTGCCCCCAGGTTCTTCTCTGTTCAGAGTCCAAAGTTCCCATCACAAACCTGACGAAGAGAAGTGCTTTGAAAGTGTCATAAAAGTGTCTTGGGAAGTGCATCCTTAGTAGAACGCCTAATTTGGACCTGATTTTAGAATATAGGTCAGACTAAGGAGTCATCCATGTGTCTGGAGCCCCATTTCCTTATGTTTTGCAATGCTGAAAAGTGGATTTAAAGAAGCCTTTAGACACAACTATGAGACATGCCAGTATGCAAATGAGCCACTGAGCAGCCACAAATTTGCATTGAAACTTCCGTGACAGTCTGGTGTGTTCAGCTGTGGGCTCGGGGTCCAGGCTCTCTGTTCCCAGAGCTTCTCTTACTCTAATTGCCACACGGTTGCAGAGATATGCAGCAAGGGGGATGTTGCTTTACAAAAGGTGAAATGTTGGTTCTGCTCCTTCACTGAGCTCCTCCATTTGTACTGTCCTGGGTGGGCAGAGGTGCAGTCAGAGCTGACCAGACATCTGCCACAGCTGAGATGTCTGTACAAAATGTTTGATCACAGCCTCCTGTTACCTATACTCTGAATTGAAAGGAAGTGCCATATTCAGTGGTCTCTGAAAAATGGGGTGCTCAGCAGTGCTGTTTTCAGGGCTGCAGAGGTTTTAACAAATTGTTAAAATTACTTTTGCTTGCTTATCTTGCAACTAAACTGTCTAGTCCTATGGTTTTAAACCTTCTTTTTGCAAAGTTCTGGCTTTGATTGCAACTTGGCCCTTTTATGGAAAGCATGTGGATGCAATTTATGTGTAGCAAAAGAGGTTAAATGACTTCATATTTGAGTTCACCTGCTGCAGCGAGAAATCTCCAGGAGCAATTACACCCTTGTTTTTTCCATCAGGCCTTGACATTCTATAGTGCAGCGTTATTGTAAATCTCCTGCTTCTGTGTCCTTGGGGTCACCTTCAAAATGTTTAATAAAGTTCAACGTTCTGCTTTGGGCGGCAGAAGGCACCAAATTAATATCCAGAGATTTGGAGAGCTTTCATATGCTATGCACCCTGAAGTCATCTTTGTTACTGTTGGTTGCTTTCTGTATTAATTCAAGATTTGCTTTCCATATCCGTTATTTCCTTTATAATCATTAGAAACAAACGTTCTAGCTGAGATCACAGGGCAGCAGGTCAGGGTGGAGACATGGGTTGTGCTTCCCCTTCTGCTACTGAACCACCATCAGCTCTGGACGTGAGCCACATCCAGAAAACCAACTAGTATAAAACTTGGTGCCAAAATAGAAGGGCTGGCCAAGCATCCTAGGGACCACATTTGAGACTGGACGTGTTTTCTCCTGTTTTTTAGAGGGGATTTAGAGGACTAACTCAGCTGGAGAAACCCGTTTCTGTTCAGACAGATGCCATAAGCTGTTGCCTCCATAGCGCACGCATTTTAAAATCCAGATCAGAATTATCTTACGTGATGCCTTCTGAAGTTGTTATTCTAGTGAGAGGTGCCACATTCAGTTGTCAGCTGGCTTCGTTCTTGTGATTATTGTGGGAACATATAGAAGTCCCTGTTGAAATCTCAGTGTGTTACATTGTGTTGCATCACTTTTGCATTGGTCTTAATGCCTATTCTCATTAAAACTTTAGTGACCCTTGTAACAGTTCCTTGTGATGTTCAGGCCTGCTCTGGGGTCCAAGTGTGTGGAAGCTCATTGACTGTTGGTTTGAAAAGTCTGATGATGAGGGTGTTTGACCACAAGCTTGATGGTTTGATTTCTTCTTCTAGTTGCGACACCAGCAGTGGAGCCTGGTGATGGAGAGTGTTGTGCCATCAGATCGAGGGAATTACACCTGTGTTGTGGAGAACAAATATGGCAACATTAGGCACACCTACCAGCTCGATGTATTAGGTGAGATTTCACTGTTTTCCCTCAACAGCTGATCCATGGCGATGTTGAATAGCTGCATGATAGGATATGGGAAGCAGGAGCTTGGTTTCTTTCCCAAGTGTTGAATCATGTGTCTCCTAAAACCAGCAACAAGCTTCTTTTCGGCCAACGATTCAGGCTCACATCTGTGATCAGTAAATTACTTAGTGGATCTGCAGAGGGGCCAGAGAAGGAGTGGCAGGGCTGAAATGCCTCCTCCCTTCCCAGGTGGTTCTTCCCTGTCTGGCTTGAGAAGCACTGGGTAGAGCAGTGATCAGGACACCCGTGAGGGACAAACCTGCTTTTTACCCTTTCCCCTGAAAATCCAGAAGATGAAGGTTTAAGAGGAGAGTACTTGCTGGGAAAAAAAAAAGACAAGCAAATTAGGATTTCTCCTCTCTTCTGTTTTTCAGAAAGGTCACCCCACCGACCAATCCTGCAAGCAGGGCTCCCTGCCAACCAGACCGTGGTGGTAGGGAGCAATGTGGAGTTTCACTGCAAGGTCTACAGTGATGCCCAGCCTCACATCCAGTGGCTGAAGCACGTGGAAGTCAATGGCAGCAAATATGGACCCGATGGGACCCCGTATGTCACGGTGCTGAAGGTTGGTACATGCTCCTCCTTCTCACCCTCAGGGCAGTCCTTCTGTAAGCCTGCCCAGTGGAATACTCTGCTTTTTGGAGGGGATACAGCAAAAATGTCCTGGAATCGATGTTCCAAACTCTTCTGTTTGCCAGAGATAACCGTACTACTGTGGTGGCACAGATAAGCGAAGTTGTAAGAGCTGAGGCAATTGTGAGAAATGCAGCATAATGAAAGAGCTGTCAGATTGCATTTGACCTAAAATTGTAAAAATACCCTTTTTTTTACAGCTTCAATAGAGGTATTTTCAGGGTTTATTAAAATAAAAGTCTCCCAACTAAAACACATTCTTCCTTTTCCAAGTAAGCACACTGCAGCATGCACATACCAAATAATGCTGAACTACCAGCACCTGGGAGCCAACACAATCTTGTTCCAGACACCAAATTTGTGAACATTGCTGTTATCAATGCTCGGGAAAGACTTTTTTTTTAATTGAGCAAAAAATACATAGTGAGACTTAACTTTACTAAAAAGCTTTCTTGAAAGGGAACTTTCAGATTACAGCCAGAACAAAGTCAGAGGGTTTGGTTCCCCTCAACCAATGTAAATATAAAAGTAAGGAATCAGGAGTGAAGAGCACATTGGACTTCTAAAATCCTTGAAAAAAAAAATAGTTAAAGGCATCATGTGATGGTGTTTATTAAAATATATAGGGCCAAATGGGGTTTTTCTGGCTCTGCAGTTAGTGCTGAAAGCAGAATTTGTATCTGCAGCTTCAAGCTGAGGCTGTCCCGTGTGTGGACATTCCCTGTGCACATCCTGCTGTACACACCCTTCTTCTCTTTGTATGATGTTTAAAAAAAAAACCAACCGCTTATCACAGTATCTACAAAACTGTAACGCAGCCAGATACATTATAATAAAAGCCAGAGACCCTGGAAATAATTACACAGATTGAAATAACAGATTGGTTGGAAGAAATGGTTGGAGACAGTTCTTCAGGACTGGCAACATGTGCTTCTTGCAAGTTGAGAAAACTTTTTATTTCTCGCCACCTCTCCAAATGTGTTTGAATTATGCATATTTGAATTTCCCCCTGGTTTCACAGCCCAATACCAAGCTCTGAATAGCTGGTTGTGTCACATGCCATCTCGTATAGTCTCTGAGCTCTGTGTGTGGTCCCCGTGGGATAAAGTGCTACCTTTTGGAAGTTTGCAGAGCCGCTGCGAACAGTGCCTTGTGTCACAAGCACAAGCCCCCATTTTACCGTGGCAAAGAACATATAAATAGTCCGTATAAATAGTGTTTTAAAATTAAGTTGGAGCGGCACCGGGGTGGGTAGGTAATTAGAATTGCCAAATACCTTCTCTTCTGTGGACGGCAAAAGCTCCGCATTCCTCGAAGGGGAGCACAGGCAGGCGTTTGAAAGCACAAGTTTTGTTTGGTTTTATGTTTTTTGCTGAATAGGACCAGCACACGTCTATTTACTACTTCTGGTTAATCAGGAATGCTTTGAATTGTATTGATGCCGGCATCAGTGCTGGGGCACGGAGCATTTCCATTTTGGGATGCATTTTTTGTGCGCCAGTACTGGGCCTCCACAGAGCTGTGTCAGGCCCAGCTTTGCAGGGATTTTTTTTTTCTTTTTAAGTGTGGTGTGCTTGTTTTTAATAAATAAAGATCTGATAAAATGATCTTGCTGTCATCTCAGGGCCAGTCCTGAGATGGCTTTATGGACTTGTTTCCCTCATGCCATGCAGTGCTGCTGCCTTGCCCCAGCATCCTGGCCAGAGCAGGGTGCTGTTATCAGCCCTCCCCTTTGAACAGGCTCTTTCCTGCCCCATGCTGTGCTGCCTGCAGGGAGATAAGGCTTTTTTTTAATCGGCCTGCCCTTCCCTCCTACTTTCAGGGGATTTTGTGTAGCGTAGGAGCTGCTATGGGGCAGTTTAAGTATGGGGAATATTCCAGTCTCCATCACAGCAAGGGAGACAGAGAGTTGCCCAGCACATGAAATTCCCCCCCACACACATCTGAAGGGGGGAAGGGGGTGTCAAACCCCACCCAAGTCCAGATGGATAAGTTGAATGCTGTACTTTCAACCCATTTTTTAAACAGCCTGACAAAACCAAGCCATCACCTGCATCAGTTCCTGAAAGCCTGGGCTAATTTGTGATCAAAGAAAACCCCTTTTTCTTTGGAAAAGAGCACTAAATGCATTCCAGTTACAGAGAGGGGCTGGCAACACTGTGCCCAAGCTTTGTCAAAGGCTAAATTGTACATTCTGCACTGAAACATGCCCGGTTTAATTATAAACAAGGCAGCAACAGCAGGCAGGCACGTTTCCCCACTAGTCAGGGCAAACAGACTTGCACGTAAGCCTTAGGGATGAGATCAGGTCAAAACTGGTGTTTGTCATCAGACATGGGCACTGGGGCTCCTCTCTGGTGCCTCCTCTGGGTTCAGTTCCTAATAACCTATCAGAGCTGGCTGCCCCGATGATTTTAATGAGCTGCAAGTCATATTGGCAGGATCAGGCTTGGAAATGGAAGGCATCAAGACTGGGCTGGAGAGTGTAAGGCCAAAACAGGGAAGAGAATTGCTTTATTTTCATTTCCAGAACTAAAGCTTCTTCTGAGGCCACTTAAAACAGTTATGCGTTTTCAACCAAAATAAAAACAACTGTTTAGTGTTTAGAGAAAAAACTGATGTGCTGTTGTGGCAGCATAGAAGAAGAGAAATAAACCCCATGCTTAAAAGTCTGAAGTTTGTTTGATTTATATACACCACTTTATTTAGTAAAGAAGAGGCTCCCATAAGCAGTGGAAAAAATTACAGCTAATTTCTGAAAGGCAAAGTCAGCAGCGAGTTTCAGACCGCCACTGCTTATATTTTGTTTCCAGATTCTATTTTGGAATCTGATAATTGAAACAGTATTTGCTGAGCCGGGTTGCAAACACAAATCTCTGCTTAAGCCCTTTCTCTGGTGCTCCTGTCTGCAGAGTTACTGAGAAACTATGGAGCCTTTGACTGCTGTCAGATGGAGAAGGGGCAGAATGGTCTGTTTTAAAGAAGAATGGCATGTGTGAAGGGAAGGGAGCTCACCTGCACGTGTTTTGGGGGCCAAAGGCAACTTCTCTTCATCCCCCAGGTCCTGGGTTAGGTGTCTCACCACAGGGTGAGCTGGGGATGTCAGCACAGCCGTGCGCAGTCAATCCTAGCTGATGTAGGTGCAATGGAGCTATTGTTTGGTTTACTGAAGTTCAGGTTTCTGTCTATTCCTGCAGTCTTGGATCAGTAAAAACGCTGAAGCCGATGCTAACCTAAATCTGTTCAATGTGACAGAACAAGATGAAGGAGAATATCTGTGTAGAGCCAACAATTTCGTAGGCATAGCCGAAAAGCCTTTTTGGCTCCACATTCGCAAACCAAAACCAGGTAAACCACAGACTCTGTCCCAAGGCCCTGGCAACTGCAAGAATGAGCTATAACATTTTTAAGAATCTAGTGATTAAAATTACTATTCATTTTGTATTATACCCTGTCAACTGACGCTGAATGGCTTTATCTTATTTTCTTGCTAATTTTTTTTTTTAACAAGACTGTAATGCCTATACAGCAATTGCCATGGAAAAATTCCCACAATAAAATGACTGTCAAATTTTGCTATCAACTCTTCATACTTTTATTCCTTTCCCTTTCTTACAATTGAGTGCTGATAACAGAATTGCATGTTAATGACCTGTGACGTTCAAAGCTCTGGAAAACCAAACTGTTTTGGGTTTTTCACCTATAAAACTGATTTAATCAGTTCTGTCCCTTGGAGAAGTAATGGAGAAATAAATATCAACATTGGCTCATGCAAGCAAACATGTTAACTGGAGAGGAGAAGCAATCTCGTGGGCTCTGGGGTTTGACTCCAGCCTACAGGGTTTGACTGCTGTGTTGTTCAGTGCCACTGCAGGAAAGTTCCTTACAGGCACCCTCTGGTTATCAGCCAGATTTCTACTGCAGTGTCAAGGTCTGTGTAATCAATATATGGCTTTGAGATGCCCACTGAAGAAATTTTAAAAAATTCTAGAATTCTGTATTCTTCAATGAACTCATGAACCATAATGTTTGTATATTCCTCTGATCAGCACTTTAATCTTTCCCCACTACATCTCCCCTCATTTCCCCTTTCTTTCTGTCTTTCCTCATTTCCCATTTTCTTTCCCCACCCCTGTACTCACCTCACTAACCCAAAGTCAGTCATATTGTGGGGGCAATTTTTCATTTGGATGCTTTTGCTTGCATGCTTCTTTAGTGGGACAGAGTAAGAACCTGGTGAAGGGAACTTTTTTTTTTGCTTTTGACTACAGGTTGCAGAGGGGAATGAATAAATAAATGTGGAAGATGGGCCATTGGAAAATAAAAAAAAGAACCACCTTAATCTGCTTTTGAAATTTGCCTGTGGTGTCCTCACACTTGCTGGGAATGTGGCTTATTCTCTGTTTTCCCTCTTTCTATATGTGTGTATTTTTTTTCCCCGTAGACGGCAGGTGTTAACACAACGGATAAGGAGCTAGAGATTCTGTACTTGCGAAATGTTACTTTTGAGGATGCTGGGGAATATACTTGTCTCGCAGGGAATTCTATTGGGTTCTCACATCACTCTGCTTGGCTGACGGTGCTACCAGGTATTTCCTTCTGTGCTGGCCTCTCCTTCTCTCTCCAGGATGCCTCAGTGTTTTGCTTTAGAAATGCCAAGTTCCCACAGACCGCCCCTTGCTTGGAGCAGGGGTGTTTTCCAGGGAGGCCTCTTCTCTGGGATTTGCTGCAGACCCCTGTTGCATACTTGCAGCTGACTCTTTTTGCATTGCATCTCAAAATTTAAATGATTGCAGTAATGATATAAAATACATAGAATCTTTTTAAAAATCTAATAATGGGGAGGTGTTCATAGCCTCTTTGTTAGGACTGTTAAGCACCAAAATAAGGAGCTTTGTCTTCTTACACTGACAGTGGAAGAAGAAAACCTCCCCATCAGATGATCCAGGGCACCTAAATTGAGCATGAACTGTGGATCATCTTATGAAGGATCCTTTCTGTCTGACCTCATATCTTAACCTAAAATTAGATGCATAAGTGTCTGGTGTGAGTACACCCTTCCCTGCCTGTAGCATTATTTCCACTTCACGGATGAGCAGGCCAAGATAGCGATCTCAAACAGAAGGTCAAGGAGAGTCATCTGTAGGCAGAGCACAGGAGTCCTGGCTCCCAGGGGCATTGCATGCTGCCTGCTCCAGCTGGGATCAATGAAAGCTGCAGTGGGCTTGAAACCCGAGGCCAGAGTGACCTCAATTTTGTGGTCCTTTCATGTGCAAAGCTCTTTATTGACAATGAAGCCAGCACAGAATGTGCAACAGAGAGATCTGCTGTGCAAAAGGGGGAACGAGGCTGTGCTGCCCCTTCACCTGCTGAATCTGCCTCTGGCTCCAGGGCAGGCTTGAGCATGCTCCAGGGAAGTACCAGCAATATTCATATTGAATCTCGTATGTGCTGTGCCTTGCAGACAGCGTGGAAACAAACCTCGAGTATGTTCAATACACCCTTACTGAAAAGGCACCCAAAATCCTAAAGAGCCCACTTTGATTCACCCAATCATAGACCACATTTGGGTCCATCTCACAACACATCCATCTCAGGATGTGTTTAGGAACCGGAAACTTTGGCATTTCTAATCTTGACTTTATCTGTGTGGGTGATTTGGATGTAATCCCTTTTACGGGGGCTTAAGAAAGTCTCCTCCATGCCCAACCCTGCTGCTGGTGGGATCTGCTGATCTTTCCTGTTTATTTGCCAGCTCTGTAATAGCTGATCTGATCCTGTTTCTGCTTCTGACATTCACTGGATGAGAAAACATTTCCTTTGGTTAGAAGACTAATGTCTCTGTTATTTTCAGAATGTCACGATATTGTCTCGTCCGACTCATACTCTGCTTTTACAGTTTATGAATTCACACGTCTTATTTAAGCAAAAAATAAGCAGGAGAAAACCGACCAAAAATCAGAAAGTGGAACTTTATTTTGAAGTCAGGTGCAGTGAAGGACAGCCGTCTGTGCAGCAGCAGGCCCCCACAGAGAGGGTGCAGCATACAGGACACCTGGGGAACCTCAGCTTGTAATGCCCTGTCCATGCTACAGGAGGAGAGACGGGGAGCAGAGGGCAAGGCAGCATGAGCCAAGGCAGCAGAGCTGTGGCACCGACCACAGTGCCTGATCCCAGGAGATCTGGTACCCCTGTCTCGTGGGAGGAGATGGCCATTTGGCAGGATCAGGCCCTCCACAGCTGGCACACAGGCTGGAGCAGCCCCCAATGTCACCAACAGCCCTTTCTCCATGTCCTCCTGGGCACAGCCACCAAAGACCTGACACAGAGCCTGCTGCTGCCAGGGAAAGGCTCCTGCTGCTTGCTGAAGGGACTGCTCAGCGATGGACACGATCCATTAATGAGCTAACCCCACCAGCATGACTTCATTATAAAGCTTCCCACTGCTGACTGTTCCTCTGATGCCAGCACACCTTTGGAGGACAGAAAATCAGTCCTGTCCAGCTCCTCTCTCTGGTCTACATGCCTGTCCTGAAAGGAACAAGGGGGAAAACAAAGCTGACTTTTGCTGGTCTCTAAAATGTCTTGCAAGCAGGTAGCCACTGCTGATGGGCTCATGCCATCACTCTCCTGGCTCTCTTACCTCTCTGGGCCATGCCTTCCAGCCTCTTCCCAGCAGAACTAAGTTTTCATTCAATAATTAAGTAGATTTTTCTCTTGAGGCTCCTTGCCTGTGTGATGCCTTACTGCTGGGTTCTGTTCAAGCCCCTTGGTCCCTCAGGGCAGGCACTGGTCTGGTGAAAATCTTTGCTGGAGAATCTGAATCAGCAAAGTGCAGCAAACCCCAGTCCTGCACATCCAAGGCATCCAGCCACGTTGCGTGGATGTGTGCAGAAAGCAAGATCTGGGTCAGAGGAACAGCACAGACCTGTGAAGATTCCTTCAGCCTAGAGCAGTGGTTTTCAATCTGTGGGCTGAAGGCTCTTGAAAACTCAAGGGTTGCATGAAAGGGGGACAGTAAAGTTACCCCAAAAAGTGCAAACTGAGCTAATGTTTTAGCTACAGCTGCAGGTGGAAAACCACTGGCCTGGGAGAGTCCCCTCACTGAAGTCACTGAGCAAATTGGCGTAGCTGAACGAGTCCTCCCCAAATTCTCTGTGCTATGTGTGTGTAGTTGTGTGTGGGCAGCTTCCCGCCCTGTCCTGACTGCCATCTCTTGTCACCCTGCAGCCGAGGAGCTCATGGAGATGGATGATTCAGGCTCAGTGTACACTGGCATTCTCAGTTATGGCACTGGCTTTTTCGTCCTTCTCCTGGTGCTGGTCTTGGTGATTGTCTGGAGGATGAAAATGCCAAACAAAAAAGCCATGAACACCCCCACTGTACAGAAAGTCTCCAAATTCCCACTCAAAAGACAGGTAACAGAAAGTAGATACAAGATTCCTATTCCCCCCTATGGTATCCCTCTTTTTTTTTTTTTCCTCCTCCTTCTCTTTGAAATTCTCTCTCTAGGTGAGAAGCTCCACCAGAAAAACATTACCCAAGAGGGACATAATTTGGCTGCAGCCCAGAAGTGTAACCCCTTTTTATTTATTTCTATGCCAATGGGGCTTTGGCAGAGGAGGCAGCTGACTCTGGTTCATGAGCAGCCCCCATTGCTGTTGGCCTTGCCCAAGAGGTTCTGGCAGGGGAAGCCCAGTCCAGGCTCCCTGGAGGAGCGGGGATTTGGGGAGAAAGAGCACTAGTTGTGCTCATTCCTTCTTTCACAGAGGTCACTGGTGAGCCCAAAGCTGTTCTCGTGGAGGTGACAGAAGGTCCTCTGTGCAGTTAGAGATGTTCTGCTGCATGAAATTGCAGAGGGGCATGAGCAAAAGACACCGTGTGAAACCCCATAGTGAGGGGTACGGGTTTCAAGCTTTGGCTGCAAGCTCACGATGGGCATTGACAGTGCCAGGATGGGAGAAGTCACTTCACAGCCTGTATGGGCTGTGGAGATGCAACAGAACAGCTGAATGGATTATACCTCCTGATGCTGGAGGGCACTGGCTGACCTGTCCCTCCTTTCCACCTGCTAAACACCTGACCACAAGTGCCTAAACAAGTGGATTCCTGCAAGGGTGGGGGCATTTCCCAATTAGAAATTCCCAGAAATCTGTCCATGGGCAAAGAGAGCTCAGATCTCCTCAGTGATCCATCTCGGGCACTGCCTGCCCTGGAGATACAGTTGGCAATAACACTTCATTTGCTCTACCCAAGCAGGTGTCGCTGGAGTCCAACTCTTCCATGAATTCCAACACGCCCCTGGTCCGGATCACGCGCCTCTCCTCCAGCGATGGGCCAATGCTGGCCAATGTTTCCGAGCTGGAGCTGCCTCCAGATCCCAAGTGGGAATTGACACGTTCTCGGTCAGTCAAAGCCATGGGTCGGGATCTCTGTGCCTGCTGGGAATGTCCCACACCAGGACCCCCTAACCAACCTGTTTGTTCCTCCCTCCAGCCTGACCTTGGGGAAGCCGCTTGGCGAGGGGTGTTTTGGCCAAGTGGTGATGGCAGAAGCGATTGGGATTGATAAGGACAAGCCAAACAAGGCCATCACAGTTGCTGTCAAGATGCTAAAAGGTATGGGGAGTCCACAGAGGACAGAACAGCATATTGTGCTGGCATTTCCTCTCCTTGCCTCTCTTTTAAGTCTTTTATACAAACCAGATACAATAGAAGAAAGCAGGAACAGCCTCTCCTCCCCTTTACCCACATCGCCTGGGGGTGAGGGCTGTCCTTGGAGAGCAGGCAAAAGTGCAAATCCCATCAGGAAGAGGGACTGGGAATTAACCCAATTCTCTGCCAAGGGGTAATAGCTCCCTGACGAGAAGGGGAACCCCCTTCACTTCTAGCCAGCTCCATGAATCAGCCCACTCCTTACTCCTCCCCTAACCAGCACTGCCTGTTCTACCAAAAGCTTGTGCAGCAACCTCAGATGGAGTTTGCAGAATTTCAGTTGACAAACTCCTTCCTGAGGAGCTTTTTCATTGGAGAAACTTGATCCCAGACATCCAAGAGGTTAAAGGGAGACCAGAAATGGGGGAGTTGCTGGGCACCTCTAGATAAGTGTCCATTTCCCATCCTGCCGGACACAGTAACTGCAGGCAGCTGAGGAGTTCAGCTGGAGCAGGCAGGGCAGTGAGCAGCCTGGGCTTGAGGTTACATGGGGGAACATTGTAAAAAAAAAAGTAGTATTTCTTATCAGAAACAGGTTTGTTTAATTTACATTTCCTTTAGTCCTTTCTGAAGCTGGTTTTGGAAATAGGAACATTTCCATCTTTCCCAACCAAAACATTCCTTTGGGCACATTTTCCCCAATTTTTCTACTTTTGTAGATAGATTTTTCTATTTTTGCAGAGAAATTGCAACTTTCCATCCAAAAAATATATTCTCTCCCAGCCCTGACTTTCCACCATTAACTCTTGGCCCCTAGAGATGAGGGATAGAAACTATCAGAAAAGCAGGTACCAAAATGTGAATTTTTTTTCTTTAATACTTGTGAGGATGAAACAGAAGATGAAAGGCGTTATTGATATCCATATGAACATTTACCTCCACTTACTTGTTCGTCTTTTTTTGTTGCCATGGTAGTAGGTTTTGTTTTTATTTTGCTTCTTCTTCCCAAAGTAGAATAAAGCCAAATACAGCCAGATTCTGTGTATTGTTTCCCCATCAAAGCCCCACGTGGCTGCACAGCAGTTGTAACGATATCCCTAAACACTTATTTTCTTCCTGACAATTTTTACTTTCTTCTTTTGCTTTCTCCAGATGATGCCACAGACAAGGACCTTTCTGATCTGGTCTCTGAGATGGAAATGATGAAAATGATTGGGAAGCATAAAAACATTATTAACCTCCTCGGCGCCTGCACACAGGACGGTACGTAGCAGAGCAGCCCGGTGCTCTCAGGGTCGTGGGAGGCTCAGATTTGGCTGTCCCTTCTTTGTAATTACTCACTGGCTGCCCAGAATGGCCCAGATATGATTTTGGTGGTCAGCTCTTCCTCTGCTGGATGCTGATGTGCTCTTCCTTGCAGGACCACTCTATGTGTTGGTGGAATATGCATCAAAGGGGAACTTGCGGGAATACCTCAGGGCACGTCGCCCACCTGGCATGGACTATTCCTTTGACACCTGCAAGCTGCCCGAGGAGCAGCTGACGTTTAAGGACCTGGTTTCCTGTGCCTACCAGGTGGCACGGGGCATGGAGTACTTGGCATCTCAGAAAGTGAGTTGAGAAACCTCATTTGGTAGGGGCCTCGGTCAAAGCCACGTGTTCAAAGGCAGGGAATGCTCTGTGTGTGGGACAATCCCAGGCAAAACATTGCAGGCTTCTCCCTTTAGAGGCCAAATTTTGCTGTATGAAATATCTTGGGGTTTTTTGCTGGAGGCTTCATCCATATGCAAAGTCCCCTTATGCTGGCTGCATTCCTGAACCATGCAGCTGTACAGCTGTCACCTGCAGGACCATTAGCACCCCCAAATGCCTATGAAAGCACGAGCAACCCAGACCATTCTGTGAGTCTTATGTATTTTGGATGCATTGGGGATACCTTAATTTAAGGATTTTTTTCCCCTCAAACATTATCCTGCACTCCTCTTCCTGGGGGAAGCAGCGCAGAAAAGCAGCTGCACATCGCAGTGAGCACCCACAGAAGGGGGGAGTTGGCTTTCTCATCCGTACATCCCATTTGGAGAGAAAAGGCACGCGCGTGGCCGTGTTGGCTCCGAGGGCTCCGATTAGGTGTTGCTAAGAGGTGGTTCCCACTGAGCAGGCACGGTGGGGCAGCGACACAGGGAGCCAGGAGCTGAGCAGTGCCCACAGCTTTATGAGCCTGGGAGTCAATGAAACGGCAGCTCATAAACCACATGGTGCTGTTGGTTCCAGGCATGAGCAGCTAACGAGCCCTTATTTATTGACTTGCTCACCTTTCACAGTGCATTCATCGCGACTTGGCAGCCAGGAACGTGTTAGTCACTGAAGATAATGTGATGAAAATAGCTGATTTTGGCCTTGCTAGAGACGTTCACAACATTGACTATTACAAGAAAACCACCAATGTAAGTACAGAGCTGCCAAGCACACGCAGTTCTCCTTCTGGCAGGGAACTCGGTCATCCCTGCAGCAAGTGGCCCTTGTCCCACATCTCCCTTTCTAGAGGGGCTTAGGGGGAAGAAATCTGACAGGGACTTCGCCTGGTAGGGGGGGACTGTTGATAGGCTGGTCCCAGGAGTGTATCCACCATCTGGCTTTTTTCCTGACTGATCCTGGTCCTGCTAGCAGCTGGTTGTGAGATCTCAGCTCTGGCCAGGATGCTTTAGACTAAGAGAAGCTGAGGTTTCTCCCAAACAGGAATGGAGCTCTTTCCAGTCTGCTCCACTACTGTTCATAAAGATCCCAAGGAGCCAAGCTCTGTCTCACCAGAGTTCTTGACAGAGGAATGTCACTTCTTGTATACCTGGATCTACCTGTCTTTCATGCGTTTCTCTCTTTTTCACATCTGAGCTCCTTGACTCCACTGCCAAGAGTGAGAAGATGGTCCCAGACAAGGGCCGAGGCCTGGAGTTGTTTATATTTTCTGTAGAGATGAATTTACAAATGAAGGGCTGAGAGAAGCCCTGTGTCTTGGTTCAGAGCCTGCCACAGATGTTGAGCCCTGAGGAAAAACCCTAACTAGGACAGAGTGAGGAGACAGCAGTGGAAGATTAAGGGCAGTACAGAACCTGCGGGTCTTGGGATTGCAATGGGTTTAAATGTCCAAGCAGTCCTTTGAAGCCCTCCATACTGATCCACTTCAATAGCATATCAGAAATCTTTCTTAATTGCCAGGATTTCTTAATCATAAATTAATAACAATTCTTGGGAATTTTAATCACAGATCAGATGGATTTTCCCCGTTTGAGCTGTGTGGGACAGCTGAGAGCATAATCCCATTTGTGTATCCTGCCTGTGTCCCATCTCTAGTTGTCTCACTCAGTGAGACAGTGGGTCAGAAGAGGACAAAGTTCCCCCATATCCAAATTATAGCTCAAACACAAAACAGTACTTTCTGTCTCCCTCCTGGGGCCAAACAAAGCCCCAGAGAATTATGATTAATCTCGTCTTTCTCATCTTGTATTTCTCACATGACAGTCTGTGTTTATGACCCTGATGTAGGATGGGATCGGGCCTCCTCCTTTAGCCTCCAGCAGGATCAGGATTTGTTTCTTAGAGAACCTGGCCCTTGCCTTCACTCTTTGGAAGTTTCCCTTCAAGCTGAGCCTAAACTGAGTTTGGGCTTGGAGTCAACTGTACCTTCCAACCAGAGAGATGGAAAGTGTTGTCCCA
Source organism: Falcunculus frontatus (assembly GCA_013398115.1). Taxonomy (NCBI): domain Eukaryota; kingdom Metazoa; phylum Chordata; class Aves; order Passeriformes; genus Falcunculus; species Falcunculus frontatus. Next base: position 809,353 of record VZRV01004457.1, on the reverse strand, counting down.
TGCTCTGCCACAGAGTTCACTGCATCTATGAGCAATGGATGCTGTTCCCATGCAAAGATTTAGATGCACTGATACGTTAAACCTGCCTTGGCAGTGAAATACAGTCCTCCACAGAGAGCATTTACTGCAAAGATTGTCAGCGAAGATCCAGGGATCAAATGCTCTAATCTGTTTATATGTGGCCACTGCTGCTTTGCCCAGTGACCGGGAAGGCAGATGTGGTTGTTAATGAAAATGTTTCAAACTGGATTAGAAAAGAAGATTCAGATGGTGCCGTTGTGGCTGGGGGAATATGCTGATGGGATGTTCCCATTGTCTTCCTAATTACAGGGTCGGCTGCCTGTGAAATGGATGGCTCCAGAAGCCTTGTTTGACCGGGTCTATACTCACCAGAGCGATGTGTAAGCAAACCCACACTTTAGGAAAAAGTAATACAACAGGGAAATGGACACCTATGGTATCTTACAGACAGAAGTACTGCTAGGCATGACCAGGGCTCGCTCACTGCTGGGGTGTCTGGGGATGCAAAAGTACAGGAATCGATTCCAAGCTGCATCTTCACACACATGGTTTTATTTTGCTGTTATCTGGTTGCTTTCGTCTGAGCATCTCTAGGGGGCTGCTGAGAAATTACTGGAAAGCAGGCAGGTATTTCTTGCCCGCTTTATAAATGATGGGATTCATCCAGCAGTTGAAAAATATTGTGCTAAAAACAGTTGAAAAATATTGTGCTAAAAATTCCCATGAAAAAAAAATTACCCTCGACGTCCTCCACACTTTGCCCCAGACAGTTACACTTCAGTCAGGGACGTGAAATGAGCTTGAAATACTCTGTCTGCTGTTAGAACTGATCAGAGAATATTCAGCAAATGTAGTCTCAGATTGATTTTGCCATTTCATTTATTTTATTTTTCCTAATCCTATCTCATCTGTTTCAGTGCCTCTGCACAGTAAGCAAACAGCAGAGCACTCCTTACATGTAAATCAGTAACACATCTGAATTTTGCAAGGGCTGAAGCAGCTCCACATGTACACTAGCTTTTTTATTGTAATATTTGATCAATAATGACATTTTTATAGCCAGCCTGCCTTCTGCCCAAAGCTCACTGCTTGCAATTGGACAAATGATTCTTTTCTATTTCTGTATTTCTCGGATGCTTTGGCTTTTATTGATCTTAAATCATAGTTTCCATGCTTAGGTAATGCTGCAGTGGGCATGACTGATAAATCAAAGCTAGAGAACAGGAGAGTGAGTGTGCGTGAAAGCGAAATAGAGACAGATAATCCCTGTTTTTAGAAAGAAAATGAAGAAGGCAAAAGATATTTTTAAAAAGAGGACTTTTAACCAAGGCACAGCTGCAGGACTGAAGTGTGTAACATTAGTGCTCTGCTGATTTTTGTTGGGGTATTTTTCTCCTGGCTTGGCCAGTGAAATGAGTGTTGTAACAAGCAAGTTTTGGTATCAGCTTGCACAATTAGTGGCCTGTGGTTCCAAGCCTGCGATTCAGTGAAGCCGTGCATGAATAATTTGATTTGTTCCATTCAATGGAGCTGGTGGAAGACCTAACAAAGAGCTGGCGGTGATAGATGGGCTGTCACCTATCTGATTAAATGCTCATTTCAATTTCAGACTTGGTGCCTGGGATTTCTTTGCTATTGAGTTGGATCAGCAGAGATCTCCAAGTAACTAGTAAAAATGGCCTAGGCAATTAGTCATGCTATTGATGACTTTGTTAGCTATGCATGGCTGCACAGAAATAAAGCCAAGCAAGGGGGAAGGGATATGGGGGGGCTTGGAAAAAAAACCTCATTGAATTTTAAAGATCTTTCTTTGGTTTCCAGCTGGTCTTTTGGAGTGCTACTATGGGAGATCTTCACTTTGGGAGGGTCTCCATACCCAGGAATTCCCGTTGAGGAACTCTTCAAACTCTTGAAGGAAGGCCATCGGATGGACAAACCTGCAAACTGCACCCATGATTTGTGAGTGTGTGGTGGGCGCTGACCTTGCTCCACTCCCCATTCCCTCTGAGGACAAATACAACTCCACTGGGCTGTTGGGTCTGGGCTGTTGGGACATCCTCACTGGCAAATTGTGTGGCCATCTCCAGGCAGACTTTCCTCAGCCCATGGCTGCTGAGCGACACACAGCACCTTCCCTCACTGGGCAGGTGCTGGCTGAGGGTGTAGCTCTGGTGTGTCACCTTCAGGACAGGTCCTCCTCCTGCTCTGACGGCACGGTCATGCGTCAGATGATCAGTAATGAGGATCATGGCTCCACAAAACCCTCCTCTTCCCCCCGGCTGGCCATAGCTGAAGTTGTGTTGGCCACAGCTGTTCTTTCAGGCGATTTGGGGGGGCAGGTGAGTGGGTGTCACTTGGCCCCACCACAGCTGACTGTCCCATGTCCCCTCGTGCAGGTACATGATCATGCGGGAGTGCTGGCACGCCGTCCCCTCGCAGCGACCCACCTTCAAGCAGCTGGTGGAAGACCTGGACAGGGTCCTCACCGTGACGTCCACCGATGTGAGTGTGGTGGGATGGGCGTGGGAGGGGTCACTTGGTCCCCGGTATGGGGGACACCCAGCACTGATGGCTCTGTCTCCCTGGCAGGAGTACCTGGACCTCTCGGTACCCTTTGAGCAGTACTCGCCGGCCGGCCAGGACACCCACAGCACCTGCTCCTCAGGGGACGACTCGGTCTTTGCACATGACCTGCTGCCCGATGAGCCCTGCCTGCCCAAGCACCCGCCCTGCAACGGCGTCATCCGGACGTGAGGACCCCCGGGGCACACGGACGGACGGATGGACGGGCGGGCAGGCAGTGTGCCCATGGAGGCGCGAGTGTGGGGCGCCGAGCATGAAACCGTAGTGAAGGATCTTCCAGTGGAACTGTGATGGTGCCTGGAGATTTGTGTTGTTGACAAGCTGTTCAGGGTAAAAAAAAAAAAAAATTAACTTTTTTTTATGATTTTTTTTTTTTTAATGATTTTTTTTTTTCCCTATTGCTGTATGAAAAGTCAAGAAGCACTGTTTGGCCTGAAGGAACTAATCTCTTGCCAAGATGATCTATCCTAGATGGGGGTTTTTTTTGGTTTTTTTTTGTTTACTTCTCATTTTTTTAGGGTTTTTTCTTTAGTACACAGAATGTTGAACCTGGGGGGGTGCTGACCTCCCAGTCTCCGCGCTTGCATTCCGAGTGCCAGAGTAACCGTTCTGTGCCTGCAATACGAAGAAAAGAAAAAAAGAAATCTTCCTTTAAAAAAAAAAAAGAAACACGCGCAAAAAAAAAAAAGGTGTAAAGAATGTGGAAATTCTTCGCTTATGCAATCTGTACATTAACCTTTTTGGTGGAGCTGAAAAGCCACGTTGCCTGCAGGGATTCATATATTTATAAAAATATCTATATTTTTGTTGTCGTCATTTTTATAGCTTCATGATCGTACTACCCAGCTACATAGAAGGAATCGTTTTTGGAAGAAGAGGAAACAAAGCTAAGTAAAATGCAAATTGTCATGGAGAAATGAAAGTAAAAATAGTAAAAAGAGACGTTCAAGTCATCTGAAGTGTCAGCACCTTGGCCCTCGCATGGGGCTGGGAGCGATGGGGCCGTGCCAAGGCAGGAGCAGACCTCAGGAATGGGCAGAGACCCTGTGGTGACCCTGGGGAGCAGAGCATCACCCACCTGAGAGCCAGAGTGTGCCCTGAGACCTGGCTCCTGGGTGCCCACACGGCATCTCAAGTCACTTCCTGACCTTTGAGAACAGCCAATTGGGGGGGAAAAAAAATAAATCTCGCTTTTGGGGTTTGCCTGTTCTTGCTTGCCAAGGGTGAGTGGGGGGAGCAGCTCCTCCATCCACCCCTCGCCGCCAGAGGTTTGGCTCCATCTACGTGCAGTGACTCGGAGAAAGAAGTTACGGGTACCTGTAGGCAAGAGCCTTTAACTTATATCAAAAAGGTTTATTCCAGAGAATCTGTGTATATATCTATAAATATATCATGTATATATATAAATAAATATATTAAAAGAAAAGAATGTATAATACTAATGCAACATAAAGCAGTACTGAGAGAGAGTCTCAAAATACGAGCATTGCAATCTAGGATATACTGATCTGGGCAAAAGAAAAGATGTTTTTGATTGTTTATTTTATATCTTCACAGTTTTGTTTTAAAAATTGTACCTTAACATGTATATTTGTAAAGTTATTTATAGACATTAACATATCTGTTCATTGGTTTAAATAGCATAGTGTACTGTAAACTTTAAATTTCACCAAACTTAAGGGTGGTTTTTTTAACTTATTAAAAATGGAGAAAAATATATTAATCAAGTTTTTCCTTTGTGTTTATGGGAAATATTGAAAGAATGTATAGATGTACAGTCCTTTAACAAATTACATTTAATGTTATAAATATATATATGTATTCATTAAAAAATATTAGTTTATCCTGGATTGCAGTGAGCAAAGGTAAGTTTATTTTTCAATACATCATCAGTGGTTAAAACCAAACAAATGGCAGCAGAGAGATGATTTTTACATATTTCAGAAAAACAGGGCCAAGAATTCTTCCATCAGTTTAACCACTGTGCATTAAGGGGGTGTGGGTGTTTATTTTTCTATTTTCAAATGAAGGTATTCTTTGTGGTCGATTTAATAACAAGTATGCAGCGAAGTGAAATGTTGACTTTGGATGATGCGGGGTAGGTTTTTTTCTCTCCCCTTTGCCAGTACTGTTGTATTTTGGGCTTCAGAAATGCCATGTGAGCAAAATAGTGACACTGTTTGCAGGAGAGCTGCTACAGCTGCGTATTTCTTTCACATCTAACACATTGGAAAGTGCCAGTGTTGCCTGATTTTTGGTGTTTAGAATGCTGTGCTATTTTGTTCCTCAATGCCAGATAACTGTTTAAAAGCACAGGAGTGAATAAAAAATGTTAGCATGGATCAAGCTGACAGTGGGGGAGGTTTGGGCTGAGGATTTTTTGTGGGTGGGTTGTTTTTTTTTTTGTCCAGAAGACTTCTTTATGTACTACCAGAAAGCGGCAAAGCAAATTGCATCCTGAATTCCTTCTTTTCATTTTTCTCTGGTGCATATTACATATCAATGTTGCAGAATAACAGGATGACAGCATCTCATTTAAAGATTATTTTTTTTTCTTCTTAGAGCCACAGAATCCTTATCCTAAAATAAATAATTTATAGTTTGAGGTTACTTCAGTGAAAGTTTGAGAAGGTAGATTTCTATAGATTTTTGTTTTGTTGGAATAAAAAAAAAAAGAATTTTTTGGTATTTTCTTACAAATGTCTGCTAATTGTGTACATTCCAAGTACTCGAAGCAAAGAGTTTTCCTGTACTGAAAAAAGAAAATGTACAAAACTGTGCATGGTTTTAAATGTTACTAGATATTATAATTATATATATATAATTTATTGAGTTTTTACAAGATGTATCTGTTGTAGACTTATTGACTTTAACATTTCTTATTCAATGCTTATATAGTTTTATAGCCTGGACTATTATCTTNCATTGGAAAGTGCCAGTGTTGCCTGATTTTTGGTGTTTAGAATGCTGTGCTATTTTGTTCCTCAATGCCAGATAACTGTTTAAAAGCACAGGAGTGAATAAAAAATGTTAGCATGGATCAAGCTGACAGTGGGGGAGGTTTGGGCTGAGGATTTTTTGTGGGTGGGTTGTTTTTTTTTTTGTCCAGAAGACTTCTTTATGTACTACCAGAAAGCGGCAAAGCAAATTGCATCCTGAATTCCTTCTTTTCATTTTTCTCTGGTGCATATTACATATCAATGTTGCAGAATAACAGGATGACAGCATCTCATTTAAAGATTATTTTTTTTTCTTCTTAGAGCCACAGAATCCTTATCCTAAAATAAATAATTTATAGTTTGAGGTTACTTCAGTGAAAGTTTGAGAAGGTAGATTTCTATAGATTTTTGTTTTGTTGGAATAAAAAAAAAAAGAATTTTTTGGTATTTTCTTACAAATGTCTGCTAATTGTGTACATTCCAAGTACTCGAAGCAAAGAGTTTTCCTGTACTGAAAAAAGAAAATGTACAAAACTGTGCATGGTTTTAAATGTTACTAGATATTATAATTATATATATATAATTTATTGAGTTTTTACAAGATGTATCTGTTGTAGACTTATTGACTTTAACATTTCTTATTCAATGCTTATATAGTTTTATAGCCTGGACTATTATCTTTAAAAGCTTAAAAAAAATTAAAAGTTCCGATTTTGTTACATTTTATACTGTTGATGTTACAATTCACAGGTTTGCATAGTGTGATTTTTGCAATGAGCAACTCTGTTCAGTTTATTTTAATACTGTATTTCTGTGCCTGACAGCTGCAGCTGTTGAAGGTGTGAGATGAACACTAAATAAAACTATTCTGCTTTTGTTAACATGGGAAACTTACTTCTACCAAAAAAAACCCAAAAAAAACACACCAAAAAAAAAACCCCAAACAAAAAAAACCCACCGAGTTGATAAATTTTGGGGTTTATTCCCAGTTGTGAGGGTCCTTTGCAAAACCAATTGTTCCAGGCACTGGCACTTCTAGTGCCAGGAAGGTTTAATTTTTATAGTGCTGCTTTGCAAGTCCTGGCCAGTTCAGGTTTTGTATTCATAATAAATGTATAGCAATTTTGCTTGAAGGGCAGTATTCTGTATTTGTTAGTGGGTATCTTTATAGCCACAGATGCCATTGTGTGCACAGAGGTGTCAGCCCTGCTCTCATGTGGAATTAAGCCCTTGCCAGTAGCAAAAGGGCAGGAATTGCTCATTAAACCTTCCTGTGGGAGGGGTTTCTCCCAGCCCAGTGGGACAGGCACAAGGGACCTCATCCTGCCTGGCTTCCAAGGAGAAAGGGGCAACCAAGTTTGGCTTTGGCTTTGACTTTGGGGGGCTTAAGCAAGGGGACTCAGTAAATCCTGGTTTTGCTGGTAGCAGACAATGCAGGGGATGTTGCAGCTTGGGAAACTTTGGGCTGATCCTACCAGCACTTCAATATTGATTCCTACAAGTGATCCTGTTAAACTGCATCCCAGACACCTGGGTCTGGGCATGCAAGTTTACCTAGCTATGTGTAGCCTGCCTACAGTAGCAAACCGTGTTTTAAGTAGCTGGGCATGGAATGGCATGCATCCAAGGAGGTTATATCTGTGGCACTGGGACTCACACCAGCACTGTTTCATCCTAGATTAAAAAAAAAGAAATTAAAAATTACATGGGGTTTAGCTCAATCCCTTGTCCTTGTAAGAAAAAACGCTTTTTTAGCCCCACTGCGTTGTGAGAGGAGTCTTGCTACCTGAAATGAGTTGCTTCCATGCTTTAAGGACACACTTTGGTGGCCAGACCTGAGCCCTGCCCAAGCAGGAGCAGCATGGGCCAGGGGACAAGCCCTGGCCATCCAGGGCTGCAGGCAGAGTGTGGCTAAATGGCCTTTTGCTGGCCCATGAGGAACTTGCTTCATCATGGCAGGGTGGTGAGGATGTTGTGCTCCATTTGCCACCACCAGGACTGGAAAAGCAGGAGAGGGCCAGATCCTTCTGCAGTGAGCTGTGGCGTGTAGCACACCTGTGCTTGGAAGCTTTCCCAAAAAAGAGTCCTCTGGGCAAACAGCATGGAAGTCAAAGTCACAAAGAAGAAAGTCTGTCCTGGTGAAGTGGCTGACCTGCACATGGTGCTGGTTTGGTATTTGCTTTCATTCCTGGTTTTCATGATGTCATTCTTCCTCTGCTGGCCTTCACCCGCAGCCGTGTTTGCTTGTGGCCTAGGGAGGAGAGGGTAATATTTTACTTTAATTGCCCTACAATGCATCCAGTTCTAAGCCCAGGATGAATATTTGGCTGCAGTGTGTGATGTGCATCGAGCAACGCACAAAACAACCTCAAGGAAAATTTACAAAGTTACTTGGTTGGGCTGTGACACTGAGCGAACATCCCACTGCAGCTCATCTCCCCTTCAGTGGCTGCAGCCTTCCACCCAAACCCAAAATGCCCTTTACTCATGAAAGAGTTATTTTTCAAAGCAAAACAAATGCCTTCTTTCCTCTGTGGGTGACTACACAAATAGAGCCTCTCACTGGCCGCCATGACCTGTTTCATAGCAACATTCAAATAAATTCCTAAAATTGGGATTTATTTCCATTGGTCATGGCTCCATGGTGAGACAGGGAGGATTTGGCAAAAGGAAAAAAGTCTGAAGCCCTGTCGGTAGGAGAAGGCAGCTAGAACCGTAACAGCAAAGTTTCCTGGTGGTTGGTGCCATTTCAAACTCTCAGAGGAGGTGTTTCCTGCTGGTGACTCTTCTGAGCAAGTTCATCCCTCCCAGGGGCTATATAATCCCCAGAAAAGGGAATATGGAGACATATGTTGTGCTGATATGAAAAAGGAGAATAAAAGGTGAGTGATGGCTCTGCTCAGCACAGCAGAGCTACTAACAACAGGAGGGCACGAGGGAATGACCAGAGGAGATGCCAGGAGCTGAAGTGCTTTCATGGGCTTTGTGACCCAGGACCATGGGCTCACCAAGAGATAGGGAAAGGATTTGTCACTCTTGCTTATACCCTGTTTTTCCTTCACTTTCTCAGCCATGTTATCTTTCATTTAGTTTCTCTGTTTCATAACCATCATATTGTTTTTCACAAACAGCATCTCGGGTGTCGGCAACATGTCAAGCAGAAAAAGCATTGTGCCCTGCCCCAACAAGATTATTATCTAAAACCAGGAAAGAAATCATTGTTGTAGTGTGCAGTGTTGCAGTCAGAGCCCTGTGGGGACATTTGTGCCCACACACACCACTGGGTGACCACTTCTCCTGATGGTGCCCATCGAAGACCAGCCCTGTCCCAGACCCTTTTTTTTTTCTCTTGGGTGGTGGTATCTGGCAGGAGCAGGGGATGGGAAAGTATGCAAGCAGAAGAAATCTCACCAAACGTGCAAGTGGGATTGGCCCAGAATGATTTTGCTAAAGGCTAAAGTCTGCATGCATCATTCACCAGCCATGGTTTGCTCCAGGTTCCTCACCAGTGCAGGCAAAACTGGCATTTCCATCAAGGAGGAAGGACTCCAGCTGGGAGAGGAGAGCAGAAAAATGGAACAGAGCCAAGTGTATCTACCAACCCAGTGCTGCACTCAAATAGGCATTGGGCACCAAATATAAACAGTAAAAGCAAGTGGGAATTTGGCACCAGGGGACCATCAGGTATCTCCCTACCTCCAGGACACTGGGGTGCACTCCCTACACATTTGGCCGGAAAATCAGGCAGCACAAACTGAAACTGATACTGGGCAGAACGAGGTGGATAATCAGCACACATAGTCTCCAGTGATAACACACCCTGTCTTGCCCTTGTTGCTGGCATTTAGCTAAATGCCATGCACACTCACCTCTGGGGCTGCCTGGCCACCCTCTGCATGCTCACTGAGATGGGGTGGGAGGTGCTTCCACTGCCTTACATGCCAGGTAGGCACTGAGTCTGGGTTCAGCTGACCTTGAGCCGAAGGCAACATGGATGTTGGTGTAATGAGAGACTTCTAGATGTTACAGACTGTATTAAAGAGCAGGTTGCAAGCAGGGGTGGTGAAACTTTTGACTCATACCATCAAAACCTCTTAACAGGAGAGGAGCAGAACCTGATGTGTGGACAGCAGAAAATCAAAGCTGAGAAAGGCGATATAAAACATGGCATATCCCCTGAAGGCTCTGCCAGAATGGTAGAACTGGGGAAGAAACCCAAATGAATTCTTACAAGTTCTCAGTGAAGCTGCCTCAAGGAGCTGTATGCTTCGGAGAATAACTTAGTGCTCACAGCCTGCATAGACACAGCATGAAGCTCCTTGAAGAAGTGCTGTCATGCACTCCTGACATGTTCCTGCACAGCCAAAACAGCTGCCTGAACAACCAGGATCCAGCCAGCAGCTTGCCACTTTCCCAGGAGCCAGCGTGTTGCTCTGTGTGGTAGCTCAGATCCTGCCAAAAATGCCCAAACCCAACACGAGACAAATCATTCCTTGTCTTTCCTGGGTGGCACAGTTATCTTTTTACCCAACAGAGCAAATAACTTAGTCAAGAAATGAGTCTTTCTGCTGACCTTCCACCAGACAGTTGTCTAGACTGCCCAGCAAGGCAGAAAACACATTTATAGGTTTCAGCCAGTTTCTCCACTTTCACACCAGTAATGCAGAGGAGGCAGACAAAACCAACTTTCTCCCAAACAACAAATGAGCTTGACTTTACAGAAGTTTTCGAGCAGACCCTGGTATTAAACCTGCTTTAGTAGTGCTAACAGGTAATCTCTTCATATTGCATGAGACAGAGATTTGTTTCCAGCCTCCTGTGCCTCCCAGCAGCGTTTGTCTGTCCCACAGGCAATGGCAGGCCCGGAGGTGATGGTGCCTGAGACCGTTCTGGAGGAACAAACTCAAAGAGCATTGACTGATGCTTATTGGACATTACAGGGTTTCAAAACAACCACCTTCCTGTCCTGGAGTGATACACTCACATCTTCCACATGGGAAGAACGTGCACTTAAATGCTGACATTATATGGATGATGCCCACCATATTTCCATTGTTCACCTCCTTGAGGGCTGAGCAGCGGGACAGGATCAGTTCTTGAATGTGTCTAATTGATTCAGTTTGGCCAGTGGCTTCAGAGGACACCTAGTGCCAGTCCTAGGGTTTTGCCTGCTATGGTCTTTTAATGATGTCTTGTTCCATTTGATTGCAGTGTCTTGCCTTAGCAGCAGTCTGGCCTCCACCACGCAGCTCCTGGCCCAGCCAAGGGAATCCCAGCAGGGTGATAACTACAGGACCATGGACCTTAAACCCCTAGGAAACTTCTGAGCAGTCAGTGTTGAGCATGTCAGCATAAAGGCACTGAGATGTTCAGCTGGAAAAGGCAGTATGGAAACCAAAGAAGAGCAGAGCTGGAAGCAGAAGTGGTGAAAGCTGAGTAATCTTCATAAAAGGAGGGAAAGTTCCAAGCTGTCAAATGGTTTGCTAAGAAAGTGCAACACCTTTCCAGTTACTTATGAGTTTACACACTGGGAATGTGCTGCTGTCAGAAAGGGCCACTCATTTACAGCCTGCATGTGAGAATTTCAAATGGTAGTTTGAATGTCATCTCAGAGCTCTTATTATACAGGTAACTCAAATTTCTGATTATATTCTTTCTTGGACAGAAACCATGCAGCCAACTCTAACCTACACAAGAGATGCAGGAGGTAAATTCTAGGCCTGTTTGATCTGGTATTGTAAAATGCTTTTGTGGAAATGCCCTTGTCAGTATATACATTCCTATGGAATGCTTCTGTTGGAGCTTTATGGTTTACACATGAAAAACCTCTGCTAATACCTCCCAAAGGCATTTATGGTCAAACTCTTGGAGAACACCTGGACCTTCTTGAAGAGACCCTGCAGAGTCTCCCTCTTCAAAAAAGCCATTCCACCCAGAACAGCCCTTATCGCCTCAGCCTGGGGTGTATAAACATCCAAATAATAAAAATCATCTGCCAGAAAGCCCTTCACAAACTACTCACGGAAATATTCATACAGCAAAAATACCTGAAAATAAGGTAATGCTTTTGCAAGTTCTATCATCTTTCAAATAGCTCAAGAGAGAGGAGAGCCTGAGCAATAAAGTCCTGATGACCAGTTACTTCCAGCTGGCAAGGCAACCACCAAGGTCTGAAACCACCATATCTGGCTCCTGGACAGCACAATGACTATTAGATTAAAAAAAAAAAAAGGCAGATAAATGCAACACACCTTGTGAGGATGGATCCAGACAGGGCTGCTGGCCCCAGGCTGCAAGGGAGGAAGGCAAAGGAACTCCCATCCCTCCTTTTACAGGCTGAGCAAAGAGGTATATGATGGGTGAGTGGGGCTGGACCTCCTGCAGCCTAATAATAGCAGAAAATTGGTGTTTCTGCTCAGATCAATGTCTGTGGAGAGGGTGGGAGGGTATACCTGAAGCTCTGCCAGATGGGCATTACTCCCCTTTTCTCTGCAAGAGTTTTTTTTGCTGCTAGTTAACAAATGCATTGTTATTAATATATAGTTGTATCTATATTATTATGTGTCTCCTAGTTACAGTTTTGGCATAGGAAAAGTTCTGCAGTTATTGAAAGTCTGGGGAAAATGGATGCTTTTAGTACTTCTTACCAGTTTTATTGATGTTTACCACTAAGACTGTAATTCTGCCTTAAACTGGAGGAAATCTCAGGTGGGCTGAAACATTCCGGATGCACTTCCTTCCACCTCCCCCTGGGCCCCCTAATTGCTAATTACTTGTGATGAGATTTTTCATCAAAAGGGTCTCAGAGCATAGGAGATACGTGCACACTGTTTTTATCCCAAATTACTATTTGTTTGCGATGATCACTTTTTTTTTCCTCTTTTAAAAAAATAGACAGGAGTTAAGACACCTGAGCCAGTGAGAGCCTTCAGATACCAAGTCCATCTCATGCAAAACCCCACTATCAGTTTTCACTCTTTGAGAATGATTTTAATGACATTTTCAGGAATTGGGTTTGCAAAAGCAAGGCTGTTATTGGATATTCAGAAAACAGAAAGGTAAGTGCTTTATTCATTACAACATTACAGCGTGCTCTTGGCATAACTTTTCCAAGTCTTGTACTCAAAAGTAGAATTTAAGAAATTTTTACAAGGTAAAGAAAGGGCAAGAAATTACTGGCAAAAGGGGTTGCTCTGAGGTTATGGAATCCAAAATAATTTTGGTTGGCTGATCAACAGCTAGTTAATTTTTCTGAATGCATCACAATCCTCACATCAGGGGTACAAACTCATATTTGCCTTGCCCAGATCAGTGAACCTCATGGATTTTATGAACAGAGAAGAATGTAAGAACTGTATGAGCCCAAGAAGAGTGGGCAGCTCTCCAAAAGGGAGACACGTACTCATTATTACAGTCAACCTGAAGGAACCCTGTAAAAACATCATCATTTCAGATGTTAGGAGAAATCTCCAGCAAAGCCAAGAGAGGTTTGCTTGTGTGGGAGGGACTGGAGAAGCAAGGACTCTGTGCATGTGTGAGCATGTAGAACAGGGCAGAAAAACAGCTGTTTATGCAACATTTAAGTTGAGAAATGAAGCAGTCGAGCAATGCAGCGTTAGGGGTGAATGCTCAGGTGCAGTGTTGACTCCTGGTACTTAAGTGTTGGTGATCACAGACTCACAGAATCACTGAGGATGGAAAAGACCTCTAAGATCATTGGGTCCACCTGTTAGCCCAGTACCACCATGTTCACCACTAAACCACATTCCCAAGTGCCACATGCCTTTTAAATACCTTCAGGGAGGTTTTGCACATCAATGTGGCTCCATGCAATTAACCAAGACCCGTGAAATATGCTGTAGCTGGGGTTGTTCAGTGACAAGTCAACCTGTGATTATCCTGCAAAGGGAAAAAAAAAAAAGGCAATACTTTATTTTGAGACCTTAGCATTCTTACATTCTTCTCATGCTTTGTCCTTGATCTCCAGGTCTTTGCGAGCTGTGCCTTGCTGCAGGGGCCACTTCACATTCTCAGCAGGAGAGAGCTATGCCTAAAATAAGGCTGTCACTTAGCTGAGCACAAAGTGTTTCAGTCTGGATGTTGGCATGCAAATAAGAGTCTAAAAGGGTCACCAGTGACTTTAGCTCCTGCCTCCTCTGCAGGTGGGCACCAGGCAGGTGAGTGTCCCTCAGTGCCTGTGCAGCCCCTCACAGCACATTGCCGGGGCAGCCTCTCCCACCCAGGATCTCCTGGGAAGCTGTGTCAGCACTCGGGACCCGCTTTGTCATTGTTCACTCAGGAATGGGCTGTTTTGTGGTTCTTGATCTGGGATGCTCCTCACAGCTGACTCATACCAAGGCAACAGCCCCTTTCTAAAAGCACAGGACCACCTGAAAATGTTCCTGCAGATACTCCTTTGCAAAGTTCACATCATCCCTTGGGATTCAGCTGCACAAGACAGACAGGGAAAGCACAGTCCCATGGCTTATAACACAGCTTTCTTATTCCTCTGAGAAATGAGGATCTCTGGCTACAAAGGGACAGAGCTTCCACGTCTCTTTGCCTTTCGAAGTTTCCTGTTTATTTTGCATACAGTTCCAAATGATCGAATCTAATGCTGATCTGATCTGTGTTTATTTTTCTTTCCTCAGCATCTGAGTGATATGTTTGGCTCAGAAAATGGCTTCAACTATCATTTCAAGCAACTGCTAATTACAGTGACTGAAACCTAATACTTAATTCCAGCCTGAAAGGTGTGAATGGCTCATATTAAATATCAGATGAGGTGAAACATCTCAATTTAGTTCATCTAAACATTTGCCAGATTTCTGTGCAGAATGCATGCATGAGTAAGATACAAACAAGACAGAGGAAATCAGATATCACCAAGCTCTCAGTAACATTCCAGAAGCACAGCTCACACCATTCATCTTAGGTACCTTGAAGTTCAGGCACCAATGGAGTAGATTTTGGGTGGAGCATCTAATGTGCAGAGTGGGAATTTCATCAGAAAATAAATTATTATCATAGAATTAGAGAATCATTTGGGTTAATCATTAAGCTCTCTATTTTCACATCTTACAGGTGCTGAAAAAGAAAGACTTCTGCAAATTTAATAGAGTATTTAGGGGGGCAATGCAAGCTCAAGGAACAGGGCGAGTTGGTGGAACATCTCCCAGGAACACAGACATAGGCAGGGTCCAGTGGCAAGTGGGGGCACTGGAGGGGCTTTTCCTTTCTCTGAGTAATCTTTTAGGATGGTGCCAAAGATGTCAAACTTGAAAGATGAGTTTCTACAGCTAATTACCATAGTTTACAGACACTGAAGCTAAGGCACATATTTTCAGAAGCACTGAGAGATTCAATATGTTGCAAATTAATGCAATAGTTTTGTTAACTATCTGAACACACTGCAGCAGTAACCCTAGGAAATGTGGCATGGGGACCACACTGACATGGAATGGAGGATTAGATTCTGGGCTTCTTGACCTTGCCTGGGTGAGGTGAAAGAGATATTTCATAATTTTTGACCACTCACTTACAAAAATTAAGTAATTACAAGCCCAAAAAATGGCATTTTACTATTTCCAAATAACATGTGGATTTAAATGGCCCATCTTCAAACACTCAGGTTTGAGACTTTTTACAGGCATTCTTCTACGTGACATTAAACCTCACATTAGTCAGTTTGCTCAGAAAGCCAAACACTGTCGATTGAGGGTGGCTGTAAACTGGACACATTATCCCAGTAATCCCACATCCAACCATCCCAACAATCTCCCTCAGGAGGAAACACCCAGACACAGCATTTCAAGGGTTCTGTCACATCCCAGCAGTCATTTTTCCTGCAGTCCTGCTGCATCTGTGGCTCTTACACTGGAGCACATCTAACGCATCCAGCTGCCCTGGAGCCAGGGCTTTACCTCTGCTCATGCACCATAAAACCCTGTTGTTCTGTGGGAACATCTGCTCATTTGTGCTCCACCCAAACACCCCACACATTCTTCAGAAATTTTTCTTTCTACAAGTCTGGTTGCTTTTTGCCAGCAGCAATGTACACGCTTGACATGCTAGGAAAAAGTATTTAACAGGAGGGAAAACGCGTTCCACATAAATTATTCTCACTGCAGGATGAAGAGGAGCAAACTAACACTGCTGTACTTTGGGAAACAGTTTGCAAAAGGAAAGAAGCTTAACGCAGCCAGTTAGGGTGAAATACCTGCCCTTCCCTCTCCATAATATGTTTCAAAGAGTGTTTATTGTAATTAATCCAGGCCAGTACTGGATTGAGTGACCAGGTGTCTATAGAGCACCCTGGGAACTGCATTTCCCCATGTGAACCCATGCTTGGGGAGAGCCTGGGGGATGGCTTTCTAGCTGGGCTTCCACCTTGGCTTTTGTGAAATGGGCTGTCTGGCCAACTAGGACAACTCCCCTTAGCTCCCTGGTGGTGACGCATCCCTGACACCAAAGACTGAATTACCATGGAAGTCCTGCTTCGGTGAGTGCGGCAGAAGAGGCTGTGCTGTGCCAGACAAACGCAGGGTATGGGTTTTATAGCAGTTTTCTGCTAATACTAATAGACCCACACATGCACAGTTCCAGACCAAAGAAGCAGGACTTTTAATTCTGATCACTTTTCAGTCTAAGTCACCAGTTGGACACCTTTTTATTTGAATTTTCATTTTTTAATTTGGAGAGTGCTTTTCAAGAGATGTTGACAGCTTTTCTTCACAACACCCAAACACCATGTAGTGTCATAACCCCAGTACCTAAGGCCTCACAGAACTGCTGCAAAGATGACAGTTACCAACTCTGTTCTTCACTCATGTTTAAGAGAGTATAAAAATATTTTTTAAGACAATCTTCAGACATGAAAATATCTGTACATTTTGCAAAACTAGATGATGGTTCAGTTCTGAATGCACTACTCCCTCTTTCCTTCTCTCTGATGCTGATGTTGCTTGAAGTAGAACAGCTTTTTAGATTTGTGGTAGTGACTGGCCACTAAAACCTCTGTGAGAGGTGATATTTCAGTCACTTCTGTGCTTCACACCTAATCTTCAGCCACATGAATGTGAGTGAGTAATACTTTAATACCCGATGTCTGCTTTTGCTGGATTTGTCACTAAAACTTCTCTTAAGTGGCCCAGTGCTCTTGCATGGGAACAGGCTGCCCTGTGCAGTGGTGGAGTCACCATCCCTGGAGGTATTTAAATACAGGCAGGTATTTAAAAGATGTGTAGATTTGGCCCTTAGGGACGTGGTTTAGTGGTGGCCTAGTTAGGCTGCGTTAATGGTGGGACTTGATGACCTCAAATGTCTTTTCCAACCTAAATGATTCTATGATTTGGTGGTTGTTCTCCGGAGCTTCATTTTGAGATTGTAGATTCTGTGTGTTCTTCTCTTCTGTGTGTTGCTGCAAGCAACAGTCTCTGAGTAGACATGGGCAAAAAGCCTTTCCTGGGCTTCCTGGTTTTAGTCTCACTGCTTTATTTAAGCACATGGCACCCAACCTCTGCCCTCTAAATGGCTGCTGTGGCACAGGCTGAGATGAAAAATCAGGCTGTAGACAGCACTAAAGAAAGTCAGGCAACTAACACAAGCCCTCCAGGAATCAGCTCTGACCTCTAGACCTCTCTACTTATATCTCTACAAACCCTTTTACTTAGTCCTTTGCAGAGTTACCTACCCGGTCCAAGAGTTAAGCTAAAGGGGTCATTTGTTGAGCCACCTTCAGCTGCCTCTGGTGGGATGCTCAGTGCCAGGGAGGTTTGGAGGACAGAGTTTCCATAATACCTACTCAATCTGCACCCATGTGCTTCTTCCCTTCACTCCTGCAGCTTTAGTAAATCCAGCTCGATTTAATCGCTCATAATTATGCAGTGGGTTTTTATTTAAATTTGCCTCCAGTCTCCTCCCGATTAGTGCATCCAGGTATAAGT
Source organism: Falcunculus frontatus (assembly GCA_013398115.1). Lineage (NCBI taxonomy): Eukaryota > Metazoa > Chordata > Aves > Passeriformes > Falcunculus > Falcunculus frontatus. The sequence continues at coordinate 791,865 of VZRV01004457.1, read as the reverse complement.
GATGGCGGTCCCTCAGATCTTGCCAGATTGTCTTATTCATTGTTTCATCATCTTCAGCTCCTAAAACGCTCCGGGTTGCTGCCAGAAGCTGAATGGGTGTATCCTTCCCTCAAATTCCAGACCGTCCCATGAAAAGCCCTTTGCAATCACAAGGACTGCTCTGGAACAGCTCCGCGTGCAGGGAAGCCCTGCAATCACCCTCAGAGCCACGCATCTTATCAGCCACACTTCCTCTGTGACTCTCAGAAGTGGCTCCCACAGGAAGTGATGTGCTGATTTTGGCTTGCAGGAGAAAGTTAAGAGTGAACAACTGTTACTGAATTGTTTGAATCCAGTTCAAGTTCCATCTCTGTCATGCTTAATAAAATGTTTAATTTCTCTGTGAGATTAAATGAGCAGTTACAGATGGATCTCTCTGGCTTCCCTAGTACCAGAGTGGTAATCATAGAATCCCAGAATAGTTTGGGTTGGAAGAGACCTTAAAGATCATCTAGTTCCAAACCCCTCTGCCATGGTCAGGGATGCCATTCTCTAGGTCAGGTTGCCCACGGCCCCATCCAACCTGACCCTGAACACTTCCAGAGATGGGGCATCCACTGCTGGGAAATGCTGAAACTTCAGCCATGAACTGGGTTGACCAAGTGATAACCGCTCCCATACTGCAGATAAACTAGCGGCCCTTGTGCGCATCTTGGCCTCAGAGTTTGGTGAAACAATTTTCAAAATCCACTTTCCTGACTCAAGTTAGAAGATCTATCAAGTTCCTTAGAAAAGTATGCATTGCACAGGGTCAGGCCAGCAACAACGAGCAATGAGAGGCCAAGAGCACACTCCTCAGCTCCTTACTTTGCACCTACAGTGACTTTCACCATCTTCCTAATGCCTGCATCCCACCTGCCCTGACGTAGGAAAGGAAATTGAGGGAGCAGTAAGATTTTCTCCAAGTTCCCCCACCTTTCCCACTAACAGTGCCATTGAGGTAAATGGGTCAATGCTCTCCTCTCTAACAAATATCTCTGTAAAAGCAGCAGTTACAGCCACAATGAGCACAGACACCAGCTAGGAATTAATCATTTATGAACTCTTTAACTTGTCTGGAACTACAGATTATGTCTGCAGTGGAAAAGTTCATCTTGGAAAAGTTCATCTTAGCAAATATATTCGTTAGCATGATTAGATCAACACCACCACAGTATTCAGTATTACTTTGCCTTTGGCAGCAGCAAGGACAGCTGGGCAAAGCAGCGTTTAACATGGTGCTAGTAAAGGCATGTCAGATAATATCCTTTCCAACACAAGGCGGTCTCCCACAACACACAAGCCATAGCAAAGGAACCAGTTTTGGTGGCCATTGAATAAATGAAAATCTTTCTGAGGTTATAAATGCGTGGGCTGGGTCAACACCCACCTCAGAAGGAGACTCTCACAGCAGGGGCAGCTCTGTGCAATGGCAGTGGCATCTACAGGATCTCTGCACACTCCCAGGAAAATTCCACAGAACTGGGCAGCGCTTGGTGCTACAGACTTTCTTGGGAATTTCTGGAGCCTGTTTTCCAGATGAGTTAGCAATGCACACTCCCTACAAAGGGCTCATTGGACACCAGAGCAGGCTGTACCTATGCATTTGCCACAGCCATGCTCACAGGCACAACTCTCCTCCCTGTGCACTTCCCCAGACCTGGGGGCAACTGTGTGCACCCCAGTCCCCACCAAACTGCTTTCCCAAAGCTGATGCTGTAAAGGTTTCAGTTGCAAATGCTCATGTTATTCACTTGAAAAACACAAACTCCCTTTCCAGTGGTTACAGGCACCTCTACCTGTGCAAGCAGGTAATAGAGGAGGTGCAAATGCTCCAATTGAATATACTACACACAGAGGAATAGTTCTTGGTCAGAAGGAGCTAATAAACCTTGCCAGTAAGATGTTTCCTCAAGCTGATCCTTATGCCCTACACACACTCAGTGAAAAGCACCTGTTAGGTCCAAATTACACACACCCACTCTGTAACCCATCTGGGAGGTGTAAAAGCTACAACAGTGCTTTATTGCAGCAAAGAAATTATTCTTCAGCCATGGCAGGGGTCAGCAGAGGTCGGTCAGCATAGCAACATCAGAGCAGCACTGGAGAACCAACCTGTGAGCATCAGATCCATTTGGGCTTCACTTGGTGAGCTACAGACTGTGGCAAGGCCGTATCAGTCAATCCACAGCCACCACCAAAGGTCTCTGAAGGTTCCTGTCATCATCTGAACTACACCTACACAAGCTCACTTCTCACACATCAGGATAAAGGCACTACTGGCACTTTACCCATCTGTAATCCAGTCCACGTGCTGGCAGAGGGAATTGTCCTGCACTGACTCTGCCCCACCAGAGCATTCCCAAGCCCGTGGAAGCTCTTTCCCTTAGTAGCATAGCCAGTTTTTCTGGTTTGTTTTGCATTGACATAGTGGAACAGAGCAGCTGATGTGGCTCCTCTGGCTGACTGACTCTTACTCAGCTGCCTGGGAAAACTCTACAATGGGAGCAGACATGGAAGCCAAAAGATCAGGTTCAGAAAGATTTGTCCTGGCTTGAGAAAAGCCAGAGAGATGGTGTTGCAAGCAACTTGGGCCAACAGCCTGAGAAGTCCATGTGGCAGAAGTTACCTTTTCCGCAGTCAGGAGAAATTTCTAACCAGCACTTCAACTTTCGCTTTATCTGCCATCCCAGGTGCTTTCATGGATCCCCTAAGCAGAAGATCTGTGCACTGCAAAGATATGCCTGAATCAGTGCTTTCCCTTGCCTTAGTTTCAAAGGTAGTGATTGATACACAGGCAAGACTCAGTAAAGGACCAAAGACTCTAAAAGGGCCTGAAGCAGAGTGGAGATGGCAGCTCAGCTGAGCACCACTTCAGGACCCCCACCTGAAATCCATCTGTTTTCCACAGTGAAGTGCCCAAGCACACTGCCTAAATACCCACACACAGCATCCAGTCTGTGGATCCGAAAAAGAAAGAGTTCTCTCCACTCTTTCTGCTTGTAAAAATAAGCAAACCCTGCATTCCTTGCTATTAAAAGACATGAGCTGGTGAGTTATCTGCATGGATACAGCCCCTGCAGGCAATCATCTCCCTTTGCTCTCTAAGATTAAACTCTTGTTTACACCTGCAAGTCTTTTCACCCCTGAGAGGCATCAAACATTACCAAGAGGTCTTCAGAGTTCTCCAGAGACCTGAGTTCCCAGGCTGCAATGCCAGAAGACAAAGCTAATTTAACTCATGATCTTTGAAACCCTGGGGCTTCACACAACCTCTTATCTCATCTCCCACCTCCTAGCCACACACAGACTATTCCATGAGCCTATTCAATGCACTTGACCACCAGAAAACTAATCTACCTCCTAAAGAGCCCGCTGGGCTAGGAGTGAACAGCTCAAAGGGAGGGCTGGCAAGCCCCAGAGCTCAGGAGGGGCCAGGAGACCACATACCCTGGGGCAGAGGTGGGAGGAAGGAGAGGGGGTAAGCTGGGAGTTTGTCCTAAGTGAGCTCTTGGATTGTCCTTGGATGAGCTCTTGGGTTCTCCTATGAGGGGATCCTGGGCTGTGCTGGGAGGGGCTCTCCTCTCCCTTCAGCTGTTCCCCATACACGTGGATAGGCCAGGTTTACCAGCCTGTGCCACTATTGCCATGCCAGGGTCAGGGATTTTCCCTCTCTAGCTGGGAACAGAATGGGAGGCAAGAAGCCACACGCTTCAGGAGGAGCTTGCAGCCTGAATCTGACATGCAAAGTGTCCTCAGGAGACATCAGAAAGTGTCCCCCAGCATCAGAAATAGCACTCCCATAAGGGAAAAGTCTTTCCTATCATAAGTTTCAAAATTATTTCTATCTGTATTGCAATGAATTTGCCACTGGCGGGGGTTAAAACTCAGGAGTTAATGTGCTGCAGGTTTATGGTGAACAAACGCTTCTGGAGCCATAATTCACATTAATTGACAGGAGCTGTCTACACGGCTATGAAATATGCACGACGTAGCTGCAAAACAGGAATCCCTGCGAGCATCAGAAAACAAACAGTGCCTTTTGCTTCCAAGCACTGTGATTGCTGCTCTTTCTCACATCAAATAAAAACTTGTAGTTACATCCAGATCTGAAATGACGTGTGAATAGTCAAAGATGCATCTGCAACAAACCAACCGAGCACAGGAACCGTGAGAGGAATGTACGTGAGGAACAGCAGACCATTCCCATCCATGCCTCACTTTGATCATAAAACACACGGAACAACCAGCGAGCTCAGGGCAATGAAAATCATCAGGCAATTATCATTTGTGTCACCCATTTTCATCACTTCATTTTCAAACATGGGCCTGTGGGGACAAACTGGCTTAGCTCCATTGACTTGAGCACAATCATCCCCCTAAGACTAATCTGTTTGGAAAATGCATCTGTTCTGTGGACAGATCTGCTTTTCATGGCTAAAGTGAACGTACAACCTACATATATATTTAGAAGAAGAAGTTCCGTTTCTTAGTGAGGGAATTAGTGAGGGGATGTACCCAAGGATCTTTACTGGACTTGCTGAGCCATGAATAAATTTGTTGGAAATGGAGGCTTGTGAAGTGAGATTTCAGATATTGTATACAGAGGGGCTTCAAGGCAGCAAGGGAAGCACTGAAAATCTCCAGTTTCTCAAAATGTGTCACCACATCAAAACACAGCCATCCATGTGAAGACATTTGGGTCTGACAATGTATTTGGGGGAGATTTTCTGGAAGCTGGAGTAATCTAAATCTGAGAGGAATGTAATGGTATGGTGTAGATTTCTTTTAATGAACTTCTTGACCCAAACCCAGTAATGTTTAAAAATTCTATTTTAGGACACCACTCTGAAACAGTTCTATCCTGCTCCTATGAAAAATGAAAGCTATCTTTGAAGCTGTGAAAGCTGAAACAAATGGAGTTATCTGCTTTCATCAGTAGCTGTAAGGGACAATGTTAGAAAACCCATGAACCCAGCTAATATCAGTCATTTCACTCTGCAGTTGTAATTAGAGAGGACTTTTTCCCTCATTCCTTTCCCTATTAATACTATTGAACACTAGTAGCTTCAAGGAAATATATTAGGAAGCAAAGTCCATTTTCTAGATTATATACAGTGAATGGGTTTTTTTCCACCACCGAGCACATGGATACAAAGCATGTCCTTAAGGAAGGAATATTCACCAGGTTTCTTGTCTCTTGGCAGTGACAGCTAACCCCACCTGGCCCCACCACCCATCTATCCATCACCTTCCCTGAGACCTGTGAAACCCCCATCCCTGGAAGTGTTCAAGGTCAGATTGGATGGGGTTCTGAGCAACCTGGTCCAGTGAAATTGTCCCTGCCTGTGTCAGGGGATTGGAGTGAGAAAAGCTTTAAGATTCCTTACAACCCAAACCATTCTAAGATTCTGTGGCTCTATAACTTCCTGTTGGCTGTGCTCCCCTCCCAGCACAGACTTCCATTTTCAGCAGAGCTCCCACCAAAGCAAGGTGGGAGCTGTGAAGCTCCAGGCCGGCAAAGCAAGGCCTGGGCAGATGTGAGCTGGGACATGGCATGAATGGGGAGAAGGTAAGGGGAGGTGTTGCTCAGTCTGGAAGACTGCACAAGGTTCTATCAGATTTTGCCTTGAAATAAATCTTGCCATAGCCCTGCCTAAATTTTTGGACCCAGGATCCAGCATTATATCTTACATTCCTTGTGCATTGTGAGGAGCAGTGGAAGGTCTTGTTATTCATTCCCTAAACCAATGGCAGGACTCTGCCAATCTCCTCCACATTGGGCTGTTCCTTATTCCCAAGAGGGGATCCGCTACACTCAACACGATTGCCCAAGGGCTGAGGAGCTTCAGGGGGATTCAGCCCAGACAGGACATGATTACTGAGCCTTAACTCGTCCCTTTTGTTAGCAGAGCTGTTCTGTTGGTTGGCTCCCGTGTGAGTAGTGAAGAAAACAGTGAACCACAATTCCTAACCCAAAAGGCCTGAAACTCCTCAGCCCAGCCCTGCAGTCATCACTCCCACAGCTCTTCCTTTACTTACACAAGCTGTTCCATGTGTGGATGAGGTTTGAGGATTTTTGGGATGAGATCTCAGGTAATCCTGACCTGACCTGACTCACAAAGCAGGAGGCAGGAGCTCAATCCAACTGGCTTGGGAGGCAGTACACCTTGCCAGAGATACCTGATGCCAGTTTCTTTGAAAATAAAGAAATAATCCTCTTCCTGATTAAGTTTAGATACTCTTAGATGGGCAAGGAGAAATGAGTCAAAGCTGAAGACACCATCAGAAAGGAGTAGAAGGGGAAGATAGATGTCAGGACAATTGTTTTCATTTGGAAGCTCAGCTGAAAGAGGTGCTAAATTGCAGGAGGTCGGTGTTTGCAGCTAACGGCCTGGCTTGTGAAGCTTTCCTCTCTCGCCCCAGCCTGGATTCTAAGTGAAAGCAAACTTTTTACTCTTTTTGAACCTGATTCTGCACTATTCAAACCAGCCAGGCTTTGTTGTCAGCCCCATTCCCAGGTAGGGAAGGAACACAGGCCACTGTGCAATGCCTAGTCTGATGACAGCAAAAAGAGCATTTCTGAAACATGTCAGCTAAAATATTTGAACGAGCAGGTTTTCAAATCCCAGTGTGGACAGAAGGAGCTGCTTTTTAGCAGGTGTTAGCAGGAAAAGAGAAAACTGCTCAGTTGAAAATATGTCATCTTTCATTTGGAAATATGTCAGTACAAGTGTGTTAGCACCTTTGTGCCAAGTCTGGACAAGCCCTGGAGGAGGAGAATGGCTGAACTAACAGGGAGAGGGAAGAGGAACATGCTCTGGAGGCAGCCAAGTGCTGCAGTACTTCGTGTAGGAGAGGAAGAACAGCTATCCACTAATGGGAACGTTTTTAAAATCAAGGGGTTTCGGAAAGGAGTTCGCAACTGCCAACATTTTTACACCTTCCCCAAGCAAAATTTGAGGATCCTGTTTGAGGCAGGCCACATGGAATTCTTCCTGCACAAGGATTCCTGAGGCTGATGCTATTGTGGGTCCCACTGGGTTCATCAGCAGGAACCAGACAGGAAAGGGATCACCCCCAAGAGCTCAAACTAATCTCTGCCAAGACCTGCTGCTATAGCTGCTTTGGCATCCAAGCTGGCATTTTGGGTCCTACACAATCACAGCAAAACCCAGCCTAGGTATCTTCATGTCCCTCCATCAATATCCATAGCAGAACTCCAAGCACAGGGTTTGCTTGGCTGGATTTTCTCCGTGCATAGTGGCTGCACAGCCCCACTCACTTGGAACTTACCCAAGCAGCTGCTGATACAGCCCCGAAGAGACACAATAAAAAGGCAGGGGAAATGTACAAATTCTATTTAATATGGAGCGAGGGACCAGTTAATCTGATCCCTGAGGAACTCAGATATATTTATTTTCATGATAGTGTTCCAAGACAACAGCTCTCCCACCTTGGATTCACATTCCCTCTGTGCAGACATGCCCAAACACCCAAGCCAGCTCCCAACCTGCTGCTTGCAACCAGATGTTGTATATTTTGAGCTATCTCTCTCTTTGGCACAAAAAGATGGGTATAAACCCAAGGCACAGAGACATCTAACTGCAGCAAAGACAACGTGAATTGGGATGCTCTGATTTCTGTTCTGTTTCCCATGGTTCCAATCCCATCACAACAAATCCAGTGCAACACATCAAGCAAAAGATTATTAAACACATTCTTGAGGTCTGAATGGAGTTCCAAGTTATAAATGGCAAAAGTCTATGCCCCAGTATCCAGGACAGATTTCTAGAACCATATCCCAACCCACAGATGCAGGAAGAAACATTTAACTCAAGTACAGACTGGGCAGAACTGTGAGAATGTTAGCCCTGATGGTCCTCTGATCATTAGCACAGCACCAATTATTGTCACGGCAGCTTTCAGTCCAGCGTGTCCTTCCAGGTCTGCACATCATCTCACAGTCTCCTAAACAAAAGCATTGCAGCCTTCCCTGCTTTGCTGCACAGCACTGCCAGGTTTCCTAACCTCTCCATCCCCAATGCCACGAGTATCCGGATCCTGCTGTGCCAACCCCACACTGGGGCAGCTGTAATTGTGTTGCCACAATATTGGATTAACAACAGGGTGACTATGAAGGTACAACTTGTTTTAATTTCCTATTTGATGAAAAAATAGTTGCTGAAATCAATTACATTTTCTTCGTATTCAAGAGGGTGATCAAAGTTCTGTTACCGTGCATGCCCAGAGCTACCTCCTCCTTGGATAAAACAGGAAAAAATAATTTCCTGCATAAATCCACTTGAGATACACAAGTTCCTTGAGCAGGGAATTCTAACAGCATGAAATGTCAGGGCCAATTGAACATGGTGTGCCAACATGATGCACAGCAGCCACTGGCACCTTCACCAAAAACACATCCCAAGGGAAGCTCTCAACACCATGGCAGCCACAACACCCAGCCAAGAAATAACAAACTGGGATTCAGCTGCTTCCTCAGGGTGAGGGAACTTAAAGACGTTGCTTCCATGAGCCTGCTTCAACCGCCATCCTGGAAAAACCTAAAGGAGAAATCTCCAGCACAGGAGTCAAGACCTCTCTGCAGCCAAGAAGTTCCAAGTAACCATCACAAAGGAAAGCAGGAAAGGAAGAGCTGCCTGCAGCCTCCTGGCTGTAGCACTCAGCCCTGAAAGAAAGGAAAATCAAAACAGTTTAAAAAATCAGCCCTTTAGGAAATACAAGATACCCTCAATTCTTTACTACAGTGGTTTTAATGGAATGACTCAGACAGACACCAAAATCCCCTGAAATATTTTGTAAAGGTAATGCATGAAACAGTTTCCAAAGAGCAGGCAGTGAGTGCACTGGGTGCTTAACCCTTTCCAGCAGGTCTGACTTCCACTGCTTTTAGGAGCCAAAAGTAGTTTTCAGAGGCAAATGAAGCCACTACTAAAGAAAAACCTTCTTCCTGGGACTATGGAGGGCTGACTCAAACAGCTGCAATGGCAGCAGTGTCACTGCAGGGCAGAGCAGGGTGGCCATGGGGACCAGCAGAGCAGGGCCAGGCTGGACATGCTGGCTTTCCTCTGCCCACAGCCCACAGCTGGCAATGGGATCCCCACTGAGAGCTCTGGACAGGCCATTTGTGACACTGTAAAGGAGAGGAGAAAAAAGTCTGTGGTTACCTCTGAGCCCAAATTGTTTTTTCTCCACGTAGGAAAAGTTTTCAAGAGTTTTGGAAAAATGGAGGACCATGCCATCAGCTTGAGCCCAGATGAAAGAACACAGCAGTGCAAGCTCAGACTTGGATCCAGAACAGTAGGCAGGACCCTACAGAAGAGGGAGATCTGAGCCTGAGCAGATACCAACCCACCAACACATTCATGATGACAAAAGACCCACACCACCGCCCTCCCAAGCATGATGAGACACTCTGACCTCCTGCATTAGTTCAGCATGTCCAAGCAGCCTGAAACACACTGAATATGTTCCCAGTAGAAGACAGGCCCTGTTTTCAAATTTTTAGCCTGAATGCACCATACAAAGGGTGAGCACACCACAATGCACAGCAGGTCCATGGTGGGAGGTGAAGTTAGTCAGCCCAAACACCAGTCCCACCCAGGAGGTCACATTGGTCCTTCAGAAGTCCAGTGACTCAAGCAGATAACAGGAGCTCCTTCCCTTGGGACAAGCAGTTCTTCTGAGCCATGTAGGGATAGATTTAAATAAGTGGAGGGGGCGAGACAAAGCCAGAGTGTCATCTCTCTGGATCTGTGTCAAGGCAAAGCAGCTTGTCCACCACTTTGGGACATGGGAAGGGGCAAACCCTGGTATCACACCAAGGTATCCCAGGTGCAGGACGAGCCTTGTAGGGCATAACTGAGCAAGTTGTACCTCTCAGAGTAAAACTGAACGAGCCCTTCAGATACTGTGGCCTTTGTGTGGCTTGGTCCTTTCCAGTGCCTACATGGTGGAGCCAAAGCAGGCAGATCAAGGAGCTCTTTGCTTACAAGGAAAAGGAAACTTACAGGGGTTGAACAAGAAAAATGATGCAGCATGAGTTGTTTAAAGCAAGGATCATCTTTATCCTTTGCTGTGCAGGGGGGCTGCAATTGTGGGGGACCACAATTCCATAATTCCACTACAGTACAGGGGACCACTATTCCTGACTGGCAAATATAAGCACTTATGCAATAAAATGAGAGTAATAACAACAGGTATGGCCATTTTAAGGAAACTGAATGAAATATAACTCATTTGGTCTGAATAACAGCTGCTGTTTCCACAGTTTCTTTTATAATGGAGTAATTTGTCAAAGGAAATTAAAGAAGTCACATTTCAGAAGGTTTTATGGACACTGGATGAAAGAAGACAAAATATATATTAAATAAATTGTCATATTAATAGCAGGGAATAGAGGGGTTATTTCTTTTTTCATCCCTACTTTCTGTGCATGCTCAGCCTTTTACCCAGGGGGATTATCTCTCTCTTCCCATGTTAACATTAAGACTGCATACTTCTCTGAAAGATACAATTCAGTGAAACACAAAGTATTGAGCTTAATACAAAAGTAAACAGATGAAGTTCTGTATTTCATATAGATGATCTAATGGGCCCTCCTGGTCCTACTGGCTGTAACTCCATCAATGGATGACTTTTAGAAGGGATTTTTATTTTTGGATGGTCTGCAATTCTTTTTGCATCTTTCCTAGGAGATAAGAGATTTAGGGAGACCAAGATGAATTAAAGATCCATATAACAACAAATAAACAAATATGCTCTGTTTTTGCTGACAAATTGAGGGTATCATGGATCAACAGTTTTATTATAGTCTCAGAGAGAAAAGATCAAAAGACAGATCAATGCATCAGCTTTTAGTTGGTTTTAGATGGCATACTAAGGGATTAAGAACTCAAAGGATTTTCCTTCAATCTCAGAGAGTTTCCAGAACATGTAACAGTTTTAGGTCAAATTATAATAATTAACTTGAGATAGCGCGTTGACTGGAGAGGAACTTTGCCAAAAACAATTTTACACATCACTAAATACTGACGTTCGAATTCAGAAGGGAAACTTGCTTTAGCTCTCCCACAAGTTTATACAGGTTCAACCATTAAAAGCAAGATTGGTCTTTGTAAAAAACAAGAGCTGAAAGTTGTAATGCTTCCCAAGTCAGATGGGGAGTAGTCCCAAGAGGATGATGTATAATGTAGCAGAAAGAATGTTTAAAACTACATGGGATCATGCTGCTGTATGGATATCCATGGCCTCTTAAAAGTCTGATAAATAATTAGCAGCAGGATAGTTAATCAGAGCTTCTGTGTTCTTTACAAGATCTTCAGGAAACTGGGAAACATAAATGCCAGGGCTTATTTTTAGTAGGCAACTCATTTTTGATGACGAATAGCTGGACATGTGGCAGGAAAAGAAAATACTATCTCAGCCCGAGGTTGAAATCTACATTCTTATTAAAGAACTGATGTATCTCAGCCAGGTGGAATGGCCTGGCTGCAGGAGTCACTGGGTGATACCACACAACCTGCATTAGATAGAGAAATAGGCTGTATTAAGAGGAGAAACCGTTTTAAGGTTACATGCAGCTGTTTTTTAAATAAAAAATATCCTTTCCCTGTTGCTACATACCCTTATGAACAAGCAGAGGGGAGATCAGATATCTGCACTGGCCAGACCTAACTCGATTCAATTTTATTTCAACCCACATTCCTCAAACTTCCAGCTGTCAATACTTCCTATCACCCCTGCAGGCTGCTTCACCCCTTTAGAGGAGACGAGGCAGCTGGAGAAAGTCATTTCATTAAAATAAAAAAACACAATAAAACCCACAAGAAACCAAAAAACAGGCATCCAGGCTCCAGCTTGAAGAATTAGACAGTCCAACAATCGCTGGGTCAATTCACATTAAGCCGAACAAAGAGCAGACGGCAACAAGAAGATGAGTTAAATGGCTCGGTGGCTGCTGCCTGTCCCTAATTCTCTGTTGACTTTCTCCAGCGCCTTGTCAGAGGGGGGCTGCAGCATTTGACCCCCCGTTTCCAGGCGCGGGCAGGGAGCTGGGGACACATGCGGCAGCGCTAAATAGGCGGCTCCATCCCCGCATGCCCCGGCCCTGCCATGGGTGACTGCTCTCCCGAGTCCGCCTATCAGGAATTTATTGCCTCTTCTCCATCACCCGGCAAAGAAACTGTCTCACAGATGTTGGCATTGTAACTCATTCAGTGTCACCGTGGGGTTCTCCGCCATTGTGTCCCCGCACAATGGGGCGGCATTCAGGGAAGGGCACGGCGGGGCTGCGAAGGTAGCCCGGGGCCGGGGCTGTGCCGATGGCTCTTTGTTGGAGCTCCTCAGCCCAGGGTATCGCCTGCCCTTGCACTCCCCTGCGCTGGAGGCAAGGCCCGGAGAGGAGCTGGCAGGAAGGAAGGATTTTCTGCCTTTTGTGGGCTCTTTCTGTGCTATTTTTGTTCTCCAGGACAGCTTTTGTTGCCCAAGGTAATGATCCTTGGCCCTTATTCATATCTCTGCTTTTGTCCGGGGGCCTTTGTAGGCACTGCGCTGGGAGTGAAACCGGCCAGACACAGCACCAGGGCCAGCCCCTGCTATGTATATAGCTTTAAATAACTAGCTGTGAGCTATCTGCTATGAAATCATCCTTGTCAGAGCATTGGCAGCAGGTTGTGCAAAAGGTTTCACCGAGACACAGCAGATGCATCCAGGCTCTGCAAAGCATCCCCCAAACACACCCCACTGACCCCAGAGGTGACCCTAAGGGTGATGAGCAGCATCCCAAAGGCTGGTCAGGACACGGCTGTCCCACAGCTATGTGCTGTTGTCCCCTGGGCTCCTTTGAGTGCAGGCACACTCCTATCTCTAGGGAATGAAAAAGGGGTTCCAGGAACGATATAAACCAAAGCAAAATGCTCCCCTCGAATTTCTGCCAAACCCACTGGGATGATGTTCTCACCCCTTCTGAGTGCTCCTCCCCTGGTGCCTGCAAAGGGACGAGATGGCAGGAAATATGCACGCACTGGTCTTTAGGCACACTCATATGTATATTTATAAATAAATATTAAAAAGTAAAACCAGCTTCAGTCCTTAAAAGAAGAGGAGATCCAAGGCCTCATGTTTCCACCCCAGTGCCAGCACCAGTGGCATCTCACCACACTCAAGCCAGAAAGGCAAAACTCAGGGGACAGCCCGCTCCTCACTGGAGCCTCCCTGGATGCCCAGGCCCAGTGTAGCTCTGGCTCCCTACATAGAGCTGCCCCCGGGCTCCAGACCCGTGAACAGTTATACAAGTTCTAACTTGCATACTGTTAAGCATATTTGTTTTTATTTTTTCAGGTTCAAGGCCTCAGAGTGTAAGCTCCGGAGGGTAGGGAGGCTCTGCTGTTCAGACATCTAAGCCACCACACCTACCCATGAGGAGGAGGGATTTTTTTTTTTTAATATATGTATTTTTTTTTTTAAATCTCCCATCCATCAGCTCAACAGCAAAAATGGTGCCAAATGAAGTCTTTCCACTCATGCAATTTTTGTGGTCTAAAATTCACCACGTGTTTAACCACGGCTCCTTGGCCAGTCCCTGCAGCACCCAGGTTCCCAGGTGGTCCCCCCTCCCAGCACCAGCCAAGCCTGCAACTGTTTAGTTTCTAAGCCCAGGGCAGTCAGGCCAGAGTGGATACAGGCCAAATACAATATAGACACACACAGGCCTATATTATATAAAATACACGCACACATATATATTTTCTGTATATGCATATACATATGTATATAAAAATATATAAACTCACACACAATGTGTGTGTTTAAAATAGAAACCCCCAACCAGAAAATAAAATATTTTACTGCAAAGTGAATGGATTTTTTTAATGCTTAGGAAAACATGTTAAAATATAACTAGAACATTAATGAATCCCTGTTCAAATGCCGATGAAATATAGGGCTTCTTACTGACTGCACAAAAAAAATTTTACTGTTTATTTATATCACTTCTAATAGGAAAATATAATTTGGAGTGAAATATTATACTTGCTACAGAATGGGCCTAAGTCTTCACAGCCCACCAAGCTGTCCTCAGCAACAAACCTATGGCACAGAGGGTGCGGAAAACTCATGGCCTCGCTGAATGCAACCTTGAAAATCAAAACTGAACTGGAGCACACAGAGTTCACCCTCCTAGTGGGATCCTTTTGTCCTCATGAAACTGCAGAGCCAGGCAGTTTCGTCTGAGCCTGATCTGAGGAAAAGCTCTCCCTCCAGGCCAGCCCCTTTTTTCAAGCTTTCCCTTTCAATGGGTGTCTCCCACTATGAAGAACTGCCTGGTGTGCCCACAGGCAAGGTGACTCCCTTGAGTAAACTACTTCTCTGGAGGTCCCAAGCTGCTATCCATGATGCTTTTGTTGGAAGGGAGGACCACTGTGCTTAACAGACCCTGTTTGATGGACAGAGCCTGGTGGGGGTTGGTAACCCAGCCAGGAATGGGTTCTTGACGCAGGTAGGCTTTGAGATCTCAGACCTTCAAACAAAAGCCACAGATTGTGTGGGCAGGTTTCCTGAATCACTACACCCTGTTATTAGGGCTTTCAGCTGGAAAGGGGAGAGAACTGGACTGTTTCGCTGGCAATTTAATTATTTTATACAAATGGGAACATCGTTAAAAGTTTCAGAGTCTGGGAGAGGCTTTGAGAGCTTTGTTTGGACATTTCTTTGGGAAAAGCGAGTTCAAGTCCCATCAAGCAGAGGAAAATCACTCATGTGAGCCTCCCATATCCCACATGGATACTTTATAGGCCTGGGCATGGGGGGGAGTGAGGAAAGCACAGCATTACTGCTTTCTCCAGTTTTTCAATAGACAGAAATTATTAACTCTTCTTGTGCATCAGACCAATTCCTGACTTTGGGCCTCCAGCCGTAACAGACACCTCTAGTCCATGCAGAAGTAACTTCCAAAGGCTTCTCTGAGGTGGTGAGTGTGATAAGGGTCCCATTAAGCTTCCCCTGTGGTCAGTGGCCGGAGATGGGCTTCTCCAGAAGGCAAGTACAACCACTGAAGATGCAAATTCTCCTGCAGAGGAGTGTGTCTCTTCTTACTGAAGGAAGAAGTACCCCTGGCCACCAGAACACAAGGAACAGAGAGCAAGGAACATTCTCTAGTGCTGAAACGAAGATCCATCAAATGGTTTTGGTTGAAAGTGAGCAATCCAGGCACCAAATCTCAGTGTTTCCTCTGCCCTTCCCCTCATGAAACTCGTTATTACCACCCTGTGTGATTCCCTGTGCAGTGTGTGGATGTTTGGTTTTCCTGCATAAAGATTATTCACACACTGACCTATAACTGGTCAGAGGAGAGCACTAACATATGTAAAAGATTGAGCCAAGCTCTTGGAAGCTAATGGGAAAGAAAACAAACTAATATGCTGATATAGCACTTTAATAAGGAGTAATCAAGAAAAAGAGCAATGTTAACATGGCTTGAACAATACATGAATTATGTAATGCTGACAGTGAAATGCCTGAAAAATGGTGGGAGGAATCCCTTGCCCTCAGAGTTCAGAAGATGGTGCCCAGGACTAGCTGAGAGGGGCAGTTTGCCAGGACAGGACAGGACAGCAGAACCTTTCCAAGACTGATGAGTAATTAGTTTTCATCAGTTTAATGAAGAAAGCTTTCAGCATGTAGGTACAAGGGTGGCACAACCCAAGGAGATAAAAGAAGAAGGCCAATGTGAACAGTCAAAGTAGGCCAGTCTGAGTCAGTTTGTTATGGTGGATGTACCTGAGATCACGCAAAGGTGATTTGGAGATTCCTTGAGTAATCTTATGCAGCAAACCTGGCTAATGGCTGTGCTCTGGTTTTGTGCAAGGAGTAATTAATAATCACAGCTACATCGGGAGGAAAAATATATCAAAAATAATTTTGCTTTGTACAGCTTAATCAAGAACAACAACGTAAATGCTGAGGTTCCCTCAGGGGAGAACTTTTTTAAGCAAAGTTACTGAGCACAGCTTAGATTGATAGGCTTCCCTTACACCCCCAAGAGATCCAAGTTCAGTAACTCAGGCTTTTCACTGGCAGTTCTTGCCAGGGACCAAGACGTGACCAAGGGTGCAAGGAGAGCAAAGGAGTCCCAGCCATCAGTGACTGGGTGACAGTCCCTCCATCAGCAACCAGAACAAACCCACTGAGTTGCTGGAAAGAATCTCATTCACTTCAGTGGTCTTTGGATCCTGTCCCAAAGGGAAAAGCAATTGCCATCACAGAAATGTGCCTGCCACCAAGCTCATTTATTGCTCTTTTGTTGAATGTGCTGTAAAGACTCACATAGTAAAGTTACAGAAATCATCCAGTATCAACAGGTTTCAGCTGGCGTGATTAACCGAAGTGCAGGAACTTGGAGAGCAAGTGTATTAATGTCTCCTGGACACTAAATCTTTCTTGCCAAGCTATAAAAGAGCCAAAAAAAGATAAATAATTAGGAAGTTAGAACAATGACTCCAAATCCCAAAAGGGGTTCATTAATTGTTTACAGAAGATAGACTGCAATGAAGGGATGATTAGAAATATATCAGCTGCAGGACTTTGATAGCAGCAAATCTCTCTTGGCAGGGGGAAGAATAGACTACAGAGAGGAACAGCAACAGCAGTCAAATAGGCGGGGGGCAAAATCCACAGTCTCACGGATTTTGCAGTCCTGCAAACATCTACTATACAGGTCTAAATGTAAGATGGCATTAGACATATGCCTGAAATTTTGCACAACGAGAAACAAATTAAAAATAATTGGACACATCGTGGAGCCGTAGTGTTGCCTTTCAAGCCAGCTGGGACCATCCATCCAGCTGACAAAGCAGGGACTCTCCTTGGGAGCAGTACTGCACACAGCTGCTGCTGGAGCAAATGCTGGGCAGCAGGGACCCAGGGCAGCTTGTTCCGGCGCAACTCCGAGAAATGAAGGCAAACTTGGGCAGATTCTTGTTGGTGTCCTTCCTATTAAAGGGCGGGGGACAAGCACTACATCTGGGGTGCTTGATCAGTGTCACCAGTGACTACACAGTAAAGTCAGTTTTTACAATCATTTTCACACATTTGGGCCAGTGCAATGTATCCAGGGCTGTGATGCTCCACAGTCCCTTCTCTTGCCTGGCTGCAGCCCACTGATTTATTACCACCTATGCAGAGCTTTGTGCCAGATCATGCACACTAGGCACAGGACAAGCTTACAGATGTGCATGGAGGATGCAGAGCCACTTTACCTGTCCAAAATGTCAAGACCAACCAGCAGCAGTCACAGGTGTTCCTCTGCCTGTTGCATCTCCCCACCCCAGCTGTGCCAGGCACCACGTACAGAAGCTCAAGGCATCTATCAGAAGCACAGCCAAGCAAACACACATACAAACATCCCCATGCCGAGAGGCCGATCATGTTTTTTCTGTCTCTTCTGTGGCTTCCAGATCCAATTGGCTATGACTCTATGAGATACTGTATTTTTCTAATTTTCAACACTGCAACCCCGACCTGAAGACTGTTAAACTACTTCCACACATCCTGGGACTCAAGTGCTGGTCACAGCAGTGTGGGCTCTCAAGAGAGAAAGGAGAGAGGGATGAGTTGTATTAAATTCTAACAGGGTGCTTTAATGAGTCCTCTGGGCATGGATCCATGAAGCCTGTTGCATCCCAGCCTGACCAACCCAGCTGATGTGCCCCATCATGTTCCCCCAGACCAAGAAGTCCCAGGCTCCCCAGTTAAACTGGCCAGACAAGGAATTTTTCTCTGCTGTAGCCCCTTCAGCCACACAGATCTCATAGCTGGTACTGGGAATTTCTGCCAGGGACTTCAAAGAGGGCAGGATTGAACTCATCGTTTGAAGCCCAGCCCCATTCCCTGTCCTTAGGCAAGCGGAGGAGCCATGAGAACAGCTCAGAAACCTCAGCTGCTTCAGAGTGCATCTGCCTACCTTGGGAATTATGAAGTGCCCTAAAAACACACCTCCCCCCTGCACCTGCAAAGCAGTGGAGACCCTGAGAGTTTGTGCTGCCTGAGATGAGGCGAATGCCCGTGCCCTGTTTGCCAGCTACACAGTCCTCAGATGTCTGAGTCCCTGCTATGCCACGTCCCATCCCAGTTCTTCCCACTGTGTACTGTCACAAAAGCTGTGCCAGTCCAAAGGTTTTACCTGAATAAAGGCATAATCCTGTCTAGGATGCATGGCTTGATATTTCAGCTTTCCTGACAGCAATGGTGGAAAAACAGCACAGAAATATTTTAGTAACGTTATGGCAATCTCCTCTCAATTAATAGTTTATTGCAGTAATTTGGCCTGCTTTGCTGCTTGTAGGTCGTCAGTATGAAGTCACTCTCCCCCAAAGGGGCTCGTAATTCAGATGTTTTCCCACCGTGCAGTGTTCCTTCCCACATCCTGTACCACCCGAGCTTGAGGTCAAGTAGCGTCCTCATTTCCTTGGGAAGTCCATGGGAGCATTTTACAAATGAAGTGATATGGTGTCTAAAAATCCGAATAAAACTGGACAAGGGGCTGTCCCCCAGGACTGGGCACACAGGATAGACTGGATGAGTGAATGTTCTCCTCACCCCAAGAGGATGAGTTTTGGGAACAGCTCTGTGCTCAGTGTTCCCCAGATGGTGCCAGGACACCACGCTGGGGAGAGTGAGTTAATGCAGACCAAATCTGTGCCAAGGCATTTGCTCACACTGAAGCTGTGGGAATGGTCACAGGCCAGGGCAAAGACCATGTGCTGGCCACTCATGTCCACCAGTGGCTCTGGAGCCTTGGGACCTGCCCGTGCTGACGTCATGGTGCCAGGTCAGTGTGTGACTTGTTAGAGTTTAGAAAGGCAAAGGGGCCACATTTTCTGTCTGAAAAAGGCCCAAAGGGAGGTTCTAAAGGAGTCTTGAGACACTTCATGACTCCTTGGAGGAGCTGGTCCAGGATGCCACTGCATGAGGCAGCATTGTAGCCTTAGGGAAACCTCCCTTTTGTCTCTGGGACTCTGTTCCCTACCTACCCAATGGGAAAAACCAGAATGTTCCCTTCTCACAGGGGTTGTTAGAGCTGTACATCAAAAAACACAAGGTGTCCAGGCACTGTGGGGATGGGAACCACGTGAGCACTCAACCTGAAATGGAAACACAAAGAAAGGCGTTTTCCAGCAGAAATAATCTAAGTCAGTTTTGTCATCTCCAACTTCAAAGATACAAGCTCCAATATTTTGTCTGCTTGGAAAGTTTAAAAACATTCTTCTTGTCCAGTACAGATCCATGCCAGCAGCAGGCAAACTTTTGGCCTATTGAATTAATTAACATAGTTTTTAATTAAGGCTCCAAATTTCACCCAGCCTGGTTTGGGGCATGTCTACACAGATGGGAGCAGACACACTCGGGCTCCTCTGTCTGCCTTCCAAACCAGCCTGGCTCGAGCTGGCTTCAGCATCACACCGAGCTTGCATGAGCTATCTGGCTACTTAAGGGGAACTAAAACAGGCTCCTAACAGGCAGGGTGGAATATTTAAGCCCAGCACTGCATGAGCATGGCTTCATGGCTTCTTGATGAAGCTGGCTTGTGCCCAGTTGGCTTGGAGAGCAAGAGAGTTTCACATCTGTTTGCATCCATCCATACAGGCATGTCCTTGTATGCCTGTTTCAAGTTTACTAAATATCTTTTTATTTGGCCACCCACTACTGGAAGTATTTTCATGACAGCTTTTAGGAATTGCAGTTTTCCGTTTTACTGTTTCCTTGTGCTGTACAAAGCCAAATTATCGTGGTGTTCACAATAATCAGCAAAAATCAGGAATAGAAACATATATCATTATAACAGCATTAAACAGCAACAAATTCATTACATTTGTAAAATGTTTTTGTTTCTGATAATCACAGGTGTTATTTACAACACAGGTTTTATTTCATGTGGGGATGTATGCAATGATCTATTATTTTGTCAGATTCTTCTAAAAATAGCACATTCATTGGTACTTACTTCAATAAAATACTCAACCAGAGTCAAGTCTGCAAGACATGGAAGTATCCATGGAATGGATGCAGTCACAGGAAAACAAACCATCCCCATTTCATCTGTGTTACTGTTCAGCCAAGTTCTGGATAAACACACACATGAAACACAGCTGAAACAATCTCAGCATTTACTACGATTAGTTTTCAGCACAGGCCGTGGATTTGCTCAGCATGAACCCGGTCACCAAGAAGGACTCCTCTGGCCATGGAATAATAGGAAATGCACAAAGTGTACAGAGGAAAAACCTTTTCACCGGAACACAAATAGTTCAAAATTTGTAGGGACATAATTTACAATGAATGAAGTCATTTACTCAGGGAAGGAGGAAACTTGCAATAATTCATTTGAAGTGTCTTTCTTCGCAAAAACACTGTCCAAGATAAAGCTTATCAGAGCCATTTTTACAGCTTGTGTGTGCAATTGAAGTAGTCTGTGGAGTATAAGTTGGCAGTTATTCTGATATAAAACACACAAGCAAATTAAATATATTTAACCATTCACTGTCCACTGCTGGAGTTATATCAGTGGTCCTTGCGACTTTCAACCGAAGTTTTTTGCTTATGACATTGGTATCTTGATACTATTGCCAAGAAAAGGCAAAATGAATGTTCCTACCAAAATAACAGAGTCACCAAAGAGAGAAATTATAAGGAGAGGCTTCTGGAAAAAAAAAAAGTCTAGGACCAAAACCCATGCCTAGTAGCAGTACAACTTTCTTCTCAACAGCAGCATTTGCAGTCCTTTATTCAAGGCAGCCCCATAAATCCAAACACACCAGCATTCCCAGGGGACAGCAGCTTTCAGAGCTGTTTTGTGAGCAGGAGATTGGGCAGATTTGCCAGTCAAACTGGAATGTTTTGCTGCTAGTGTCAGTGCCAGAGAGCAACAGCGTGCACAGCAATCAGGAGAGACATCACCATCAACCTTCAGCCCTTACAGTAACACAAATAGGAATTGCAGTAGTGGATCAAAGCAACGTCCATCCTGTTACCTCTGTTGAAATGAAACAGATGTTTCATAGAATGATAAACAGAACAAGCCCACCAAAACTCTCCTGTTTTATATTCCTCTTGTAGCCTATTTCTCTGCTGTGTGCCTGTACTATTCAGCCTCCAAAATCAGTAAGAAGCCTGCACAGCTGACCCTACTGGAGATCTCACTCCACCCTCAGACACTGTGTGGACAAGAGGCAGGAAAGGTTAATTGCTTGCACACCTGTGTCAGGGCAGGAGGTGTTTCTGCACCACCAACCCCTGATGCAGCCCCCACACTCAGAGAGACAGGGAAAATGACATTTGCTCTTCTCTCATGTTTGCTATGGTCCACTTCTTGGAGCTTAATCCAAGCTCTTCAGAGCTCACAAAGAAATAAATTAACAAGGCTGGACACTGCAGCTGCCAAAACGAAAGTTTATTCCACAGTCATGAGAATTAAAATTACTTATGAGCTCAGCCAAAATCTTCTCTAAGCAGACAAATTTTCTGATCATCTGTAGAGGAAAATACCCCAGTTATAGAGAGAACTATAACTAAACAGTTATTCAGGTGTGGCTGAAAGGATTTGGCCTGCAGAGAGTATTGATTCTTGTTTGTAGTTGATGTGCTTTACAAGAGCGAGGGTCCAAAAGGCTGTGGGGAAAGCTGAGCAAGAGGGCTTGAGACAGTTCAGCCAACAAGATGACCATGAAAACTGCCCTACACACTGACCAAAGCTTAAGTTAAAGTAATGCCTCTAACTGGGACATCCAGGAGGTTTGATGAATTTCAGCTTTTGGCCTGGGACAGAGTGGTGGAGTTCAGTGCAAGGGAATGAAGAGACACTTGCTTAAACCAACTTTTCCTTTGAGAAACCAACCCCACGGGTCTTTCCAGGGGACACTATCTGTGGTATCCGTATTTTCATTACCTTCACTGTACCTTCTCACGTCCTTCATCCATGTTTCACTTGGGTACCCAGCACAGGCTGAAGCCCACAGAAGCCCAAGATCACTAATTGTCTTAATTGCACAGACTCTGGCTCACGATCAGGTTCAAGATGAGTTTTGGGGAGCAAAGATTCAAGTGTGCAACCACTCACAGCATAGGCAGCCTGTCCACAGTGTGCTGTCTAATCTACCATCTTTTATTCCTCTGTCAAGGTGAATCAGCCTCAAGGACCTCGACAGTACCTGCCATTCAGAGGGCTAGGAAATATAAATTAATCTGCGGTTGTAGAGCAGGAGGACACATGTTTGCAGACATTCAGGTCTTGTAGCTGCCATATAGAGGTGCATATCCAGGTGAAGGAACAATCTGGGCTTTGCTCATGATTTGTTCCCTGTGCTAAAGGATGGTCTGGTCTGTCCTGCCTGCTCAAGGGACACAGATGCACTGAGGATATCTACAGGGCTGTTGGATGCTTCCTGCTACATCATCTTTGCTCCTGTGGCCCAAGCAATGGGGGCTGATCCAGACACACTCCTTTGCCACATAAAGGGACATGAAAAAAGCAGATAATGTTGTTTCCACAGCACTCCCACAAGCTTTTGCAAGAGCATGCTGTAAGTGACTGTTAGCTTGGATTAGTTCTTCAAAAGACCTTTGTAAGATGCTCATTCTTTGCACATCAATAAGGAGTGGCAAGACGTGGATTATTTTGATGTTGTATTTCTTTTTGAGGTTGGTGTTTTTCCCCTATGAGCACCTAAGTATGGTGGGAGCTGCAGGTTCTGCAGGTTTTCCCACCTTATGGGTAGGTGAATAGGTATTTGTTGTCAGCTATCACCCAACCCACAGCTGCCTTTCCTTGCTGCCTCTCAGAAAATCCCATCTGTGCCTTGTGTCTACAGGGTCTTGCAGCGATAGCTCTGACATGCTGAAGTTATTACACTGCAGAAATTCCGTCCTTTCTGGAACTGAATATAGCTCCACATTCACTGTCAAGCTCTACACAAATCTTCCTCCAGGATTAATTCCACTAGAAAATACCTGTTGGCAATTTTCCGTCTGCTGTCAAGCTAGAAAGTTTTTCCATAGTTTTGTCAGGAAAGGCTTGTCCTTCCATCCATGGACTCTGTCCATTGCAAACGACCCGGCCCTATCCCATCCAGGCAGTTCTCTCCAGATCAGGAAAGATATACAATACTCACAACTGGAATACTCAAGGGTTTTTTTTCATGCTCCACAGTTGCCAAAACAAACTCTCCATGAGATAGAGTCAAAAAAATTACTAACAGAGTGAGTTATGCTCTGATTGCTGCATTCCTCTCATCTCTCCCTGGGGCTTGCTTGCTGCACAGCCCTTCGAGGAAGGGTTCTGCATGCTGGGTTTGTTTGTGTACCCTTTTCAGGATTTAACTCTAGCAACACCTTAAGGCAGCTCACGAATGAATGGGTGGATTAATGAATACAAAATATGAGCAAACACAGTGTGCTCAGTACAGCTCCTGATTCACTTTATCCCACACTTGCTGGGCCAGGCTGAGGGGCAGGGGGATGTACTTGTGACCCACCAGGCTCATGCTGTGTGAAAGCATCCACCTTCCCATCACTTTCGAATTCCCCACTGTTTCATTTTACTGAGTTTTTCCTTACTTCTCTTTGTCTGCACTGAAAGGAAAACGAAAAGCTCTCTCACGATCATGATGTTCCCTTTTCTCCATCTTCCTACCAGGGTGATTCCCCTCAGCCCTGTCTCCAAGGCATGTGGCCA
The DNA here is from genome assembly GCA_013398115.1 of Falcunculus frontatus. Classification (NCBI taxonomy): domain Eukaryota; kingdom Metazoa; phylum Chordata; class Aves; order Passeriformes; genus Falcunculus; species Falcunculus frontatus. The sequence continues at coordinate 768,101 of VZRV01004457.1, read as the reverse complement.
GCAGCCTGAGCTGTGGCCTGTATGAGGCCATGCTGCTCATCCCACTCACAACATTTTCTGTCTTTAGTCTCCCCCTCATTCCCTTCCCTCACCTCTGTTTGTTTTCCCAACTGATGAAACACACGGAGCAAAGCTTTTCCTCACCTACAACTCTTTCCTGGTTAAAGCAGTCACTGAAAACACTTTTCATGACCTGCGTTAATCAGAGCTTCTCACGTCATCATAATCAGCTTTTTCATTCCTGTGGCTTTAGACAATTTTTCAGTAGTTGCTTCACCTCTGTACACGTATGGAGACCTGGCTGACCGGTTCATTCATTCCCTAACCATCTTTATGGGGTTTTTTATGCTGTAGTGCAGTTTTGGCCACACTTTGCCTCTCTGGGGTGACACAGTGAAGGACCCACACAGCCTCGCTGCTGTTGGCATCTCACTCTCAGCTCCCCTGGGAACTTCCAGTCGTATAGGGCCTTTTTGGACAAGAAATTTTATTTCAGTGGCTTGAAAGGCCATCCTATGGAGAGATGTCCCAGGTGTTTCTCTCTTCCCCAGGCCGAATTGTCCTGTGCTGGACCAGTCTCACAACCCCATATTCATTTTATTATATGGACACCTCCTACTAAACACGGTTCAAAGCCTAAGGATTGAGGACATATAACCATCAACCCCTGTCCCTTTAGTGGGTTCAATACAGGCTTAAGGTTTATAAGGGCAATGCCCTAACATCAAGCAAATACTAAAATCTACTTTGTGCTGGGCAAGAATAGACTGTTCCCACACAGATGTGACAGTCAGTCCCTCGCCATGGCAAGGTGACCTCCTTAGCACTCTAACGCACCTAAATACGACACCATCCTTCTACAAACTACTGCAAGGAACCGACCGGAAAAGCCTCTGCTTCCTGCTGCCCTTCTGCTTTGCTGCCACATCTCTGTGCTGTGCCCAGGCTGCAGGCACAAGGTGCCAGGTGGGGTGAGTGGCTGAAACAGAGCCTGGAAACTGGGACTCTCTGGGACAGATCCCTTGGGAATACTTGTGTCAGGCACTTCGCAGTACTTCTGCCTGCAAGGAAGTGACTTCTGATGTCTTTCACAATGCAAACTTGAATCTCTCCATCAGTTGACCACATCCCCTCCCTGCCATTCTTGCTTCCAGCTGTTTATTCACCCCAAATAACCTCCATGGCTGGTAGGGGAAAAGTGGGACAGCTGTGAAAAACAAATCTCTGTGGCACACTGAGAGCTGGGTACAGACCTATTAGCATTGCCAGGAGCTCATTTCTACAGGCTGTGCACACTCTCTGCCCAGAGTCCACCAATTTATTAATTAAAACCTGTGTTCTGCAGAAAACATTGTTCTTGCCGCTGGAATTAGGTGCTGTGTCCAACCCAGGCAAGGGCCCTGCTGCCCCGCACAGCCCAGCTTCCCTAACAGTGGACACTTCCTGAAGTAGAGAAGTGATTTACTTGGTCTAAGAATGAAATTGCAGCTCACCTGTCTCCAGGGCAGGTTTGGAGGGACAAATCCTCCTTTCCCCCTGAATTTGCCTTGAGCAGAGGGTTGCCTGCTCTAATGGGGAAAATGCTTTTTTCGCTTTGAACTGTTCATGAAAACAGTTCATGTCCTCTAAAATACTAGGGTAGTTGTAAACTCCCAAAATGACATATTAGCTTTCCATTTAACACATTTATGTGTTATTTTTAGGAATGGATGGCACAACCTATATAAAAACTTAAACTGCACGAACATCAACTTTCAGAGTGGAAAGAGGACAAGTTTCTGAGCACACCACAAGCCAGAAAAACACTCTCAAATTAAATGGAAAGACACTGGATTGTGCAAGCACCTGGGGGTATCCTGGATATCCAGTCACCACAGGGTAGATATGAACTGGAACCAAGATCAGTTTTACCGAATCTATAAAGACCAATCAAATGAACTCCTGAAATAATTCTGGGCTTTGAAAGAAGGATGATTAGAACCAAAGCAATCATTTTGTTCCTCAAAGCTCATTTCCTTCTGCCAGTGGAGTTTCTAAGCCCAGGGGCAGGGTTGCACCTGCAGTGTCAGTGGCTTTGCTAACAGCAATTAGGTTAAGAATCCATTTCTTGAGAAAACAGCAAAAATTTTGAGCTGATGAAAAGTTTCTGCTTATGAAAAACACTACCTTCAGCAACAGCAAAAGAAGTTCTGAAGATGAAAACAGTGGGTTTAGGAGCATGATCTATGTAGAAACAACCCTTTGAGTTGTCTTAGGATTTTAATATTTGCAAGGCTGAGTTAAATGAGGTATGTGACAGCACAGAGAGGAAAATCACCATGACTCCAATGAGCACAGGAGGGTTACCTGAGGTGTTGAAATGCCTGAAACTGTCACTGGCAGAGGACAGAATACAGTTCAGAACCCTGCATTTTTAGCCATTAAATAGAGCAGTCAGGCTACTACCCTGGCTCTCCCTGGTATGAAAACTAGACCGTGTTATTTGCTAGTGGACCTAATTTCAAGAGGGGAAATACATCCCAAGTTTCCAGCTGTAGCTATTTGCAGTCTGGGATCCAATCAGGTCCCCCTTAGCAAAGCATCTTCCTACAAACCAAGCAAGAATGTTCCCACCAAGTATGTTTAACCAGTATGCAGGGACTGTATAAAAGGAAAATTGGAAACTTAACCAAGGCAAACAAAATGAATGGCAGATAGAAAATAAAAACAAATACGAAGGTCTAATTTTATGTATCTCTGGAAAATTCCACCAGCTCAAATGTCAAGATCTGTATATAAATGCAGTGTAAGCAACAAGGGGCTGATTTTCAAGCCTGCTCTCGCTGTTTTTACCATCGCCATTTGAGCATCTTTTATTGGTTTTAAAACTATGGCACTAAGAATACAATAAGGCCATGAAATGAATTTTGACTGGATTTGATATACTAGAAAATATACCTGGTGCAGACATAAATCTACTTTGTTGCAGCAGAGTGACATTAATTTTATTTTAATGCACACACACACCCCACAGTGCCTTGCTGAGCAGGAGATGAGTTAATGCCAGTTCTGATGTACCCAGGGACACAGGCTATTATACAACTTTTTGCACCATGTGAACCAAATTGACCAGCCACAGAATAGGTCACAGAAATAGTTTGGTTTGGAAGGGGCCTTTAAAGATCATCTCCAACCCCAGGGATCAAATTCAGTTCTGTGTCTCTTCTTCCTTGCTGACTCGCTACTGGTAGTTACAAAGCAAACTTTTGGGTTGTACTTACAGAAATGAGCTTTGCCAGTGCCACAAGGCTTCCAGACCTCTTTGGGGTACCACAGACCAGCTCTTGTCTGAGGTGCATCCAAAGGAGAAGGAGTACAGGCACAGGGAAATCGAGCAAGAATATCCTGGGGTTAATCTTTCTAATATAAATTGCAATAATTTTAAAAATCCTGAGCAATTGATACAATTCTCAAGTCAGAGTTTTGGCTCATGGAACTTGCTAGCTTTGCAGACCTGAAAACAAAATAATAAGATAAAACCTTCAAAAAATCATGAGGCCAAAAAAGAACAGCAATAGCTCACATGAAATCAGGCAAGTTTGGCCCACATTTCAGTGTGTAACACCAGCTGTGTCTGCTCTATCAACATCTATTGAAGGAATTATAGGAAGTAATAACGGGAGAAAAGTTTCCTATCTCTTGTTAGATACAGAGATTATTTAATAATATTTAAATAATAATAATTAATTTAAACAAGTTTACACACATTTGTGTGCTTTTTTTCCCAGTTTGAAAACAAGCCTAGAAAATTTCATCCCAAAAGCTGAAAATTGTAACAAATTGCTAACCAAGTTAGGGTGAAAACTATTATACAATTTTATCTTTGTTATGTTAATTTACAGCTACTATTCCCTTAGGCCTAGCAGAATGCCAAACTCTACTCTCTTACCAATCTTTCCCCAGGATAAGAGGTTCCTGTGGTTCTCGTATTTAGATACCATGCAAAAGTGATATTGTGAATTTTGGCTCAATTTTGAAACCCTGTGTCTTCAACTCCTCTTTCTGTAACATGATTTAGAAGAACAAGAGCCACCAGACTGATGTTCCATAAAACTTGTCTTTCCCTGAGTTCAGGAGCCTTGAATAGACGTGTAGGCACACTGAGGCATGGTGTGAGGAGCTGCATACAGAGAGGAAAACTGCACCAGTCAGAAGAGTACAGAGTGCTATGGATCAACTCTATACTTTATACTGACACGTTAACAGATGGATCTTGTGACATAAACGGCAATGAGGGCAAAAGGGAGCAGGTTAAATCTACCCAAGGTGCCACATTCACAGAGAAAAGCAAATCCTGGTTTATCACAACCTGACTGGTGTGGTCCCAAAGACTTACCCACATCACCCTTCCCTGAGGAAATTTTCCCATGCACATCTTCTGGGCTCCTCTTTCCTGGTTCCCTAGAGGGCTCCTGTCCCACTCACTGTTCCTCCCTTCACCAGCACCAGCAGAAGCACTTTGCATCTCTAAGATGAAGGTAATTTGCTCCAGGTGGAGGGTGTAACAGGGATGCACAGCCCCCACACCCACCCTCAGCCCTTTGCCCATCACCTGATACATAGTGGAGGCAAAAATGCTCTGGGTTCACCTTCTTGAAGGCATTTCTCCCCCAGAATCTCCCACCGGGTGTTTCTAATCCCTTTCTTTCCTCCCCATGCACTTTACGTGCACACATTTGTATTCATGAATAATGAACCAAAGTGTCTGTATCAAGCAAGGCACAAGTGAGAGGACTGGGAGTGGGGAGAGAGGGGCAGGTGTGGAGCAAGACCACAGTAGCCTCACCATCCAAGGGGGCAGAGGGTGAGTGGTGACTTGAACATCTGTTATTCAGCAGCGTGGCTTCCTCCTGAATCTGCAAATTACTTGGTGTTGTGTGGGAATTCCCACAGGACACATTTTGGAAGGGTTAGTGAACAAGTGTGAGCAGCTGTACACACTCCCTTTGAAAGATTATTCTTTCCTGTCCAGGGCTTTATACATATTAAAATTTAACTCTATCTCATCATCAGCTCTGCTCTACGGGCATCCCTCTCCGGCATTAAAATAACCATTGGCCGTTACATAAACACTCTGACCAATTCAGAGCTGATATCTCACTGGGTACTTTCTTTTTTTTTCCTTTAAAGCCACTTGAACAAAAATTACGGCACTTTACTCTCTACTGTACTCTCATCTTGCAAATACTTACAGCCAGGCCCAAGAACACTGCAATTCCCATTACCATTGAGCATGTTCTGTGCCCATAGTGGACTGAATTTCATACAATCATAGAATACTTTGGGTAGAAAGGGACCCTAAAGATCATCTCATTCCAACCCCCTGACATGGGCAGGGACACCTTCCACAAGACCAGGTTGCTCAAGGCTCCATCCAACGTGGCCTTGAGCACTTCCAGGGATCCACAGCTTCTCTGGGCAACCTGTTCCAGTGCCTCACCACCCTCACAGTAAAGAATTTCTTCCCAAAATCTAATCAAAACCTGCCCTCTCTCAGTTTAAAGTCATTCCCCCTTGTCCTATCATGCCATGGCCTTGTCAAAAGCCGCTCTCCAGCTCTCCTGGAGACCCTTTAGGTACTGGAACGTGCTGTAACATCTTCCCAGAGCCTTCTCCAGGCTGAACAACTCCAGCTTTCTCTGCCTGTCTCTATAGAAGAGGTGCTCCAGCCCCGGGAGCATCTTTGTGACTTGTTCTAGGACTTGCTCCAACAGGTCCATGTCCTTCTTGTGTTGGGGGATGTCAGAGCTGGATCCCACCTGAGATCCAGGGGGGAAGTCAGCTGAGTGGAGTAGAGGGGAAGAATCAGATTGGACTATACATTGTATTTGTGGACTCAAAACCAGCATTTTATAGGAACTGTGGAAGGTGAAAGCCTGGCAGAGGACAAGCCCAGTCACAGTCTTCCACATTTAACCCAATGGCTCCTGCTGTTGGGGGACACAAAAAGAGATGTTTCACCCCAAATGCATCATGGCCCCCTGGAACCCCAGACCTCTGGGGCTCCAGCAGGACACAGGTACATGTGTAGCAGGGCACTGGGACCATCCCACCCCAAAGCCCAGGATGTAACATGAGATAAACATCACATAATCACAGTAATCCTGGGAATTTGTCCCAATTTACTCACATGAAGCGACTGGGCTGCACATGCACTTGCTGCAATTCCCCATAGCAGTGGAGGATTTGCTGCACACCAGGGTTTGAGCTCTTAATGAAAGAGTGACCCCAAGACCAGCCTGGGAACGGCACGGTCTGTTGGTCTTTAATTTGTACAGAACCCAGTGCCACGTGGCACAAGGAAGGGGAGTGGATCCGAGAGGCTGCCTGACCCCATGAGAAAGATATGGCTTGCTGAGGAATAATCACATTAATAATCTCAAATTTTAAATCAAATTCTAAACAGGAGTCATCCTGTCTCCCTCACGCACATGTCTACCATTCAATTTAATTTTTACAACTTTTTCTTCTGCAAAATATACAATAAGGAAAAAAAGTTATAGAAAGAGGTTTTTCTTAAGAGACCAATGCTGTGTCATTTCCTAGATTGCATTCTTTTCTTTCTCTCTCTTATTCCAGAGAAAGCCACTTTCTTTTCCCTGCTGCTGCCAACCTCCTACTTACAAGAGAATGAATCCAAAATAAACTCATTAATTCCAGTGAAGATACATTGGAATTATTTCGCTATAACTCCAAGTATAAATTTTCCCTGATACTCCTCAACCACTGCATGGATTCCTGTTATGCACTCAGATTTCATTTTCAGCCTGTGTCCAGCACTCTTAGTAACCCAATTAATGTCAAAAAACCTCAGTTATACTAGAATTTAAAGAAGAAACAAAGGCATTGCACTGCCTTGTCTCAGTTAATAGTTGGTATTCCTCTGAAAGGATGCATAAGGCTTTTCTGTCCTTCAAATTTTTTTTAGTTGAAAAAGAGGCATTATGACTTCATTAAAAAAATCCAAACCAAACCAACAAAAAAACCAACCAAACGAAACCAAAACCAAAATAAAACAAAACAAAAAACAAACAAACAAACAACAGCAAAAAAAAAACCCAACAAAAAACCCCCGAAAACCAAAACCAAACAAACCAAGAAATGTGATTCTCTATAACAGCCTTAGATTTTAGCTTTATTTCCCAGCTCATGGCAGTTTGATGTGGGGAGATACAGGCAACTGGACCAGGCTCATGTGAGGATAGTGAAGGAAATAGTATTTTTTGAGATGTAAGTTCTACATTTCTGTATCCTCATTTTAAAAGCATAGCTATAAAACATATCCATAATAGTCATACTCCCAACTAAGAGGATTTTAATGAAAGGATTTAATTTGTTGGTTTTAACCCATATAATGAAAAGATATTTTTAAAAAATCAAATGTATCAATCCACATTCAATCTAATATATTCAATTTATATCCTTCTGAAATTTCCTGTAAGAATATTCAGACATGTTATTCCTTCCTGCATTGGCACACAGTGAGGGCTCTGAAGCCCTAATTTAGTTCTCTTGAGTAAAAGATTAGGTACTAAAATTTGTCCCACTTTTTATTTATGAGCACAATGCACTGCAAAGCACACAGAATACCAGCAGCGGCTGCATTTCAGCCGCATGTGATCCCTGTGGAAATTGGGATTGCTCAGAAGGACGTGTACCAACACACAAAGAGGATTTTTTCTTCCTAATTACCCACCCGCATGCGGGAAGGTAGGGTGTGTATATCAGTAAATCTCTGAAGTTTGGAGGAGAGGTAATACTCAGGATTAAAACTGTTACAGACAGGTCATTTCTTGCCATACAACATGGAAATATCAAAGTTCACACCCTGTTTTTTTGGAAGATCAAACCAAGTGGATGGCAGAACCTGCCTGGCTTAAAAGAGCACCAGTTTGGGACTCATGCTCACTGCACTGAAGAACCTGAATGGCTTTTTCTCCACCAATTTTTAATTCTTCCAAATTATGTCTAGGCCATACCCTAAAAAACCAGAAATTGCAAGGACAGTGCACCAGGGTGATGATGAGGAAGATGGAAACATCTCTCTGAATGCGTAGTGGGTGTTTTGGGACATGCCCTCAAAGCTCATTCCCAGATGCTCCATTTCCAGCCCTGCTCCTCCCACATCCCACCCAAAACCTGAGGACAGCCGAGCATCACACACAGCATTTCTGCATTGCACTATGCAACCTTTCCCCAGTCTCAGAGAGCTTTATTTCCTCTTCTCCCCCCAGCTCAGGACAGGACAGCAGGGAGCAAGAGCATGTGATCAATGGCCTCTTGCCTCAAAATCTATAAGTTTATGTCACTGGGTCCTTGTTGCATTAAAAGGTCCCCCCAAAAGACTGTGGAGCCTGACCTACCACAGTGTGTCCCCAGAGCCACTGTTAGTCCTCTTGTTTTGCATTCATCACGGTGGCACATGCAACAAACAGCTGAATGCTCAGCTTTTGGTTCACCTGTCACCTGTGTCCATTGTCCACACTTTCCGTAAGAGCTTGAGTGGAAGGTGAGCTTTAGTGCATAACACATGGCTGTGCAGAGAAATCCACATCCATGGAAGTTCTGGGTGTGGTGGTGGAAACTCTCTGAAGCTCTCCTGAAGCACGATCTCCCCACCCTGTCGTGACATATCTCTCAAGTATCTGGGAGCTTAGGCTGGGTGGGATGTCCAAATGTGAACAGTATTACTGATCCCAGTTTGAAACCACATTCCTGTCCCACCCTGCTCCCACAATCTTGCCTGCTTTGCAGGAACACTGTCGTGCAACCAGAATTCTAAGGAAGGCCCCCCAATGGTGTCTGGGGTGAAGCTGTGGGATGGATTTGCTCTAATGTGTCCAGTCCTCCCAGGAAATGAAGAGACATCTTTAGTATTTCATTTAGCCTAGGGTATCTGTAGGGTTCTCTTGTCCTCCTCTTTCCCTTCCCAACCCACTGAACCTTCACCGGCAGGACAGGTCGTGCTGCCGTGTGCCTTTTGTCTTCAGAGGTATAGCAACTCTCTGGTGTTTCTGCATGTCCTGCATAGAACTGGATGTCTTCAAGGCATTGGATAAACTGCAATATCTAGGGTGGAAAAAGAGATGGCAGAGCTCAGTGCAGGGTTGGGAACAGGAGTCAGAGGAGGCTTGTTGGCTCTTTAGGGTGGCAAATGTCACCAATCAAGCTGAGCAGGAGGATAAAGCATTTGCCTTGCTGGATCTGCACTACCGGAATGGACTTTTGTGGGGGAGTCTGAGTTCAGGGCAAGGGTGAATGAAACCAGCGTTGGCCATGGATTGATCTGCATCTCCTGCATCCTCTGCCTCAGCCTGCCTGGCTCCCACTTGTTCTGCCAGGCAAGGACCCTGCTCCACCTCCTCAGAAGAGACAGGTTTGCATGGTGTCCCCTGCCCCTTCCCCATGCCTGAGAGAGAGCCCAAGCGAAAAGGGAGGTGTCTGGTGGGTCTGTGGGCTCTCCCTTCCCTTTGGGCAGCTGAGACTCATTACTGCTCCTCTTTCTGGCTTGGCTTTACCATTTTCAGCTGTCTGTGGCTATCATACTTCAACACATTCCACTCTGCTTGCAGCCACGTGTTGGACTGGAAAAGGTGGTGGATGGCCAGCTTGATGGTCCACAGCTTCCTGGTTTTCTTGGAAGTCCTGTTCTGGATGTCAGCCCAGTGAGCCTCCTGGAAGGAGAGGACACATGCAGCATGGGGACATGCCCCAGCAAAGGTGATACTTCAGCACTGGAGACCCTGGCTTGGAGACTCAAACTTCCATGCTCCAGACTGGTCTGCCGTTCTTCCTTCTTCAACCCCATGGAGGGGGAGAAAATCAGGAATGTCCTCCAATCCCAGAGACTGTTACTGGACTCTGCCATGACCCCATGGCTGAAGGATGAGACATCAGCCAGTCTTGGCAGAGCCAGGCTTGGAGATCTTACCCTACCCACCCCACAACTCCTTACCCAAAGGGGGATGTCACTTCGAGCTTGGTCAAAATGTAGTTTGAACTGCACCAGCTCATTTTTATACTGAATCATCTCAGCTTCTTTCTCTGCTCTCTACTGTTCCAGTAATACCTTGTCTTGCTCAGTCAGTTGTTGTGCCCCTGTTGTGACTGCAGAAGGTCCTTCTGTGTCCTCACCAGCAACTTGTACCATGAAGTGACTTCTGAGATGTCCTCAAACTGCAGCACAGGGTTCCTGCTGTTAGTAACTCTCTGCCCTCCCCTCACCAGTTGCAGGTTTCATGCCGTTTGGCACCATGCTCTTACCAGGACCAATGCCTCTCCCACCTGAAAGATCTTCCCACCTTCTCCAGCCCTAACTGTTCTGGGATTCCATCATTCTTGATGAGATTATTGCCCCAGTTGGTTCCTGAGCATTGCTACATTCCCCACTGTGCCACACCCAGAGCTGTCACTGCCGTAGGCGAGGGGAGGTATCGCCTCTTGCCCAGGTGAGCAGTGCTCTGACAAAACACAAAGCACAACTGCAGCTTCCAGAGCCACATCCCCAGGACTTGGGAGGCCACAGATGGGGTTGTTGGAGTGTGTGCAGTACACGGAGTGATGCCCTGAGAGATGGCACAGCTTTTTGACAACTGCCTGAGGGCACTTTCTGGGTAGTTTTCATTTCTCCCAAACCGTCCATCTGACCTGAAACAGTGGCACAAAGGAGTTCCCGTTCCCCCCACCCCTGAGCTTTTCCCCCTTCTCACGGTTCTTCTTTGCTTTTCCCAAACTTTCACTTCTTGTTCTGGTTCTCCTACCCTAACTCTGCTCCCTGTGTCTCACCTTGGTTGCAGGGAATCTTTTTCCATCCTATCTGAGGTCTCTGGGTTTGACGAAGTGTCCAGTGTTCTGGACTTGCCTTATCTTCTCTAGTTTTAGCACTTATCTAATGCCCTCCCCAGGGCCATGGTCTGTCTTGCTTACATCCAAACTCATCTGTGAGACCTTCACCACATCCTCCAGGTATTCCTTGCAGATGGAGTGCTTCAGCACTCTTTTGCAGAGTTTCCAATGCTTTTTTCTGAGGGCTTCCAGTTCCATCTTGGCTCTCAAAAGCTCACCATCCTTTTTCATCTTCTCCTCTCTCTGTTTGCTGTTTATCTCCAGAGCTTGGATTCATAACTCTTCGCTTTCCCGGTGGTTTACCCCACCAGCACACACGCACATACAGAGAGAGGGAAAGGAAGGCAAGGGAAGATGGAGCTGGATCACTTAACGGCACTGGTAGGACATCTCTTCAGAGAGGAGAGACCAGTGTTGGACCACCCCAGGAACATTTCCTCTCCCTGTTCCACAGGGCCATCCCTCTTGCATTGACCCTTAGGTCCTGGAGACAGGTACCCAGGATGGCAATCTGGATTTCAGACCTGCTTGGATCTGTCCCCTGAAGACAGCTGTGTGCCAGCAGTGCCAGGAGCAGTGTGGAGGAGCCAGCTAATATCCTACATCTGCCGTGTGTTGCAGCAACCCCAGCTCCTCCTCTGCTTTCCTCTGCCCATATCTTACACATCCATGGGACTGTGGCTGGGATTTGGAAATCTGAGAGGTAGGATTATCATCTTGGTTTGCTCTGGTGTGGTATCACGGGCCCCTGGGAATATTCGGATACAAACAATGACCAGTTCCGCTTGCCCTGACCCAACATGTGGCTGACAGGCAGCACAGCAACATATCACCTGGAGCAGTGCTCACTATCACAGCCCCTTCCTGTAGCCAAAATCTCACCACTGGCTTGGAAATCAAGCCTACATGTTTCAGACACATCGTCAAACAACCTGTGGCTTCACACCGTGGAGGAACAGGCATGGGGACAGGCTGAGTGACCACAACACTGCTTTGTCCACAAGCCCATCCTCATGCTGGGATATCCAAGGAGCACCAGTATGAAATGGGGGAATCCAGGGGCTTCTCTAGTTTGAGTTCTGTGCTAGAGAGCAGGTTGAGCCAGATTCAGTTGTTTCTGCCATCTCTCCTCCACACCTTTGTTGGGAGGCGCACGGACACTCCAATGTCAGAGAGCAGCCCATGGAGGTAGAGGTTTGCTGTTGACGCTGCTTGGAGCTGGAAGTCAGAATGAAAAACTCCCTTCCAGTAGGTCCCCTAAATTATCCTACAATCCTATTAACTTCCCATTAGTCTTGCACCCCATGTGCTACCCTTGGCAGGAAAAGCCCACCCAGGTGGGGACAGGGGCATTTGGCAGCCCTTTCCCCACAGCCTGGGTGTATGAGGCAGAGCTTTCATCTCAACCCCCGGTGCTTCTAAAGTCTCATGAATTTTTATCAAACGCTAATAGTTTAATTCCTTCTCACATATGTAGAAACCTCGTCATGAGTCTGAGCTTTTTTGGGGATTTGCTTTGTTTCTTTTTAATTTTACAATAATTTTAACTTTACAAGTTCATAAATCAACTCTTCTTCCTTCCTCTGCCCCACACCTCCTGTCTGGGTGTGGCTCTAAGCAAATGAGACCCTTGAATGAAATCTAACTTTTTTTTCTTTTTTTTTCTTCAAGAATTGCTCATGTCTCCTCACGGCCTCAAATATTTCGTGCAGGTTGTGCCATGTATTTCACAAGCCAAGCCAAGCCAAACACCGCCTTCCATATACACTGCAAAAAAATGTTTTTCAGGCTCAAAGCATTTCTGTCTTTGGCAGAATCTTTTCTCAAAGCATACCGAAGAAAAAGTATGGAAATGAAATAAAAAGAGTGGTTAAAATAATATTTTGGGTAGAGATGAGCCCAAACCAAACTCCAGATTAGAAAGCCAGATACCCTTCTAGATACCATGCCTAAAATGAGGAGGTTTGTTGTGATATTTGGAGAACAACTGGAAAGCATTGCAGGTCTCCCACCGAGTTTAATTTCCTAATTGAACTCATAAAAGACTTAACCCCTACCAGTCCTCACAGCTAACACAGATCCCTTTTATATTTATATCATAGGTTATGTTTGCCCAGACTGGCCTTGTGTGGATTAGATGGGGGTGGACAGACTGTGGGGGGACAGATGGGGATCTGGCGTGGCAGAGAGGATCCACAAGGCGAAGGGACTCCACTGAACCTGGGCAGGGGACCCAAAGCTTCCCTGGATTTCAGTGTGGTTATTTCTGCTGTTTGGATCCAGCCCGTCGCTGACGTGGGCACAAACTGTGGTGTAATTTGGGGTTTCAGACCCAGCTTTAGGACTGGATCCAAAACTCGAATGGAAGAAATTTGGGAAAGAGGCTTTTAAGAGTTTAATTTGAAACAGAAAACCCATGAAACTATTTTTGCCCTGGTCTTTAATTGAAATATTTTTTTTAATCCTTTAGTATGCCTGGGCTCTTCAGGCATCCAGAGGCAACGTCTCAGTATTAAGTAGGACACTTTATGCTATAGGAGTGATGAATGACTGACAAACTCATCACTGAACCTGCTGTTCTGGAGAGGTGAACAAACAGCATGTTACAGCTCCACGTGTGCACTCAGCAGCAGCCATAAGAAAAGCTGACTTTAAGGAAAGCCTATCTTAACAGCAGATTTCAAGAGGTTAATTGCACCCACTAATTTATAAATATTCTCAGAATCTGATAACGAAAGTTTTAGAGGCATCTTTATTTTCTGTATCCCAGCAGAGAGTCCCTGTACGTGACTGTAAATTAAGACAGTTTAATAAAGTGTATTTTACTCTCTAGTTTAGTATTTTTATAAATCTTAAAATAACCTTAAAAATATTTGTCCTAGTACTCGACAGGATTTGGGCTTGTTTTTCTATCAATTTAGTGGTTGTAACACAGGTCTTAAAATAGAGGGGGAGGGAGAGTGCTGTTTTGCTCCAGAAGCTGAGTGTGTACCCAGCACGTCAGCCCCATTGTACAGAGCTCCTGCCGTCGTGAGCCAAAACCATCCCAGCTCCCTGTCAGATAAGGATGGACATGCCTTGGACTTTGGCCACTGCTACATTCCATCCTGTACTGTGCCAGGGCTGCTCCTGTCTGGTACCCACAGCACAGGCATGTGCCCAGCCAAATCCTCCCCCATCTTCAATAAGCCAGGTAGCCACACCTCTGTTCCTCCGCCCTAAAACAAGGACAGGACTTCGCTAAAATGCTGACTACTCAGTGAAGCACCTGCTGCTAGGCAAAATGAAACCGCTTGGCCATGAAGGATCCACAGTGCGGGAGAAACAAGTCATTAAAAATCCCTTTTTTCATGTGAAGTATCATGTGTTTTTAATGATTCAGGTTATTGAATCCTTGCCCATCACAGCTTGACAATTGCTGGTCTGCAGGGGTCATGTCCTACCTTTAATACAGCTCACCCAGCACAATCCCAACTCTGCCCCAGGAGTGGTGCCAGCCTCTCCTGGCTCCCCTGCCCAGATCCTCACTGCCACTGATTCCTGTCCCTCTCAGCCTTCCCAAGCAGTTTTGAGAGTGACAGGCATCCAGGCTCAAAGGCAACTGAAAGGTAGTTTTGTAGCAGAGAAAGGTCCCTGGACTCCATCAGCAATGTCTTCAGACTCGGTCACCTTTCAAGAAGACAAACCCCATGAACACTGCTCTCATATACATACATGCACACACAAAAACAGTTATTAGCTTAATAGGGTGAGTATCAAAATGCAACAATAAATTATCTGACATCTTTATTGCTTAGAATGACAGATTCAAACAAAGCTAACTCTTTAATTATGTTTATATAATGTAATTTGGCAGAAGTCATAAAGCACCCCTTTGGCAATGCCAGATTAAATATTTTACATTTGCTTGGGCAGCACGTTACAAGACTGGAAGCAGTATTTTTGCCCAGTGCTGCAGAGCAGTGACTGCAGTAGTGCAGATGGGAACAAGGATATAGAGGCTCTGCCCTGAAGGAATTGTCCTGGGATCAAGGGACCCCAACCCCATATCCCACTTTGTGGAGCTCCCCTTCCCACCCTCGCACCCGGGAGAATGGCACCACTGGCACTTGCCAAGACCAAAACAAAAGGCCCTGCTGACGCCAAGGGCATCAATGGTGCCTCTGTTATTGCTTGTGGGATTTCCTGGGCCACTCACCTTTCTGCCCACTGCAGCTTCCCTCCATCCTCCTTCTGTGTACAATGGGAGAAGAGGTCTCACACGATGCCACAAACATTTTGGCTAATGGTCCTTGAGAAAGTTCATACATGGGATTTCAGAGAGAGGATGGAGCACCATGAGCTGTTCTGCAACAGGGCAGGGAACAGAGCAGTCCCTATGTCTGGATTCTCAGAGCCCATTTACCCATCACTCCAAGTATCTTCCCAAGAAAAATGAGTTCCCACACCAGGCTTGGTGTCTGGGTTCCTCTGCAGGAAACTCCCCAAAGATCCCACATTTCAAGCTCCATGGCTCCGTTCTTCACCGTTGAACTAGAAACACTTGTTGCCTGTTTCAAAAAGGTGCAAATAAACACGGCCCTCACTCCCAGAACAGGTGCCATGAAGCTGCCCCTCCACTGCCAGCACATCAGGAAAGTAGATGGAGATGAAGTTAGAACAAAGCCCCTCAAGACCCAGGATAGCCATTTTGCTGGCAACAGACTTGTTGCCCCTCCCAGGGGATTCTCCATGAGTCACCACCACCACCATGCCAGGAATCTCAGCTCACCCTCAGGCCTCTGAAACCCACATGCTTCCTCTGACCATGACCACCTACTCCAGCACATCTAAATCCACCATTTCCAAGGACCACCCCAACCTCGTGGGTCGTCCAGAGAGGTTTCTCTGACTTGGTTCTGCTGCTACAGTGGTAACACAAAATTGATATTCATAAGCAAATGCAGCACAGTAGAACCCAGTGCAGGGAGAATGTGGTTGTATCTCTCTGCAGCCAGTGAGATGGAAAGCAGCATTCACAGCCTGCTGGAGCAGCCAGCATAAATTTACTGTAGCCCCATTACTTTGCTTGAGTTCAGACTATTTCCCACACATACACTTTGCCCAGCATATCCTTTGTATAATGTGAAGTAGGTATCAGTTTGATTTGCTCATTATGAACATCAGTTTGGATGCTGCAGGAGGTACTTAAAACTCTCCTCACTGTCATAATTAAGTGATGTCTGTGGAGACATCAGGAATAAATGAGGATACAGAACAGACTGCAGGAACTTGAACTTCTTCAGTAACATGTGGAGACAAATGGTCAGACTTAGATTTAAAATTTTTAAAAAAACACCTAAAAATAACTCAACTGGTCCACAAAACAATACATAATATGCAATTCAGAGCAGAACTTTGACTAATGTAAAGAGATGAGACCTCTGGAGGACTAAGCAGAGCAGTTTACAAATTCCGAAGTATGTCATGTTTGCATCAAAGTGTTTTAATTACAGAATGAATAAATCTATCCAGACAAAATTTCTTTGGGTTCTTCAAAGACAGCCTTGACTGTTTTGCCAAAGCACTTTCCCTTTTTGCCTTCCTATAAATTACAGTGTGCAAAAAAATAAGTCAATTAAGAGAGAATAGGCATTATTAAACACTTCCCTTTGCATAAGCACACAGGCTTGCAAATCTCATTGAAATTCTGTCGAGTTGCATTGCCCACACAACTTGCAATCTTAGCAAAAGCCACACAAAAGGCTTCCCTCCCCATTGTTTACAGGAGCGTTTTGGGAACGGGGCATATATTGCTACGCAGGAAGGGAAACAGAGACAGGAGTGAAATGCAGTTTGTTGAGCTAATAAAACAGCAAGCCTTCCATTTGTTTCCTTAGTCCTATAGAGCCATTCCTGTTTAAGACTGACACACTCCACTGTTCGCAGAGCTGGTGACAAGCATTTTCACTGCAGACGTTTAAAGCCTGTGGGCTGGTCTAGTTTTAACTATGAGAATGTTTCCCAGCCATTATTAATGGCAGTGGCTTAATTCGTGATTTAAGAGGTTGATATATAACAATAAAGGGACAGAAAGCCCTGAAGAGATCTGCTGTACCTAACTAGCCAAACTCCTCTAGAGATTACAGCAACCCCAGAAAAACGTGAAATTCATCTAAATTCAGGGGATTCTGAAGTTTGCAAGGCATTTGGCCAAAAGCAACCTAAATATTTTCATATTCCTTTACATAAAGTTACCAGTACTGCCTAATTACATGAGTAATAAGAGACAACAAAGTCTCCTTCTCACACATTCAGAACACTCTTTCATGCAGCAAGGAACGGCATATATAAAATAATTAAGACGGACATCAATGAAAGCAAGAAGGGGCATGAGCTTGGAAAATCTGCCAAACCACTGGGGCTTCTGGCAGAACATCCTGAATGTCTGTGATCTACTTATTCAAATGTGGGCATCAGACTTCTTGGGGGAGACAGCCCCTACAGGTCAGCAGTCACAGAAGACCAAGGGACAGCAGCTGCCTCATGCTGCCCTTGCAGGTGAACTTCCCACTTCAGCTCCAAGGCAGCTATGGCAGAGAAACTCAAAACAGATGAGACAATTTCTGTAGCAAACAGCTCTGAAAAAAGGTATCAGAGATTCCCACCCTCATGTCCCAGGAACTGAGGTTGCTCCAGCCCCATCCTGCCATTTCTAGAGGGCTATAAACCATTTTTGAAGACACAGGCATATACAGATGGGAAGAAAAGTCCAGGTGTGCAAAAGTTCATTGTTTCTCCCTACCCCAAATATTCAGATGAAGCAAGTGAGGAAAAATCTAACTTTACTTGGTTAGTGACCTCAGACCATCATGGCTGCAGCCACTTAATGCTGTTCCATCCATTTGCAATACCAACAGTTAACCTCTTCACTACTCTGAAACCTATTGAAGGAAAAGGATACCTTCTGCTCAGCAGAAAGGGCTCAGTGTCAGCTCCAAACTGCTTTTCTTACCTCTTGGAAATCCTAGTTTACTCCTTCACTGTTTTCAGTTTACTCCCTCACTATTTTCCTGTTCAGGAGGAAAGAGAAAAGGGAGAGACTTCAATCTAGATCTTCAGCTGATTTCAATAGGACAGTGATAATTTACAAGAGGGGATAATGCCACCAACAGGTGAACTCAGGTTTTTCCTGATTTACACCAGGGATGAGATTCACCATCAGCAGGTTGCCTCCTCAATAACCGGGTGACTTCAGGGTGGTTTACTTCTGAACCTCACATTTACACCAGAGTAACAGGAGTTGGTGTGCTTCTCTGCAAAACCTCATCTTCATGTGGTTGTGTACCAGGGAGTTGGGTGAAGCCTCCTGAAAGTTTTCAGGAGAACAACTAAGAAAATAAGTTCTCCTTTCCACAAGAAGAAAGATCCTTTCCACAGGAGCAAGGCTTTGAACATAGCCCCAGGTAAGAGGAAAGCCTGTTGAATTCTGCAGCTGAGCTGGTGGAGGTCCAAGGAGGAACTTCTTTGGGCTGTGCAACCCCTTCCCTAGGCACTCACACACCACCGTGGTCTTCCAGTGCAGCCTCAGCAAAAAGACCTCCCATGCAGCAGTACTCAGAGCTCAGTGTCTGAACAAACTTATCTTTTCTTTGTTCAGTCCTCAACTCAGTCAAACCTCCCTTCCCCTTCTTTCTCCTCACTAACTCCCACCGTGTGCCCAGCTGGTCTGGCTCAGGACAGTCTCAGGTGGGTGGTCACTCCCTGGCTGAGGCAGAGGTTTGCTCCCATGCCTGCAGCCGTGCACAGGCCCAGCAGCTCTCTGGCTATCAGGAAATTTGCAAACCAGAGCGATAAATTGTAGGAACTCTCCAGGGAAAGCACTTCTGGCACACCCAGACATTCTTATGCAGCTGGAATTAAAATCAGGTTTTATTTCGCTCTCTGGGTCAAGCAGAGTAAATCATCACTTGCCTGGTGAGCACAGAGCTTGGGCCAGCCCAGCAATGAACCATAGTGACACATATTTGTACCCACAGCAGCAAAAGATCTCCTTTCACTCACACTGTGTTTTAGTCTGTCCCTTCTTCCCCCACCCCTGTGTGCTTTCTGCTCATAACGATTAATTGCTTCATTGCTGAAGGCAGCATTTAATCCTGCAAGCATAAATTCTCACGTACAGCGATGTGATCAGTGAGGCTTGTGGGATTAAGTCCTTGGGTCCACCAAAAATTTTCACAGGAATGTAATTATAATCAGACATGCAGCTACATGAGTGTTTCAAGAGAAGCATGTGTGCAATTGCTTGCGATTTGTTGCAGTTTTTAAAATCAGAAAAATTGTTCAGACTCAAGTCAATGTGAGCTGCCTGGGCAGACATGCACAGAATAAAACTGTTTAGAGAGATCACTTTTAGGGATTCTCTTGTTGGTCTTTCACCTAGTGCCCCCTCAGACCCCCAACTCCTTTCTGAAGAAGTGCCTTTACTCCACCAGGCTTTGTCCTGTTGCTTTCCTGACCTGAGCCCCTCCTGCCACCTTCTACATCAGTCTCAAACTTGAAGTTTCAATCAAAGATGCTAAAATTTTTATCTACACATCTCACTGTTTTTTCCTTGCAGCTGAAAGGACAAATAAGCACAAACTTGAAGTTAAGGTTTTATTACTGGCATGCTTCTTCAACTGAGACAACTCATCAACCCAAAAATTGGGAAGTAGAGATCTTCATGTTATCTCTGAGATGATCTGCCTGGAACAGTGCTTCCTATGGCTCAAGAAACAGCTTCTTGTCCTCTCCTGGGGGCACATATCTCCCACACTCTGTTCAGATTCCTTCTGTTCCCTCTGCAGCTCTTGTGATACCCCAGCCTGAGGCAGCTCCCTGCTAACTACAGCCCAAACAAAAGGCAGTCATGGCAGGAGGGAATAGACAGGAGGAATTCCCATCAACAAACTGCAGATTTTCATACCAAGACCATTAAAGAAACCACTCACAAAAGATGTGTTCCTCAAAGCAGACCTTTTTGCAGAACCTCTTCAGCCAGTCACTGTTCCTCATTGCCCTCTGCATCCCCAGCAGCTGCTCCTGACCTGCTCCTCTGCTCTACCACCAAAAACTTTCACATTAAACTTCCCACATCACTGTCACAACTCCTGTACTCACAAGAATCCACCAGTGCCAGCCCACGCTGTGCCTGGCCAGGTGCCCTAAGCTCAAGCAACCTCCCATATGCTTTTGATGCACGTTTGCAGCTGCTTTAGAGCATTCCCCTTTAAGGGCTGCTCTGCGGAAGCAAACTGTCCTGACTGCACCCCTGGGGCTCTGGGGTTTGGAGCAGAGCTTTCTCCAGGTGAACCGGGTTGCAATTACTGGATGGATGAGATATTTCAGCTGGGTACTCCCCCAGCCTCTCTGCTGCTGAGAGCTGCAGCTCTGGTGAACACTTCCTGAGACCTGTGGCTATTGCTCTGGGCTTTTCTTCAGCTTCCCAGAAGGAATCAGATCCCTGAGACTGTTACTCTTGCACCCTTACCCTGGTGCTGGACCATCAGATGTAAGCCATGGACTATGCTGTCTATGTTCTGGTTCTCTTCATGGTGTCTCAAAAATAATCAGCTGCACCAAGTTATGCAAAAACGTCACTAATTAACGAGCTACTGCAAGTGGTGACTGCCAGGTAAGACAGACCAGAAAGAAGGTTGTAGTGAGATGGATACTGGTGTCTTCTCTCAGATAATAAGTGACAGGATGAGAGAAAATGGCTTCAGGTTGTGCCAGGGGAGATTTGCATTAGATATTATGAAAAATCTCTTCACTGAAAGATTTGTTAAACCCTGGAAAAGGCTGTCCAGGGAGTGGTGGGATCACTGTCCCTGAAAGCATTCAAAAAGCATTTGATGTGTTACCTGGGAGCCTGTGTCCACAGCCAGCTGCTGATGGACTGAAACTATAATGGGTATAGGGAGAAACCTCCCTCCATCACACAGATTCTGCCCCTTCTGATGGTATCCGCACCAACCTGTTTTATGGACTGTGGGTAAAATGTTTAGATCAGACAAGGAGCCAACTAAGTTTGATTTAATAGCAAGCAATTTGCTTAATGAAACAGAGTGCCAAAGAGAGAAATTCATTCCCCTTACTAGAAACATAATGCTAATTAAAGCAAGCATAATGAAAGAGGAAAACATACATTTAATGTTTCTCCATCAGTCTGAAAATCAGACTTATTGTTTAGATGCTTTTAGAAATATTTGCTCCCTTCAGACCATGTTGGGTTTTGAATGAAAATGAACTGAAATAATCAGTATTTAAACCTCTACACAGAAGATTTAATTCCAAACTCACAGAAATAGGCTTAAATATTACCTCTCCAGTTATGCACAGCATAAAAATTTTGCTTTCTTAAAAATGGAATTATTTATTTTTGCACTGAGTGGCAGCTGCTTGCACAGTTGATTCTACAGAGAATTTATGCCTGGTCCAGGCAGAGGAAAGGAGCCTGGAATTAACCTCCTGCTCTCTGCTACTGGTAATTACCTTTGCCACAGAGTAGAGCACACCGGGAGCAGAGAATCCAGGCAAGGCCCTGCCCTCAGCAACAATGGAATAAATCAAGATTTGACAGTATGAAGGGACAAATAAATCACCAGGAGAGAGGTGACATGGGGAAGGACAAGAGCTATAAGCAATACAAGCACATGAGTTCATGGCCAACACCAGCTGTGAAGGAGCTGCTTTGGTTGGCATCAGTTGAACATCTGGAGCTGGGCTGGGTTTGAGGTACAACCCATGCTTTGAGCACAGGAAAAATGAGACACAGAAGTAAGTTTGAGTTTTTCAAGACCTTTGAGGGAGAGAGACACCCCGTCCTTGTACAGGGTCTTGTCTAAGCAAGGTTCCCACAGAGAGTTAGTACCAGGGCTAGAGATAGCTTAAAAGCATCCCAGATCTTCCTCTTCTGACACTGGTATGGGGAATTTATTTCACCCTTCACTATTCAAATATATCAGAATCACTCCTACAGAACAATTTATTTTTGAGCTTCTGTTGTACTTTTTGAAGACAAAAAGAAGTCTGCATTAAGATGCATTACAGATATTAATAAGGAAATGTCTTAACAGAAAATACTTTCTTGAAAAGTAACATAGAGAAGGGCTCTTCCACCTTAAAACAGTACATTGGATGTGGGAGAATAAAGAGAAAATCTGCTTTTTTTGGTGAGGGTTTTTTTTTTGGTTGGTTGGTTTGATTTTTTTTGGTTGTTTTGTTTTGTTTAGAGGAAGAGAGAATGAGCAGCAGAGAGGGATTTGGCTCTAGAGGGTATCTTATAGCAGTAGGTGGCAAAGATGCCTCAGCACACCCATGTGACATTTTGGTGAGATGATGTGGTTGGAAGGAAAGTGAAACGAATGTAGCTGCTTCCCGGAAATAATCTCCCAAGGCTTTATCTTTAATCTCTTTCTGTCCATACTGTGATATGAACTATATGGAGAAAATCCTGAGGGCAGCACAGCAGCCTTTTGGCTGATGCCAAAGTGTGTAACCACGTCCCGGCCCCGCTCAGCAGAAGCATCTCATTTCCTGCAGGATCTGGAGCAGGCTCTGGCTTTCCTCATGTCCTGGCTGCCGCCAAGCCACAATGGAAACACCCACACTGGGCTGCAGGTTTCTCCAGCAAGGAGGACACAATTGCAGAGCTGGGATGTTTTAGCAGGAAGGGGCAGCTGCCAGGCAGCTTGGTAGTAGGGGAAGAGAAATCTCTTCTTTGCTGGAAAAAGTGAACACACACAAATGGGCTTGCTCAGCTCCTCTCCTCTTACCCCAGTGAGGCAATTAACTGGCTAGGTTTTATGCCACCGAGATGTTTGTTTCTGGTTTGGTTTCTTGTCAAGCACTTGAAGACCAGGACACACTTACATGTGGTGAACAGCAAATACCAATGATCATTGCAAGGATAGAAGCCACATAAAATGGGGGAAGAAGAAACCATTGAGCACCTGGAGGACAACAGGGCCAGGATCCATTAAGAGGCCAACAGGGAGCCAACATAACTTAAAATTAAAAAAAAAAAAAAACAAAAAAAACCCAAAAACCAACAAAACAAAACCAAACACAGAGCATTTTGGGCAAGATTTTCACTTTGGTTTTTGTGCCACAGCACTACTGACGTCAACAGCTTTCAAAGTCCTAAACAGCATCCAATGATTTAGTCAGTATTAGGTCTTGGGAAGATCTTGTTAATGAGGAATGGGAGGAGAGGGTGTTTTTAATTATTATTAGTTTTTTCTTGTAACTACTTTGAAGAACCCATCTCTGAGGAGCAGAAGTCCCACTGGAAGCTGATATCAGCTGAGAACCTTAGAGCCAAAATCATGAGATCTTCAGAAAACTACCCGTGAGGGACACACATACTTCCACAGTGGAGAATACACCAACCATTAATTATGGATGAAAGAGCATGCAGAGGTAAAGAAATCCATCTCATTGACCTGCTGCCCTGCTCCAGGAAAATATTTCTTACACTCCCTCCAGTTTGCATTTTGATTTTGTGGAATCAGAATCCTTCCAGACTCCAGCTTTCTATGCCCTTCCCCCTGGTTCTTTTGGGCAGAATTACAAAATGATGGGGTTCAATAGAGTGCAGAGCAGCTGCAATCTATTTGGATTTCACTGAAGGACGCGATACTGTCTCCAGAAATCTTATGCTCCAAATTAATTCAAGTTGGTTCAGGCAGGAAAACACTGTCACGCCGACCAAAAGCTGCCTGAGACGACTGTAAACACGGAGTAGTGACAGGAAGAGATGCTCTCACTGCAGCACCAAGGGGCTGAGAGCTGCCTGCTGCACTTCAACCTCATCAGACATCTGGGAAGAGAAAAGGGGAATCCAAGGAGCACTGACAGAAAGTCCCAGATGCTGTTAAAACAAAAGGGGTTTGCATCCAGTTGGGCAGAGGTCAAGGGAGTTAAGAGGGAAGGGAAGGGGAAGGGGAAGGTTTGCATACCTGTGCTGTGACAGAATAGTTCGTAAGTGCAACAGAGGGGAAAAATCCAGCAGGCAGCAGTGCTAATATCCTTGCAGCGACCCAGCTGCCTGTAGAGCCAGGGACTGTGTGTGCCAGGTGCGTTCCCACCCATGCTGCAGCAGGGATTCACACCTTGCTGGCACAAGGAACTTCACCAGAACAGTTGTTGCAGGGTAACCATTCCACAGTCCCCACTCAGACTGTCTTCCACAGCAACATTTTAGGGTGGAATAATTACTGCTCCCTTCCAGAGAGAAATAATTGCTCTGGAATACACTCCCGGCAGTAGGGTTCAGAGTAGCAGCAGCTCCAGTGCAGCTCTTGCAAAATAGAATATTCTGGGCATTTTTGCTTGGTAGACAAGACCCAAAATCCAAATATTCTTGATCTATAGGCAGAAAATCTGTGTGGCGACAAGGAAAAGGAGTTTGGTATCTGATGCAATCAGTCATCTGATCTTGTTGCTGCCAAAATCCACTGACCCATCCCCCTGCTCCCGAAATCTAGGGGAATTTTGCTGCTTTGATAGGGGAGGATTTGATTATGGCCAGTTGCATGGTTTTCAAGGGGAAAAAAGGCTTTTTGTATGTTCCTGTATGTTTTTTTATGTGTTCTTCAGACATGGTTTCCAAATTCTCAGCAGAAAATAAAATTATGAGGACTTCCCAGGCATGTCCTGCCCGCTGTTTTCCAGGCCACGTACAACAATCTCACCTTTGTACTTCAGGGTATTTCAGTTTTACAGTGTCCCATGTGAAGTTCTTCATCATCCTCCTCCCTGTCTTTTAGGAGAAAACCACTGCTGCTCTAGAGGAGCTGGTAACTTTTCCTGACCCTGATTTGAAATATTCACCCAATGCAGTGACAGGGACTTCCCAAAGCACCCATGTGACTGAGGAAGTAGATTGTTCAAACAGCTTTAAAAATTATTTGGTCATTCAGCTGTTGGTGTCACATCCAAAGCTCACAAAAACAGAAAAACAGATAAACTCTCAACTCCATCACCTCCCTGGACTGAGCTATGTGTCCTACAGGAGTTTTGGTCACCTGGTACAGGAGACTGCTCCCATTGCTAGTTCAAAGACCAGCTTTAAGCTTGTTCGAATTCACTGTAGGAGTAATTCCAGTTTCTCCTTCCAAATCCAGAAGCCTCCTACTGGTTCCTGCCCATCCCAAGGTAAGAAATTTGGATGAGATGGAGCTGGGATGCAGGGAAGGGGGGATCACCCCTCACACGGCAGAATACAGGATCCTTCACATCCGGGCTCCCTGTGCTGTGTGATGCCCTGTCTCATCTCTGGTACTCACAGCACTCAGCCCTCAATACACAGACATCTCCAAGGGAGAAAAAAAGCAGCCTTAAAAAGGGCCTGATTTCAGGTTTGATGCCGACTCCGTAACCAGCCAGTCACTGGGGATGTGAGAGTCAGCCTTCATCTCTCCCTGCCTAATATGAAGCAGATGTCTTCTGTTAATGAACCATTTGCAAATTAGTAACCACTTCATTTTTCTTCCATCAGCTTTCTTCTCTAGCTCAGACACAGAGAGGGCAGGCTGTGTAAATAAGTCAGTTCCTATAGAAATGTATTGCACATAGAGCAATTCAAAGGCACTGAGGTAGGAGGTGAGCAGGACAGTGCCTCTTACGAGATGGGACACTTGACAGGGATATGGGACATGTCATTTGCCCCTTTGCATGTCTTTTGACTTGCCAAGTTGCTTTAGCCTCTGTATTTTGGACTCAAATCTTTGCTCATGCCTTGTGTGTTCACATGATAAATGCCAAACAAGGGGCATGTCTCCAATTTCAGTGTTTAGCAGAAATGAACTGTGATATTTTCTACCACCTGTGAGACTACAACAGGGCAAAGCTTCACAGCAGTGACTTTACAGCCCTGTGACTCTGAATGTAGGTGGTAAAACTCAGGCTCCAGAGATGAAAAATTACTCACAGTAAATGTCCCTTTTTCCTGGTGGGGGTTTCAGTGCACCTGGGACAACCCTCAAAATGACAGGCTGCAGCCCTTGATCTGTTTCTGGCACAGGAACCTCATCCCTTTGCTTCTGAGATGCTCGAGTGGGAGTGGAGAGCACCCAGCAGCTGGGGTGCACCACCTGGGACCCCTGAACTTGGGACCTCTGAATTCCAGTCCAAAACTTTACATCCCAATTCAATCAAGAGAGATTATTTTCCTCTGGGCTCTGTGTTAAAAAACACAATGATGCTTATTCATTATTTGTAGGAAAGGGATGACATTTAAATTCTGTCTGGGTCCCAGCCATCACATTGTATCTTTCTAATAGTTTCCTAATAGAAACAAATTCCTGTTCTGGCTGCCTGACTCTCCTTTCCCCTTTCCCCCTGATACTAAGGGGTCTTAAAAGCTTAGAAAGCTATAGCCATGCTAATTTTGTAATACACTGGAACTCTCCTTCTGCATCATCCTAAGGGGGACTTATTCTAATGTGGTTCTTGGAAATAACTTCTCCCCTCATAAAACACCCCAAATTGTAAACCTTCCAATGAACTCCTTACATTGAGGCATTTTAAAGTTTTATTTAAGTAATCATCATAATAAACAACTCCAGTCTTTACAGAGCTTTTCATCCCCAAGGATCCCAGAGTGCTTTCAGCCACTGCACATCAATTACAGACAGGGATGAATCCACTGCCCTGTGAAAAGGTGGCTGTTCCCAGGGCTCCAGCCAGCCATGCCGTGCTGTGAGAAAGAGGCTTTGATGCAAGGGAGGAGCAGCATCTCTGCAGCTCAGCTGGTACAGAAATCCTGTTTGGATGCTCAAACCTGGCCAAAGCAGGAATGGTACTTGTCCTCCACCTCTGCAGCATGAAATGGAACAAGAGTCCAGTAGCTGGCTACCAGGAAACAAGCTGTTAATTGAGGGATGTATTAAGTAACAGCTAACAGTATTGACTACCCCATGATAGGAAAGGGACAATGGACACAAGTTGCTATAAATTTTTTAAAAATCTTTATAAAGGTGGTTAAATGGGTTTTCCAGAGAGCTTGTGGCATTTCCATCCTGGAGCTGAATCCTTGAATTCAACCAGACAAAGCCCTGAGCAACCTGGTCTTGCTGGAACCTGCTTTGTGCAGGGCATTGGATGAGAGAGGTCCCCTGGCCTCATCCCAAATTCTTCTATAGTGTAGTCTGGCACAATAACTTAAAGCATGAGTGGTGTTGGTTTAAATTAACACATCAACTGCTGAGTTGCAGCAGCTGTCACAGCTGTGAGCTTCAGGCCCAGCAACCTCCAGCCGGCACCAGAAACTGCAACGCCTCAAGTTGTGCTAGTGGGAGTCTGTGGAAACCCCACTGTTCTGGTAATTTCACTGAAAATTAGGCTGATTGCTCTTGTTTCATCCCAGCAGTTGTTGAGGAGAATGGAGCACCGGGCCCCATGAAGAAAACATTTCCAAACATGGGTGTTCCCTGCCTCCAGTCCCGTATTTTCTAGATTAAAGCCATTCAGTGCTTTTAACTCTTCCTCCCAGCAACCAACCACTTGTGGTTCTCTTTAATCCGGACCCGCTCCAGTTCACTGGTATTAGGGGTGAGGAGCAATACCCAAACCTGGCTCCAACACACTGTACTTCAGACCTCATCAACAGCCGGGGTAGCCACCTCCCTTATCTCATATCCAGCTTTCCCAGGAAGCTGGCCCAGAAAGCAGACAAACGGCGTCATGCTGTCCCACTTGGATTAGCGTCTCCCACAGCTTCCATATGTTTCTCCATCACACTGCAGCCTCACCAGCTGCTGCCTCCTCTAGGAATTTGTGTACTGGATCATACCTTCTTGCTCACATCTTGCTGATGGCAGGTTTGTGTTTCACTCCTGGAAAGTAGCATTTCCTCCCCAGGGAGATGTGCATCCCATGCAAGGAACAACAACAAGACCTCAGGTGGAAGACAGCAGGGCCGGGAGACTCCACCACTGCCTGGGGGGTTACTTCAATAGTTAACTTCCAGATAACCACTTTTCAGCTCACACTGATACCCAGGAGTTACAGCATGATGTAAAGACTTGGTAGCTCAGCAGCAGCTGTAGGCAAAATCATTGCATAAACGGAGTCTTCCGGGACTGGGAGCCAGGGAGTGTGGAGCTCGATATGGAAGATATCACTGTGTTTTTTGTTTATATCATTGTATTTTATATTCTGTTTCATTACAGTCTGAAAATACTTTTTAACCCACCTCTCTCACTGTGATCTGCAGTCACCCAACTGCCTTGTGATTCTCACCCCAAAGAAATCCTCATCTGGATTCAGGCTTGTTTGGGACTTGGACAGATCAGGGATTTAATAATTTTGAATAATTTTTATAACCTTCCCAGGTACCACTGGGGAGCAAACAACCCAACAGTCCCTGTGGCTGTGAGCCCTTTTTAGCAAACTGCAGCTCTGAACTATTGAGGCAGCATTTAAATCTCTTCTGTAGGGCAAGTAAACCTGAGGCAAACAGTGTAAGTATCTATAGATCAAACAAAAACCCGGGAACCCACTGACTCTGGACAAAGGTCTGGCAAGTTCCAGCTCTTCTGCACAGCATTTTCTAAACTGCAGTTACCAGCTCTGTTAAATAAACTGAACATTTTGTATTGTTACAGTAAACATCTAGAAAACATGTAGGACAGAAAACACAATTAGAGTATGAATTGAAGAACAACTCCTTGTTTAAAGTTTCACTCCATGTAGTGTAAATAGGGAACAGGTCAATTTTAACTTGTAAGATCAGTATGTACAAAAATCACATAAACTTTTCAACTTAAACCATTTCACAGCCATAGGAATGTCATTGCAGTTATCATCATAGCAACTGAACACACACTACTGCTTAACAGAAATGGGGAATGAAAAGAAATTTCCCACCAGAAAGTAATGAAAAGAAAGTAAATTACAGAACTTCCAAAAAAATAGTTGTTGGACTTCAGCCAGAAAGGTTTTTGCTTGGACCTGGTTAAGTCTTCCTAAGGGAAGCATTATTTTTTTTGATGCGGAGGCTCAAGTCTCTATTTTTAGAGCACATAACAGTCAATGAGTTTAGCACTTTCACATTTGAACCAACAGCTTATTAATATTTTTTTCAGACCTTCTGTAACACCACATGGTAGTTTATTCACTTAATAATAATTTCGTAAATTGTCATGCCTGTCATTAAACAGGTTTACCTTAAATAACCTCTTGGATCTGGCAAGTGAGACTCAGCTATTCCATGTTGTGCATTAGCTGTGTGACCGCCTTGTTTCCTTTCAACCCCTCTTGTTCAGTGGAGTGTTCAGCACTGTGATCAGAGCGGTCCTTGTGTAGGAGGGGAGGGAGAGTTGTGTGCAGAGGAGCTCAACAGGCCAGAGAACCAGCCAGTGGGAACATCATGGAGTGCTCCAAAGGTGAATGCAAAGCCCTTCAGATGGGAGGAATATCCCCATGCACAGTACATGATGGTCATTGAGCAGCTGGACAGAATCTCTGCAGAAAAGGTCCTGGTGGAGATGGCCATGAGCTGGCAATGAGACTGTGAAGCAAAAAAGGCCAACATCTGCCTTAGGAAGGACATTGCCCACAAGATGGATGGTCCTTTCCCTCTGCTCAGCGCTAGTAAGGCACACCTTCAGTGCCGGACCTCCAGTCCTGGGCTCCTCAGCATGGGACGGATGTGAACATACCACGGTGGACCCAGCAGAGCCCACCAGGATGGCCAGGGGCTGTAACACACAGTATGTGGAGACAGGCTGAGCCAGGTGGGCCTGCCAGCCTGGAGAGGGGAAGGATTCAAGGGGACAGCCTGGAGAAGAGAAGGATTCGGGGGGACCCTATTGCGATCTGCAATGAGAAGTTATTGAGAAGATGAAGCCAAACTCTTCCTCAGGTTGCACAGAAATAGGACAAGAGGCAGCAGACATAAGCTGCAACATAGGACATACCCACCAGATTTTAGGAAAAAATTGTCACCCTGAAGGTGGTCAGACACAGGGCCGAGGAATTTGTGTCATTGTCATTCCTAGAGACATGCAAAACATGACTGGAAAAGGCCAGGAGAAACCTGATCTAAATTTGGTCCTGCTCTGAGTAGAAGGTTAGATGACACCAGGGACCCCTTCCAGCCTGAATTATTCTGAGTCTCCGATTCACACCTTTTCACCAACCTGTGCTGTTTTATAGCACATCTGACTCACTTGAAGCATCGCATCCAAGCCGCTGAATCATGTCTGTGTAACCTACTCTATCCTGACCTAACATTTGATCCTGAAAGTGCCTCATAGCAAAGAAATGAGAGTGGACTTTCAATTTTTGCTAACTAAGTGTTCATAGCACTGAGTATTACATTTGTTAAGACAAGAGCTGAATCTGCCTTTGCACAGGAAAGCACACCAGCACCGCTGCTTTTACAGCGACGGGAAGGTGCTGGGCTCTGTTAACCTGTACATACCCAGATTAACACTTTAATCCATCACAAATGGCCCATATCTTCCTGGGGGGTTTAGATGTCACCTCTCGATGTGGAGTCACATTGACTGCTCTGCAGTCAGGGCAGACAAAACCCCACCAGGTACGACTGAACACCTGCTCTCGGTACTGAAGAGTTAATAAGCAAATGCTACGCACCACCAGCACAGAGGGGAGAGCTCTGGGGAGGGCAGGACACAGGTCACTGATGGCAGAGTCAGGAAACTTCCAGAAGAGCTGAGCAGCTCTGGGGTTACCCACGGTAATGCAGCCCAAGCAGCCCCACAAAGAAAACATTGTCAGGGGCTTTTCCACAGAGCCAACTGAAGTCAAGTGAATAGAAACCAGCATTAGACAAATTCACTAGACACAGTTTGGCTTTTTGTTAGTTGATTTTCCAAGGGTGGGGAGTTAATTAATTTTTCTATTTTTAAAGACTCTCTTCCCTCCGCAAGTAAACCTCCACAAACCACAGAGTGATAGCAATAGCAATAAACGAGCACAAGAGCTCACCAAAGGTTTGTGGTGAATTCTCTTTCACTGTCAAATTTTAAACTGAGATTGGAGAACTTCTTAGAACTGATGCTGTGTTTTAAAGAGGGATTAATTCTGGGAAGTCCAGTGTCTGATTATACTAGGTCATTTGACCAGATAGCAAAGATTTATTCTGGTTCACAAGAAAAGGTTATCTTGTTGACACAGAGATGAAACATGGGAAGAGGGAGCATGAGGTCACTGAGCACTGAGGCAGAAACAGCAAAGTATCCCCTTGAGGAAACAGAATCCTCAGGGGGAGGAATGAAAGATTTGAGAAACAAGAAGCTGGGAAACAGTGGATGAAAAGCTGGACATGACCTGGCAAAGCGCATTTACAGCCCAGAAAGCAAATCATGTGCTGGGCTGCACCAAAAGCAGTGTGGCCAGCAGAGCAAGGGAGATGATTCTGCCCCTCTACTCTGCTCTCATGAAGCCCCACCTGTAGTGCCATGTCCAGCTGCAGGGTCCTAGGCATGGGCAGCACATGGACCTGTTGGAGTGGGTCCTCAGGAGGCCACAGAGATGCTCTGAGAGCTGGAGCACCTCTCCTGTGGAGATAGGCTAGAGAGCTGGGGGTGTTCAGCCTGGAAAAGAGAAGGCTCCAGGGAGACCTTGCAGCACCTTCCAGTGCCCAAAGGGAGCTTATGAGAAAGATTGGGACAGACTTTTCAGCAAGGGCCTGCAGTGATAGGAGAAGGTGTAATCATTTTCAACTAGAAGAGAGTAGATTTAGATTAGATATAAAGTAGTTTTTTGGCACTTAGTGCTATGGTCTCATTGACAAGGTGATGATTGGTTAAAGGTTGGACTTGATGATCCTCTAAGTCTTTTCCTCCATAAAAGACTCTGATTCTGTGGTACCAGGAGTGTGGTGAGGCACTGGAACAGGTTATCCAGGATGTCACATCCCTGGAAGTGTTCAAGGCCAGGCTGGACAGGCCAGCCTGATGTAGTGACAGTGATCCTGCCAGTGGCAGGGGGGGTTGGTACGAGGTGATCTTTAAGGTCCCTTCCAACCAGACCATCCTGTGAGCGTGTGAAGCAGAGCCCGTGAGTGCCGGACAAGAGCCTGGGGATGAAGGTGATGGGGGCTTCGGGTGGGCTCCGGGCGGGATCCGGGCAGGGTGCGGGAGGGATGCGGGCGGGATGGAAGCGGGATCTGGGCGGGATCAGACAGCATCAGACGGGCGGGATCTGGGCGGGCTCCGGGAGGGATCAGACGGGATCAGGCGGGCCCCGGGCAGGATCAGACGGGATCAGGCGGGCTCCGGGCAGGATCAGACGGGATCCAACGGGCAGCCTGCGGGCGGGCTCCGGGCG
>VZRV01004457.1:678007-735758 GCA_013398115.1 Falcunculus frontatus | reverse complement strand
GCGGGATGCGGGAGCGATCAGAAGGGATCGGATGGGATCAGACGCGCGGGATGCGGGAGCGAGCAGAAGGGATCGGATGGGATCAGACGCGCGGGATGCGGGAGCGATCAGAAGGGATCGGATGGGATCAGACGCGCGGGGCGCTCCCGGCGGGCGGCGGGCGCCACCCAGCGGCTCCGCGCGGCCCCGGCGGGCTCGGGGGTCCCGATGTGCGGCGGGATCCCTGCGGGATGCTGATCCCGGGGCTCGGACAAGCAAATTTCTTCTCCCTCTGCTCTCCTGAAAAACGCAAGGGGCGTGTCTGGTTCTTCCTCCACCGTGGCACCGCTTATTCAAAGCCGAAATGAAGTTTCGAAGCCTTTCCCCCACTTTCTCAAGCGTCCCGGTTCCAGCAACAGCTTCTGGAAGAGTATCGGGCTTGGTGGTACATATATAACTACATCTATAGTTTTCTATTTCTCTATATCCTATATTTCTATTATATTTCTCTCGCCTGAGGGTGTGTTTATATTCGCAAAATTAAAGCAAATAAATATTATACTTTCCCACTCACTCCAGGGCAAATTAACACTGAACGATGAACAACTGAAATGCTATCAGCTCTCCCTGCCTCTTTCCATTCACTGTTGCAAATCTTCCTTGAGCCTGGCTAGGTGTGCTATTTTCCCCATCAGATTTCTCTTGAGCACAAAGCTACAAATTATGTACCAAAAGGCACAAAAAAGGTACAAATAAGGGGTTTTCTGTTAGTGCTTTCTCCCCTGCCATTTATTTGAAAAGGGCTTTTGGGATTGACACCAGTCAATTCTTGAATTTGAAAGTCCAAAAGCTAGATACTCAAAAGGTTCTCATTTTCAGAGTACAAAGGAATTGTTGGGGAAAAAGATCCCGAGTGGCTTAGGTAAACCTCAAATTAAATCACACTGAGCCACTTAGGGACGGCACTGTTAGTTTAATCACAGAATTTGACAGTTGCAGAAGGTAGGTCTAAAAATATGCACATGCATACTTTCCTCTCAAAGTCACTCTTGATTTTGAAGACTCATCCTAGGAACATATTTTCCACTGAAATGTTGTGGTTTATACAGTTCCCAGTGATAAGAGCATGCAGGATTCGAAGGGAAGGATAAAAGCATCCTGCTCTTAGGAGCAAAGACTGCACAGGGCCCACAGAGGAGCTGGTGTAGTTATGACTGAGGAAGGTGAGAGCAGAGCTTGATGAAGGCTGCTGATGACTGGAGTTTTCATAGACCAAGCACTGACCACCATCCAGTGAGGAGATATTCACTGGAAACGTTAATGGTTGCTATTTTTCACCTCCGCTTTCACCAGGACAAAGCAAGGTTCTGAGGAACTGAAGTGCAACAAGGACTAAAATATCTTTCCTACTTGGTCCTGCATATTAAGGGATAGAGAAAGGGGAACATTTGGGGCATAGGAAGGATGGAGAAGAAAAACCTGCTGATTTGCTCTCTACTTTGGGATTAGATCTGTGGAAGAAAATACTTCTACAAGTCTAGAGTAGAGATCCCCAGGTTTTCTGCACAACAGGTTGTTACTTCCCATCTTAATTTAGTAAGACTATTAAGACTTCGTGATTTTTCTCTCTCTTTTTTCTTGGTTTTTCTTTTTTTTTTTTTTTTTTTTGTTTGCTTGTTTGTTTGTTTGTTTTTTCTCATCTCCCAGTTGCCCTTCAGCTCCTTGCAGAAGCTCTCCTTATGGCAGAGTCTGAAAATCTTACTTAATCAAGGACCTGAAAATGCAGTTAGAAAATACTAGGAAAAAGCTTGGATCGCTCTTGGGCTGGAGCTGAGACAAAAGGAGGGAGGGAGAATCCACAGCCGCTCCTAACATGCACAGGAGACCTGACATGTCAAATTGCTGGCTGCAGCATTCCCTGAGACATAAATCAGGCCATTCATGAAGGGGCTGCTCTGCCAATATACATAGAGAGAAATACTAGACGGAAAGCAGCAAATCTGCATTAGATCCATCTCTAGCATAGCAGAAATCCTCTTCGCCAGTTAGATGAGAGAAACTCATGTTTGCAAACCACAGAAGGTTTGGCAAGGGTAAAACTGTACATGCTAATGAGCCCCCAAAGAATTTTGACCTGTGAAGGATATTTGACTACTGAGAAAGATTTATATCCAATAATACACAAAAGTGGAAGTGAACACAGGGTATAGAGAATTAGAAACACACTACAAACATCCTCCTGCTCACATCAGCACTGAGAAATAATTCAAGAAAATTCCAAATATATAAACAGTGAGAAAAGTGAGAATCCTTAGCCAGAGAAACTATTTGGTATGATCTGTCACTGCCTGCATTTGGTATTTAAAAGCCTTACTGCTACAAAATGCTGTACTAGGTCCTTGCACAGAGAGACTCTGCTCTGGAGAACTTGTTGTCTGCCCAGTCACTGTCAAGGAGGTTTTATGTTACAGTGGCACAAGAGCCAAGAGATGTATTATTGATAGACTGGGCATTAACTGAACACAGATTTCTCAAGCCTCGGGTGGATGAAACAACCACAAGGCTATCAATCTCTCACCACCACCAGGCAGATGTGTTCACCCTCTAAATGGCATTTCACCAAAATAGTTTGCAATAAAACTTCTATATTAATCCTTTTCAGACCACGGTGTCATGAAGTCGGAGGTTTTCCCAACCAGTTTTCCACCAGCCTGCAACACCAGCCTGATGCAGAAGAAGATTCCATCCAGTGAAGTCACAGCAGTATGTTCGTTATCTGCTATTAGAGCAGGCGGCTGCCATTTCCTCTGCACATCCTTGCAGACAATGCACAAATCCACGTCTGTAACCGCATTGGGTCTGGCTGAGCTGGAGTTCACTTCCCCACAGCAGCCCTCACAGTGCTGTGCTTTGCACAGGAAGCTGGAAAGGTGTTGATAACACACCTGTGATTTGGCTGCTGCTGAGCAAGCCTGGCACAGCATCAGCACTGTCTCAACATTCCACCCATCAACAGGCTGGGAGCGGGCAAGATCCTGGAAGGGGACACAGTTTACCACAGGTATATTCTATACCATATGACGTCAGCTCAGATGTAAAGCCAAGGAAAGGATTGTCCCAGTTTGAGACAAATGAAGGAATACAGTATCATACAGTCACCCCAGGACAAGGAGCAGGGAGGGAGGACATTTGTTTTTTAGAGAGCAACCAGAGCAACCTCCACACCTGCTGCAGCCCTACTTCCTGGGAAGTGGCTGAACATCGCTTGATGATGGGAAGTAGAGAATAAATCTTATTTTTTTCCTCTTTGCTTGTGCATGCACAAACTTTTGCTTTTGCCTCAGTAAACTGCCTTACCTCAACCTACAAGCTGTCCTCATTTTTCCCTTAGATTTTAACAATTACACACAGTTGTTATAAACGTCATAAAGATTCATTAAAGGGTATAATTTCTCTGATATAACCAATATATCTCAGCAAAGACAACAGTGGATCCAGAAGTCAGTCTCTTTCTTGGGAATTCAGGTAAATATGATCAAGGGCACTTGCCAATGTCCACATTTAATTCACAAACTCAAACACCAGTTCCTCAGTTAGTCAGTTTGAGCATGCTGCTGCACACCACTCCTTTTCACCCTAACTGAAGGGTCATTAAGGAAATTCTTAAAGCAAGAGCTTAAAAGGAACAAGTTCTGCTATTTTTAAAGCTTTTTATCTGGTATTTGGCTTTAAGCAGAAGAAGGAGAAATCTACAACCCAAGCTGCCTTATTTATTATTGTTTTAAAAGCATGTCAAGGCAGAAGGTTTGTCTTCAGCCACCTGTTGAAACACTTCACACTAGAGAGCAGAGTCAACATTTGCATGTTCCCAAATCCTGTTTTAAAGCACCCAGGACACTACTTTCATGGACACAGCTCATCAGCATCCAGCCCTGTGCCTGGCATTTCATTGGAAGAGCAAGAAATTAACACTAATTAATCAAAAACAACAGAAAAAAAATAGAGAGATTCGGTTTCAAAATGATACTTTTATTGTAACTAAACAAAGGACACAAGCTCCAATTAACATAAAAATTGTATACTGCGTTATGGCAAACACAGGACTAGTATGCTCAGAGCACAGACAAATGATTTTCAACTTAAATTTATAACATAGGCTGAATTCATCAACTGAAAAGCAAAACTTGAAATACATACAAAGAACAGAATATGGGATTATTCTTCTAATTAATATACCCAATTATTTGATATTAACAATTTAAAAGTATTTAAATACATGCTGAAGTAGCTAAAGTTAAAATTATTAGCAAGGTATGCAGATATAAAGTTACAAGAAGTATTTTGGAGTTGTATAAAAGATGTAACTTTTTCCGCCAGACAAAGCCTACGTAAGTGTAAGGTACTATCCTGGCAAGAGACTATTCTCCACCTGCATGCAGTCCTGCTGACAAACTCTGACTGAACTAGCTTTCTGGCACTTAACCTGCAGGCAGATTGACTCTCACAGCATGCAGTCAGTGATGAAAATCTCTGTGAAAACCATCTTTTGGGCTAAGATGAAACGGAAACAAGTTTTCCAATGAAATAGGTCCTATAACACGCTTGTTTTGAAGGGGGTAATTGCATCCTACTCTACTTCTTTTCCCTGTTGCTAAATGGATTTTTAAAAAAGCTTTTTGTGTGTTTTACATTTTCTCCCTGAATAGTTTATAGTCAAAATCTGTCTTATTTGAATCTGAAACAACCCCATCAGTGGTCTTACCAATTACCTAAGTCTGAGCTCAGAGGCTTTGCCTGTGTAAGTCACAAAGTCATTGGAATCTTGCACATCCTTTAAATTATTTAAAGAAATATTTACATCTCCTGATTAAATATTCATTCAGGAATAAGTTCTGACCAGTTACTCTACACTTGGAAGTCATCCTTTCTCTGAATGTACCACAGCTTCTGGTTTTTTGGTCAACACCAAAGGCAACCAAGCACATTATCTGGAGCTATTCAAATCTGCTGCAGTTGCCTGTATCACTGGGACAGAGCTGCTTGGGAGGTTCAAAGTTTGGTAAAAGTGGATCACCGAGGGCTTCCTAACCTTTTAAAGCTTGCAGAACATGTGTTGTTCAAGTCCAGCTGTCACGGGTTTGCCTGCTTTCAACAGAAGGAAGGTATTCCCCACAAAAGTCCTTTCTATGGTTGGTGTGCACGTCCTGTGATCACTTTAGGTCACAGCAGAAAGCTGGCATTTGTCACTGGCATTTAAATGGATTTTATGTAATCTGTAAACACTTTACAGTATGCCAAATTTCAAGCAAGTCCAAATGTACCACAATTATTTTAAGCAGAACGTTCTTCGTAAAACAAAAAAATCAATTATTTTTGGCTCCCTTCTTATTTAATCCACAGAAAATTTAAGTGAACAGTAAACACAGAACAGCAGCAAAGTGTCTTAAACTCCCAAATACTGCCATCAGCCAATTTACTTTCAGGCCAGTTAAAGCTCTGTAAAACTTCAATAAATATTTGAAAACAGCTTTTTCTGCTATTTCCCTGGTTTAAATCTGCATGCATTCAAGTGAATACAATTCTTAGGTTTTTGATATTCCATGAAAGGTAGCAGGCAATTTTAGAATATCTTTACCACATTTCAGGAATGTCAAGTAATATTCATTGTTTTCAATTTGAAAATATGCCACTGTAAAAATTTAGCGTACTTCAAAGCCCATAAACTCTACCTGTAAATTATAAAATGTACAATTAGTTTCTAGATTGTATTTTTGTGAAATTAGTTTTATTCTTGAATTTTCATCTAACACAAGCGTTGGCCTAAAAAAAAAGCACCTAGTGAAGTTGGTTCTTCAGAAATCTACAAAGTGACTTCCATGCTGAAATCTCCAAGGTAATCTCAATTTATGAGGACGAGAACAGCCCTCTTGTTTAGGGATACATGAACCATAAAGACTGTACTGATTTGAAATTTCAGCTTCATCACAGCAATTTCACACTTCAGATACAATTACAGTCATTCTCAGAAGGATCTTGCTGTAAGCAGCTTTCTTTGCAAACTGTACAGAATATGAACTCAACAGTTGAACTAGACACTGACTTTTTCTAGAACTGTACATCTCACTGTACATATTGCTTTGGAAACAACTAAATACAATGGTCCACATCATGCAAGCCATGAGACTGTCAAAACTTCTTCTGTTCCACTAACTTCAAATAAGTTTGTACAAATAATTTAGCCAATCTAGATAAATACTGCACATGGAATTATGCTGACATATGCTTGGGAGTCGACATTTTCTACGAAAATATGCAACTATGACTAAAAGCATTAAGTACTAACTGCCCACCTCAATATCACCACGTACAGTGCCATTGTAAGATGTGCTCTCTATAGTATACACAAAATCAAGAATGCTCATACATTTTATAATACTGGGTGCAAAATAAAAACAGAATAAAAAACCCAAACCACGACCCTGCTGGTTCAAGCCACACTGTATGTATTTCATAACAGATTTTAAGAAAAGTGTAAAATTTAGGCTACCATGAATTATGGAACATCCCAGAGTTAGTATTTTAGTTTTAAAACTTTAGAATTTACTACTAAGAAGAAATATTAATGAGAAAACCTTGACCTACTGCCAGTATGTAGTCACACATTTAAAGACAGTGACTATAAGCAATTAGCAAACCAATAACGTAATCAATGCACTGGCAATACCAGAAATGTCTTACTGACTGCATAGTAAGCAAAGCCATGAGATGAACATATTTATGTACTCCGAGTATACCTGGTTAATGACTTTATACCTGAGATGAAAATTGAGAGGTAAGAGAACTAGTTATGGTGTAAATAATTATCAGATGAAAAACAAGCACACAAAGATAGCTACATTTTTAAAAATATATGCAAAAAGATCACAACTGACATTTTCCCCTTTTGATTATTTTCATTCTGCTATTCAGACAAACACTTTTACTCACCTTACCGTGTGACAGATTGTGTTCTGAAACTATTTTAAAGGCTCCTGTGATTCCAATGCTTTAATAATTCATGGAGTTTTGAGTAGAAGCAATATACTCTACTCCCTAGTCCTATGAGATTTAAGGCACCCATAAGTAGCAAACTTCATGCCAAGTTTCCATTCTAGGGAAAAATAAATCTGATTTTTCCCTTCAACAGAAAATAATAATAATCATGAATTCATAAAAGTGATCAGAATGCCACATTCTCTGTCAGTGAGGCAACAGCTTAGTGATATTTAGCTCAAAAAACTCTACATCTATAGAGCTACTACTGAAGCCACAGAATATTCACTAGCAGATTAGAAAATGTGTAATATTGTGATGGAACAGAAAAAGCTTGTATTAAATTCTGAAAAAGCTAAAAGGTAGAAGCAGAGAAAGGCTGGGCCCCATGTAATGATGAAAGAAAATAAATGGGAAACATTTTTCCATGATAGATACACTTAATTTATACAGCAAACTTCCAAGTTTAATGGATCACTGTACCACAACAATGAGTGCAAATACATGTTTTTGTGGGCAGGAGCACTGCTAAAGAAGCATATTCTGTTTTCATCAGTATGGAATGACACTAAATCACTTCTTCGACTAACGGAAATTTCATTCCATATGTCAGAAAACGTATCTACGATTTATTACCAGAATCACCTCAAAACACTTCCCATAATCACAAAGTTCAAGTAATATGTAAGCCATTAGACACAGAAAGATATACAAGATTTTGGTTACAACTGTGATTAGCTTCAGATTCTGAAGTTTAATTCTTTGCTTCTGCGGCTTCTTTATCATGCTTTTCCTTTGCTTTCTCTTTTTCCTCCAGTTTTTCTTCTTTTTGAAGCAGTGACATAATCTCAGCAACCTGGCTGGTGCCAATATCAATATCTTCTTTGTCAATCAATTCTACTACCTACACGAACATAAAATGAAATTGAGAGTGCATTTAGTTTTTACATGATGGAGGCATTTTCCTATAATAAATTTTGTTAAGACAACAAAAGTATTCAGTTCTCATGTTAAAGAAAAACAACATTTTTCTTCTTACACGGAAAACAAATTCAAACCACAACCAGTACCTCAAACACATCCAGAGAATTTAAAAAAAGCTAAAATGTAAACCAAATGACTTCGAACTTTTGACCTTTGTGTGTGCAGCACATTAAGACATTTTAAAGCATTAGTAAAACAGACCCATTTACTTTATCGGTTTCAATGAAAAGCTGAGATTTAATACATGCTGAAAAGTTTTTAAGACAATAATTTATAGGCTTAATTTTATTTAAAAAGACCTACTGTACTAGATAAGCACAAATTTAGAAAAACTTAAAAGTAGAGGGGATGGGCCTTTCAGAAGGCAAATGAAAAAAAAATCTAGTAAATTATTCCAAATTCCTTTAAATAGCTTTTTGTACAAATGTATTCTTGGCATATCTCCTCAAGTTCCTAGAATTATTCTGCAATATATGCAGAAATTAGAAGTACATTTTATCTGTGTTGCTAAATGTGCAACGGCTGTTTAGAGCAACAGGGAAGATAATCACCACCGGGGCAGTAGAGAGGAAAAATGTGTTTCAAAAGGCTGATACTGTATTTTCTAGCTGGCCATAGTTTAAATGCTATTTCTGTATCGAGTAGCAGAATGACTTGCGGGAAGTAAGTTTCTGGACATACCTAAATTTAACAAGTAAAAAAGAAACAAGAAAATGAAGTTGAAAGGCAGAGAAAACCTGAGAATGTTCAGCAGAATGAGAAAATAGGACAAATCAGGCAACAAACAAAAGTCATTTACAGTGGACTTAAAAGGACAACTGGCGATCTTTTGTCTTTCAAGCATGAGAAATACAGGTCTCAATAAAACATCTAAAGTTTATTGATGTCAAAATATCACTATTTTGTGTTGATATGAAATATATCTATGGATGTTATGTCAAGACTTTCGCTAACAGTGGTAGTTCTACTCCCTCCCATTTTAAGTAATAGCAAAATTACCATATTTTACAGAACTTGACAGAGACATACAGGAAAACCTACAGCTTTAAAGGTAATGTGGTAACTGACATGGATTTTTTCCCCCTGCAAAAGCCATATAGATTCTCAAGATGCTGTTATATAAGATCTATTTATAATACATACCAGAACCCTCTCTGGCATCAAGTAAAGACTCTTGCAAAAGACTGCACTATGAATTTATGCCCACACAGGTCCAATGTTTCAAGGATGGTCAGCCTCATTTTTTTTAAGAAGCCCACAAACTTACCTTAACAACATTATCTATATCAACTTGGCCATCCTTGTTTTCATCGAGTGCCTCTGCAATCCTTGTTAGCTTATCCTCTGGAATCTTCTGAATTTGTTTCATTGCATTAATTAGCTCAGCAATGCTGATGAGATTCTTCCTGAAGAGAAAGCACAAACTACATGACAAGCAGTTACTCCAAAGGAGTAAGGTTAACAAAAGGCAGTACTGGAAGTTACTACACTGCAAGATGCTTGTAAAATTAATAACTCATTATTTATAATCCTGAACAGAATGTAAAAAAGCAAAAAGGAGTTACTGGTCAGCAAGATTTTATCTTACCATTGAATCTCATGCTTTTAGTTTCCACATGTTTTATTGAACAAATACAAGTTTCCAGTAGCATTTGAAATAAAGGTTTCTGTGCTTTCCCAGACTCTGTATCTAATGCCCTTTGTCTCCTCACTTTCATTTACTAAAGATGTAGCGCCATGTTTCTGTAATCCTTTTACATTTAGAGGCTGGCTGACAGAAAATCAATGAGTCACAGGAAAACAAAAGCTGAGAACTAATCACTTGAGCAATTGAGCTGTTCTGTTAAAATCGGCTTCATTCGCTCCTGTCAAGGACCAGACTCCCTGGAAGGAAGAGCTAGCAGGTTTCAGGTGTTACACACCCTGCTCACCAATCTCATTAAATTCAAGTTGTCTGTCTGCTGCAACTTAAAGCCCCTGCTTGCCTATGTATTTTACTAGTTTAAAGAAACATCTTCCAGCACAGATCCAGCTGAAATGCAGGAGACAGTGAAGCCAATAAATACTAAACAGAAGGCTTTATCAGGGTAGTCCCAGCTCCTCCGGGCACAGACAAACTTTTGTGCAAGGAGCATTTCTCAAGCTGCCACTAAATGTCCTGGACGTGGCTTGGTAATGACTGCACCAACTCGAAGGCTAAAAGACAAGCCTTTGACAACTAAGCAATATTCAAACTTATAATTTTCAATCATCTACAATTACCTACAAAATTATCCAGAAAACCATCCATTACAAAGTATAATTACATTCAGTACAAGCAGATTCTGCATTGTATTGTTAGTTTACAAATTCAGATGGTTTTGATCAACAACTTCTCTGTAGCACCACT
The DNA here is from genome assembly GCA_013398115.1 of Falcunculus frontatus. Classification (NCBI taxonomy): domain Eukaryota; kingdom Metazoa; phylum Chordata; class Aves; order Passeriformes; genus Falcunculus; species Falcunculus frontatus. Next base: position 725,374 of record VZRV01004457.1, on the reverse strand, counting down.
CATATGGCTGCCTTAATGCTATTACACAAAATGTGCAACGAATGACCGTTTGCCCCGGGGACTGGAAAACAGAGCTCAGAAGAAACAAATGCAGAATCCCTATTTCTGTTTAGTTATGCTCTTTGGGAGCTGGGATACTCTCTTAATGAATCACACAAAATGGTGCAAACAAACTAGATTAATAACAGCATTCACGATCACAAATAATGAGAATTTGTGTCTCCGTTTTCAGGTATTTCAGTGTCTGTAACAAGCAGTATATGACCATTTAACACAGGATTGCCTGAAAGACCCTCCAATAATATTAAGACCTGGATAAGTGTTGATAAAGGAATTTTGTAATGAAACTATCAGAAAGATCTTTCTTTGAAAATCTGTGTGTTAAAAAATGGAAATGAAGTAAATTTTTATGAAAGGGACTGTGTCAAATGATCACCTCACTTCCATTAGACCCATTTCCCCACTTGTCTCCAGATACCATAGACCCTTGCAATTTTTTCCTCAGTAACATCTTTATTACTAAATAACAACAAATATGGACATGCTCACACACTGCTGTGCACCTTTTCAATCAATGGCACAGGGCAAAATTACTGTGTGAGGAGCATGACTAAAAGGAAGGTTTCACCTGTAATCCTGTTACTGCCAGAGGCATGGGCAAGATGGTAAGATTCTAATCAACACTTTGACTTTCAGAACACCCTCAGGACTAGCACCTGGGGAATTATACATCCTTTTTTCCTTCATCAGTTCAACCATATTTAGCCTTAAAAGAGAGAAAACCTGCAGCACAATTTCCTTAATGTTATTTTTTAAAATCAATTATCTCTATATTCTAAACAACGAGTTATTCACCAATTCTTTTCTAACCACACATCAGACAAAAGCAAGAGTGAAGGTGAACAGCCAAAGACACATCCAGTGCTCCCAGGTCACTTACCCAGCAGGAGTATGCTCACCATCCAGCTTTGCATCGGCTGCCTTTTGACTTGTCTCTAATTCCACAATAATTTTGTCTATCTGACCAATCATTCGGTTCACTCTCTTTGTCAGTCGCTTGCTTGCCTTTGACTCTTCCACTGCCTGTTCCTCACCAGTTTTAGAAAGCTCCTTTATCTCTTGCAAATCCTAAAAGAAATGGGTCAAGAGAGAAAAGCTTTTGCTGGTGTGTATTCGCAACAACAGACACTACTGGCTTCAACCAGCATTTCAAGACAGGAGCCATTTGTAGATGAAATACAAGTGTAGAGATGTATAAAGCCAGATGGAATTAGAACAATAAATTCCAACACTACTGCCTTTTTCATGCACTCCTTAAATGTTATTTTTCACATCTCTCATAAGACTGGATAAGGTTAATTGTACTTATCTTGGAAGTTTCTGTAATACTGACACCTACACTTGCTAAGAAAGAACTGCAGCACGCAGCAGTCAGTCAGCTCCTCTTACCCCAGTCACCCTGGGAACAAGAGCAGGAGCAGGATGCTCATCTGCTAGGAACTACTCCAGATAACAATTAGGCTTTGAGCATGTTATACAAACGAGGCTCTGCACTGTCACATACAAAGTTCATTCACTCAGCTTCCAACTTCAGCCACACAGACAACCAAGAAAGATAATCTTTAAATTTGTGTATCATTTCTGCTAAATTTAAACATGAACAGAAAAATAACTTCCATGCCCCATTCTTCACCTCATTATACTCCTGGATATCATCCTTCAATTCCTCAAGCTCCTCTTTTTCCTTTGTTAGTGCTTTTTTCTGTTCCTGCAGCTTGGTGCAAGCATCACTCAGCACATCAATCTCCTCCTTGGTAATTTCCTCACCCTGTAACAGAAAACATACACAAAATAGTAAAAGGCACATTTGTGATTTTCCTCCAAGATTTTCAGTCTTTTAGCAGAAAAAAGAAACTCAACATTCTTTTTCCATGCTTGCAGTCACTACTATCGCAAAGTCATTTTGAGGCTAATGCAAAGATTTTAAATGGTAAGGCAATTGGTTGCTACGGTACATAATTTTTTGAAGTGCACCAGTAGTAGGTTCAGCTAATGTGATTGATTATGTGAGTTTGGCTGTTCGAAATTCCATACCTAAACATCTCATTTAAGAATGTTTTACTTCATTCATTCCTTGGTTAAGCAATTAAAACAGCTGAGAAACAATGCACTATGTACGAGAAAAGATAAATTACACCAAAAAAAAAGTAAAGTTTGGAAAGTTGAGCTGTAGTAAAGTTATCAAGTTATCTTCAATAACCTTTGTGAGAATTACGATGAACACCCATAGTTTGTGAAGTACACTTGTCCCTTGAAAAGCTGAGAATAAAATATGCACAGGCCCATTCCATCTATAGATAGTGCAAACGCCCCCCAAAACAGGTATATTAATTTCAGTAATGCAGATAGATAAAGGAGATGCTCTGAGATGTTTTGTGCTGATTTCAGCTTCCGCATTGGTGAATTTTCAATCCACTAAGTAGCGGTTTTCAATTGACAGAATGTGGTGAGAGGGCTAAAAGTGAAGAACAGACAAGCAATTTATCATGGTTTTCACATGCATGCTTTGACTCTTTACATTCAAAAGTATGAAAACGTGTGGTTATCCAGATTACCTTAATGCCTTCCAATACTGGTGCTGTATCTATCAGTGCCTCTGAGTGCACTGCTGCCCCTGCCCGTGCCAGTTCTGGTTCAGTATCCATCGCCACCTGGCTTTTTTTACCTTGCAGAGCAGTCGCTTCAAGATCTGCTGCTGGTTCCACTGCCTTCTAAATTTAAAACACCTCATTAGGTTTCATTTAAAAAAACCAAAATACTATCTGTATTAGCATCAGTAAAGAATGACTTGTCAAAATAGAAATAGCTGCCGAAGTAGACGCACACATTTTTATGAGAAGAGGTTAAAAAACTGCAACATATCGAGTGGTTTCACATTAACATACCCACTTGTATTTAATGAACTACTTCCGTGAGCTCCTGAGGCTTACTTCACTAATAAAGCAGGCCAGAAGCTTTTACAGTCAAATATTATACAATAACATTATCAGGTTAATGACAAATAGAAAGAGCCAAAGAGAAGAACATTTAAAGTATGGGGTGCAGAAAATTAAAAAAACACCCCAAACAAAACCACTACCTTTACTACAGAAAAAGTAGTCTTTGCTTACTGCTCTAATTAAGAAGGAAGAGAAGTCAAAGATAAGTAAGACTGAGCCAACATTTCAGAGTAAACTCTTGTGTTGCAGTCAGTTTTAATATTCACCCACATCCTCCACACATGGATTTAAAGTCCAGTTTCTTGAAGGCAATACCCAGAGCAGAGGCAATAACTCATAACATGCTAGTTTTCACATCACTTGACATTTACTTCTCAATAGTTGTGAGTAGAACTTACCGTGGCTGCAACTTCAAGGGTTTCTTTGGCTTTCTCTGCAGCTTCAGACAATTTTTTTTCTTCATTTTCTTTTCTGATGGCTTCCTCTTCCTGAAGTGTTGCTTCCAGACGCACTTTGTTATCTATTTTTTCACCTTCAACTTCTGCCACTTTCACTTGAGCCTCTTTGGCCTAAAAATAACAAAAGTAGTCTAATAAAAGTGTGTATATATACATATAGGTATGTCTGCATAATTTATGTTTAGATATCCTGATTGAGATAGGTAGTACAGGTATGCTAATGAATAAAGTCAAAGCCCCCAGATGTTACCCTATTTTTGCATTTCTCAGAAAAAGATGACTCTTTCTTGAGAAAGTTTTTGTTTCTGGTGGAAAAGTGAACTTTTCACCCTGAAATCATACATGTTCTTCATTCTCTTTCTCTCAAGACTACCAACAATCTACTCTGATAATTTCTCTCATGTATTTTCAAGTATTAATGTCTTTACATGGCCCGAAACATTCATTTTTTTTTTGCAAGTGAAAGGTGTATTCTGAGTCTTCTGATGCTATTACTGTCTGCTGTCATGTAATCCAATATTGCCCTGTATTTGCTTTATCCTCACACCTCTCCACATACAACCCAACTCCTGCGTTTGAAAGTCACTCAAATAAACCTGTCTATGATTTAGTTTTTCAAGGCAAAGCAAGGAACTGAGAAGAACATCTGCTTCTCTGGATGGATTTTCAGTCATGACACTGAAAGGAGGTTACACACTATGTCCATCAATACTTACAGCACTGTCTGGTAGTGTCTGAAGGGTTGTTTTGAGCTGATCAGCTGGAGAAAGGGTATCTGGAAGATACATGGCTCTGGATAAAATAAGCAATGAAGTAGGGATTTCCTGGTTCAGGTGCAGATCTAACCACTGTAAGTGCAATACAAAAAACAAATCTTCAACTTCAGGATGTTTTTTTCTTTTTTACAGACAAAATCAAGCATACACGAAAAAGTAAACACTTTTTTTTTTTTTACCACTACTTATCAGCCAATATCCTAGCACAGGAACTACAGGCTATAACCAGCTAAGAATTACAGCCATTGCAATGAAATATAGGAAGACGTATTTTGTTTGAAGAAGTATTTCAAATAGCATTGAAGGAATATTTGAGCAAGTAGTTTTTTTCACATGCATCTTGAAATCACAGAATGGTTTGGGTTGGGTTAAAGATCATCCATCCAGTTTCAACCCCCTGCCATGGGCAGGGACACCTTCCACTACACTCAGAGCTCCATTCAACCTGGTTTTCAACGCTTCCAGGGATGGGGAGTCCACATCTCTGGGCAACCTCTGCCCATGTCTCACCACCCTCACAGAAAAGATTTTCTTCCTAGTATCTCATGTAAACCTGCTCTCCTTCAGCTTAAGGCCATTCCTCCTTGTCCTATCCCTACATGTCCTTGTGAAAAGTCCCTCTCCAGCTTTCCTGTAAGCACCCTGTAGGTACTGAAGGTGCTATAAGGTGTCCCTGGAGCTTTCTCTTCTCCAGGCTGAACAACCCCAACTATCTCAGCCCATCTCCATAACAGAGGTGCTCCAGCCATGTGATCAACTTATTGGCCTCCTCTGGATGTGTTCCAACAGACCTCCCCCTAAACCAGGCAACACCAAGAGACAAAGAACTGATCTACTTGGTGGAAACTTCTTTACAGAGCAATACAATAATTGACAAGACAAACTTTCAGAATTGCAAACTTATTTTGGATATGTTTAAATGTAAGTATCTATTTGCATCATAAAAACATCATGGTCCAGTCAGAAAGGCAGCAACCCACAGCTACTACATACTTACAAAGTACACGTGATAAAAGCTTATTAAGAAGAAAGATTGTTCTAACCAAGCTTTTAATGAGAACAAAATCAAAACGACTTCTCAGAATCAAGACAAAAATCAGAGCATCAGAGCTAACAACTGGAATTAGGTCTGTGTATTCAGTCTTGCAAAACCATACCTGTTTAAGCTGCTCCTTGAGACGCTCCTCTGTCACACCAAGAGCTCTCATCCCTCGGGCACGACAAGCTGCCTGCAGTTCTTTAACAGTCAGGGTATCAACTCCCTCTTCAGCAATCATCTGCACAATGGAAAGGAAATTTGACCGTGTAAGAGCTCAAAACAGAGGCACCACGAGCACTGCAGAGCCAGAAGCTCACGTGTTACAACAGCCACTAGAGGCTGCTGCGGTAACACAAAACAGCCCCTGCTGCTCACACAGCTCCAGCATGGCCAGGCATGGCTGATATTTCTCTCTAAGATGATATTTCTATCGGCTCCCTTACAAATTATAGTTTCAAAGAAACGTTTTTCTTTGTGATACAATTATTTTCATTGCAAGTAATGGTAGATTTAAAAAGGGTCCATTTTTTTCCTAACAAATAAGGACGCTTCCGATTTTAAGCTGTCCAAGCCTTTTTGTTCAAAGTTAGCTCAAGAACAAGACAATTAAGACAAAAAATGAAAATGCCTAGAAAAACAAACATACATCTATCCACACACACTCACTTCTGTCATGTGTCAAAATTATTACCCAGTGCCTATTCAGAATGACTCACCTTGTCATCTGCTTTTATGCTCCTCAACCTCATGGTCAGCTGGAAGCGGAGAAAGTTATTTGTCCCAATTGACTGAAGTTCCAACAATTTACAAAGCGCCACCAGCTGAGGCCTGGTCAGATTGTCCAGCGTCAACTCATCTTCAAACAGTTTAGAGAACCTTAGGATCTCCTCATTACTGGGTCTTTCGCCAGTTTCCCTGATCTGTGAGAAAAAAACAAACACACACAAAGCTTTTCAAAGCAAATGTTATGGTTAGGCATTATTTTGAAAAAAAACACTCTCCTCGTTTGTCAAGCGCTTTGCAGCAGTTTTGGGATAAGAAATAGCACACAAGGAAGCAATAAAAGAAGTTTTTAAAATAACAAGCAACTTACTTACTTAGGCAAAAGATGGTATTGATATTTTCCAACAAGACTGCATAACGTACTTAAGATAAAATTAACAAAACAAAAATTAGATGCATCTGTACACTAAGGAGCAGGTCTATCTGAGGTGCACTGCCATGAGATACTCAAAAAACATACGTACCTTTGAGTTAATAAATAGTTGCTACAGGAGTCACAGTGGCAAGTATTTGTTCTTGTACCATACTTACTAAACACAGAAAACACATAAGATAAAGATGGGAAGATAAAGTAAGAAGTACATCCAATGGCAAAAACTTGGCAACACTGGTGTCCCTTTGAAACACAGTTTAGGACACCTACCTACTTACTTCTCTCCACCACCACATTTGTTACAATACTGTTTTGCTTTCAATTCCTAGATGTTCTGCAGCACCTCAGCGAAAATGTTTTTGTACTTGAAGTTATTCCAAAGTATAAACCACTGTTTGGGAAAGGACTCTGCATCCTTCGTGATGGAAGGTTCTATGTAACTGCTTGTACAAACGCAAAGTTAAGGTTTTCAGTGATGTGTTGCCAGTGACTTCCCAGTCATTAAATCCAACTACTGGAAGATGAAATAACAGTTCAAAGAAGTAGAAGAAAAATTCCCTAGTCTCATCAGGTCACAGTAAAGCATTATCACCTGTACAGATGTTGATTTTTCTATTTTAAGTATGCCACCAAAAGCTTATTAGTGACATCACTGCATCAAAAATCTACAGAATTTACAATTAAGTACTCCCAGTCACTTGACACCTTTGGTCTAAACAGGAAGCACACAGATATCAAAAAAAACCTTTTCCCAATACCTCTACTTTTTTTTAAACCCTAAAAATAAAACATAAAACTAGGTGACATCAAGTACAGGTTGAAAACCTAACATTACCTATACTGCCTGATTTATCATGCCTACCAGTTTTACCCGCAAGCTCAAATATTTTAGTGAACAATTACTGAGTACAGGAAAAGGTAAAAATCGGGAGACAAGATGGCCTTGAGTCCATTAACCTCCAGGATACTTGTGTAGCAGAAAAACCAGCTTGGAGAAAGAAAGGTCAAAAGGCCTTGTTGTTCCACTTCGCCAGTGCCTTCATCACAGGAGCCAAAAATGGCGCTTCAAAAATACAGAAAGTATTTTCTCCCTTGTTTAAAGATGAATTTTGACAGAGCCAAGCATGTGTTTCTTGAAAATACAAACTGAAGCTTTCTAGTGCATCACTAGCTACAAAGCAACAGAGAGAAATTCTGGAATTCTGCAGCAGACATGTTAAGCCTGTAATCAGTGGTTCTTGCAACATCAAATACTTCACCACAGAAGCAGCTGTAAAAGAATAGCAAAAAGGTGGGAAACATTTAAGCTTCTTCTTGCTCTGACACTTATTATCCGGTATAGTGAAATGAGATCAATGAAGTTTGTCTCTGTGGCACAAATGAGAAATATAAAGCTGTAAAAAGCACACCCACACATATGAAATGCAGGGCTTGAAACTTCTTTTTTAGTCATCAGAGGAACTTGGGACTTCCTCCAGCAAACGCAGAGTGAAACATCATTTATTTCCATGGAAATTAACGGCCAAATGTAAATTCTCAGTAGCAGTTCTTTCAGAAGAAAATGAAATGCTCAGAACATGAAGCATGGCAGTGGCAAGTTCCCAGAGCCTGCAGGCCCAGCACTTCAGCCACTAACTGCTATAGCTAACCACTTACAATGTTCTGCAGATTCAAAAGAACAGAAACAGATGACTGCATAGAGGCTTCAAAGTACATAGACTTTGCAAGCAGTTACTGACTGGCAAAATTTGCCACTATGATTATCTGAGGTGATCTACGTGGCACTATCAATATCATCTCACTACCCCACACTTTAAAACTTTATTCTTAGGTCTGACATGCAGGAAAATCTTAAGCTATCTGACAGGGTTTGTAAAGTTCATGTCTGAAACCCCTGGGCTTATGTGCCTTTTTCTGTGCAAACACATACTCTCTCCAAAGGAGGGGACCACTGCCTTTCTTCCAACAAAGCACCTGGGCATGTTGTTGGCTCCACCTCTTGTTGAACAGCCTCACAATTAAGAGAAATCAGAGATAAATACTGTCCTGAGAAGACTTAAAAGGCTATTTTTCATCTGTCCAGGAAGCATCTTACTCTCACCTACAGTTTGGCGAAAGGAAATGCTGTGAAACCTAAAGGCCATCAGTGTAGGAGGTAGATGTCTGACACTTAAGTCTCTCTGTCAGCAATTGATCTTAAATTGAAGAATTTTGCACCAAGCACAGCAACCACATTCTAGCTAAACTTCAGATTATACCACATTCTAGTCAGTATAGCAACTGTGCACTTAAAAAGCTGTTTTATAAGCAGAATTAAATTTGACAAAAAAATTTTACTTTCCTCCCCATTAAGTTTCAATCAACTAATTAGGAAAGAAATCTTCTCCCAGTTTTCATATCCAATATTTAAAAAAAGAGGTCAAAACCTACATGAGTAACCACTGAGCACACAATGTTTCACGTTAGAGTTAACTAATTAACAAATAAGAGAACAAGAAGCAAATGAGCAGAAATACACTGCTTCTAGAATCAGAGAGTAGAAGCACCAGCTAGAACACCAAAGTTAGTAAGAGGAAAACTTCATCACATTGAAGTATTACTTACAAAAAAGAAATTTATCCTAAAAAAACTACTACATCCTGTTTCTTCAAGTCCAACAAAATAAAGGCATCTGATAATTACCATAGACCAAAAAACACACAAAGTTATTTTTTTGTAGGAAGAGAAAATACATTTTCCAAGTTTTTTACCTTTTGAAAGAATGTTGAAAAATCTTTTGTAACATTTCCCTTGGCTGCTTTATTTTTTAAAGCCATCTCCTCAATGGTGTCTTGAAGGAATTTAGCCAATTCAAGTTTTACTCTCAATTCTTTCTTCAATCTTTCCTCCTGTTAAAAAAAATATTTGGTTTTAAAAGTTCCTTCTAGAAACACATGGACTAAATATCACTTCGGCCCCCAGACAAGTTATGTGGAGTAATTCTGGACTTTAATACACACATTCCAAGGGGGCATTCACTCTTTCCAAAGATCCCCAAATCACACTGAAAAAGCTGAAGAGCTGAAGAGCTCACTGTGTGCTCTGAAAGTGAAAACTTGTGGGGCTCTTTTGGTGGGTTTTTAACAATTCTGAGAAAACCTAAATAAAAGAAATAAAGTTTAAACAAAAAAAAGCATAATAAGCTATTTTAAATATTAAGCATACATATGAAAAACCTTGTATCAAGGTTTAAGACTACAAATGTTACAATGTCTATTTTAATACCACCAGAAAAGTAACATTTCACAGCTTTCATTTCTCCTTTGTCGGAGTCATAGAAAATGGAGACGAGGATAGCAGAAAAGACGAGAGGCTTTCAGCCCTGACAGCTTGGGGCCTGCACACATAAAAACCATGATGGCACCGGTTCATTATAATATGGTAAAAAGCAGGACCTTCAAAATAAGATAAGGAAGATAAAAGCATTACCCTAACACTGAAAAAAAAAATCTTAGACTTTTTCTAATTTCTTTACCAAGGAAATATCTAATTTTTTTAAAAAATATCACTGGATTATAAATTCAGACCTGCTTACCTTTTTAGACTTTGTCTCAAACGTAGAGGGAAGCATATTAGGGAACAACTTAAGAGCTACTGGAAGCAAAAATTCCATAAATGGGACAACAAGAAAAACCAAGAAAGGGACCAGACGAAAAAGATCAGCACATATTCGAAGAAACTGGAAGGGAAAAAAAAAATACATCAATAAGCTAAAATTTAAATACTTATTTTAAAAATACTTGATTTGATCATTCAATTATCACTTAGGTTCACATATACATATTTGCTGTGAAGAAATTGTAAAATAACACAGTAAAAGGCTGTGACAAAGTCAGTTTTTAGTGGTTTTTTCCAACTTGCTACATACTACAGAGTGCAGGAGTTTCACCAGTTTTCAACACCATAGAAAGTATTTCAAAAGCCTCACTGTGTCTCAATAGGATTATAGGACAAGTATCTCATTTAAACCTCTTAAAAGCACCTGAAAACAGGAGGTGGTCATTTGTTGTCATTAAAGCTGCTTAACTTCTTTTATGCATCTTTATTTGTGCTCCACCACTTCTTACATGCATGAGCTACTATGGACTAAGTAACTAAGAATAAAATGAAAGATCCCTCCCCCTCTGCCTTATAACAATTGTAATGTACATTTAAGTCCAGGGTAATGAGCCCAGCTTGGTAATTTTTTTTTTTTAAACCACTGCTTTTCCAGAGCAGTAATCCTCCAAAGCAGGCAGCATTAGTTACCAAATCTTGAACTGCATAAAATAAGTACTGTCCTTGTGATTTCTGTACACTCACAAATATATATATTAGGCTGTACAGTCTATTATCAAATCTTTCAGTAATTGTTGAAAGTTGAATAACTCTGTTTATATTGGGGAGTGCAGATCTTGCTTGACTCTCATTTTACCTCATTTTACAAAGGAAAAAAATGGTTGTTGGGAATCCCATCAGTTCCTAAATCAGATGTACACTCCAGTACTCTACTGCCACATCAGGATTTGATAAACACAGCTGTGAGTGGCAAAAACTGGCAACATAAACGCTATTACAAAAGTAAACCCATGCTCCCCACTCCAGCCCCTCCCCACACTTCATGGTAATCAAGGGGAACAGCAGCAACAGCCAGCACAGATCCCATGTCCTCAGGACTGATTCACTAGAATATAAAACCTGTAAAACTTCATTCAGAATTTTCTTAGCATAAAACCAGCCAAAATCCTAAGCACTACTGTATGTGGAATGCACATGCTCTACAGATTCAAAGTTTGGCATTTTTCTTTGTGTACAAAAAAATTCAGTTTCCCAGAAGGGATGCTTTGGTCCATTGTTTACAGGCTCAAGGATTTTTCCATTCATTCCAACAATAGAAGGCAAATGACTACCATGGAATTAAAAAAAAAAAAAAAAAAAGGAAGTTTGGAAGAAAATTTTAAAACTCAGAAGAAAAGTACATTTTCCCTAAAAAAACCCCACCTCAAAAATTTCTAGAGAGTACATAGTTCCTATTTTTACCCAGCCCCTATTCTCAGACAGTGCGTGCAAGTATTTCTACAAAATCCATACCCGAGGAAGCAGTTTTACCACCGGATTAAGCCAACCTAATGCTAACCTGAGACGAGGTATAAAGAGCCATGAAGGTGCACTGGCAGTCACACCACTGATCCAACTAAAACTGACCCATAAATACATACACAGACAAGGGAAAAAGGATCAGTACAAACCAAGCCAGGGGTGGGGCAGGAAAACTTGATTTAAGCACCAAGCTTTTCACAGCAGCACTGTCCTGGATCAGCTTTCACAAATCATGGAACTGCACCCTCGGCTGACTCAAGGAAAACAGCTTTACACAGGAACCTAATACAATGGTGTACGATTACACACACATTATTTGGCAGCACAGCACGAGAACCTTGTGACTACTCTGTATCTGCTGCTACAGCTCGTGTATTCCACTCTTCCCTCCTCTGCACGGAAGAGTTTGTAAAGCTGGTGGACTTGCCACAAAGTCCATTGTGTTTGCCACCTCACTGCCGCGTCCTGAACCATCCTGCTGCAGGAGCCAGCACTAGAGCAGTCAGTTTTTAACAGTATCATGTTTTACTTCTTCCTGCCTTCTCTCCTAAGTGCAGATATGCGACCCTGTTGAATCCAAACCCCGCCAGCAATTGTACAAAGCTGAATTTTGGAATTCACTTAGTTTACATAAGCAATTGGTCCCTTTGCATTAGCCATGCTGGAATTGCTTGTTCATGTGGTTAGATTACTCGGCTATCTTTCCATTATTGCCCCCAAAGAGGAAGGAAAGGGCAGGCAGAAATAATTCATTTGTCAGTCTGCATGAAGATAAGATTAGTCTAGGACTGTCAGCTCATGTGCAGCTTAGTACTTTTAAAGCAGTATATACCTCAATTTTTATTTTATATTTTTTAAAGTTCAGGAGGTAATCCGGCGCCAAAATGTTAAGACTTCTTTACATCAGTCAGTATACTACAATTTAAGGTTGCACTGATAAAAAAATTAACTGTGTTGAAACAAACTTGAAATAAGGTTCAAAAAAACCCAACACGTAAAGGGTTTTGTTCAGCTGCAGGCTAGTTTGTTTTTCAGTGACCCCAGGTTCTGAGCCTACCATACCCTCATTCTGGAGACAGGATGTCCTCTTCCTCCAAATACAGAAAACACAAAACCTAGACTGAGAAACTAACAATACTGTAGTTATTAAAACTATTTTGTCTATATCTCCTACACTGGATTTGCACACATATAAACACATACATACATCACTAGATAAGAGACAGGCTACAGCAATGTAAACACTAATTTATATCTGCAAACAAATAAATGTCCATTTCATTTAAAAAGAGAATTAATACCGAAAGTGAACATTTCCACAAAAAAACAAATCCAGGAAGGCCAAATGCCAGATCACTGCTTAAACACGAGAAAGACAGCCCTATCATCACTAGATGACAAAATCAAAAGGTAATCAAATGAATAAATCCATCTATTGATGGAATATTACTGCTGTTTATATAATTTCTCAGAAGTATGGCTCAATAAACATGAAAGAGGCAGGAAAATCAATGGTTCCAATCTTCTCCCTGGAGAATTTCCGATTCTGTTTTAAACCATGAATTAATTTTTCTTGCTTGGCTTTCCAAGTTCCCCAAAGCTCTCAATAAGCCAGCACAAGCCAGAACTGCTACTTCAAGATGTCCTGCAGTCCTCACCTTCCCCTGTCCTCAGTAACTCTGGTACTACATAATCCCCTCTCACGTCAGCACAGACTGTTATATTTACTGCTGAGCATCGTCTCAGCTGGGTCAGCTGCCAAGCAGACTCTTGTACTGATGTCTTAGGTTTTAACTTTTGTATTTTTAAATCCTGTACTGCTTAGAGTGTAACTCTGAAGTTCCTTGTAGCCTGTAATTCCTGCTCTCTCGTACTAGGTAGACACAACAAAGCCTCTCCAGGCTTTGCCTTCAAGGACAACCAGGCTGTTTTTAGGCCCAAAATGTGTAAACTAAAGATTCTAAGGGGGGCAAGCTGAGGGGCGTTACATCGCTAAAACTGGGGCTTTAATTGGAGAATTAACCCTGATATGAAAATAGTCCAAACCTATAAAAGTGTGAAGAACTCGTGACCTGTCGTCCATCTTGGGGTCCAATTTTTGGAAGCAGCCTCTGGTTCCCCCAGGGTGTACCTTGAAGGCCCTTCAAATAAATACCTATCTTTATTCCCTTACTCTTGTCTAGTCTCTGTTTCTAGGTGGCTGGAGGAGGCATCAGTACCAGCACAAGGAAGATGGCAAAACTTAACGAGCGTGAAGATGCTGAGAGCACCAAGCAGCGCTGCCCGAGAGGAGACCACACCGACCCAGAGACAGAAACTGCTACAGGTGCATGTAACAATCTTTGCTACTCTTCTAACCTTGTGAACCTAGGAAGAACTTTTTCACACTGCATTTAAGATGTGATGGGTTTTAATTACACAACAAATTGTTCAAATGTGACCTAATTTTATCAGGAAATTATTAAAACAAAGGGCAGATACTCATATTTTTGATCATTCACCAGAAGTTTTGAGGGCAGAGATGTGAACCCAGCCCACAGTGTGCGCAGAGAGCTACAGTGTGCCACAAGCAGCACTGTGCACTCCTGCCCCAGAGCACACACACCTTCTGCTCTCCAGAATTTCTTCTAGAACATCTTTCCAGCAACAGCTGAAATGCTTTTTTTATAAAGGCAAGAAGACAGACTTGAATTTTTAATCTGTATAAACCGCTTAAACATCTTGTCCTTTAAAACCATAAAATGAGAACTGTCAAATAAGCATGTTTGATATTTTGTTAATGAATTGAAGTTGAATATCAATGCATTCTTTACCAAAAAAAAGAAATTAACTACACCAGCTTAATATTTTAGTCTTTTCATATATGAGCTCACATTTAATGTTTTTAAATTTCCATATAACTTTTCATTTTAATTAAATATGCCCATTTCATCCAAAACCTGAAATTACTGTTGAAATACATATATAATCCAAATTCGAAAGCACTCACATTTTGCTCTCCAGATTTCATCTCCCTTTTCTTTAAAATTATCAGTTGCATTTTTATAGTTTCATAAATGTAAGCAACAAGTCATAAATAAAGGAAATGTATCTGGGCTAAAATTATTTCAGATATATTTATAACTGAGATAGTACATTATCAATCATGCATTTCAGCCTGCAGCTTTTACCCTGTTCAAAAGAACCCCATGAAGCAACAAACAGGAACAGAGCTGGCACAGACACAACCTTTACTTGCAGTGTTTTTCCAGCTGGAGTGAAAAAGCAGAGAAAGTGACCATATATATAGCGCATGGCTGGGAACTTGAGAACAAACCACAACTGCTGCCCATGTGACAAAAGAGAAGAATCCTCTGCTGTTCCAACTAGAAAATAATAAATTTATCTTCAATAATGGGGAATGTGAGTACAAAGTTTGGGAGCAATAACCAAAAATGTTAGTGCCCACATAGTGAAGAGGAAGGAAACACACTTAGCAATTTTAATTCTAGGAACAGAAGACAATAGAAAGAACTAACTCAGTTCTAATAAAACAGAGCAACCACCGAGGACACCCAAAGGAAATTGGTCTTTACTCAGTACCTGTCTCCGTTCCCGACGAGACAAAGTGTTTCCATGCAGAATTCTCCAGAGCATCCTCGCAGCTATTTTTGTGTCAATCCACAGCAATCGAAACCCATGGTAATAGTGTTTCAGTTCATCCACAATCCTCTGCCCAAGAGATTTTTTCACAACTTCCACTTCTGTTGGACTATATACAGGTCCTCCTTCTTCCAGCTTCTTGTTTTTGTCCTTTAAGGACTTCAGTGACTTTTCAACTATGGAGTCATCTTGAAGGGGACGTGAAGAATGCCACCACCTAACGGGAAGATACTGGGGACCTAAAACACCCACGGTTGCTAGTGGCGTCCATGAGCCAGAAGAGCTCGTAAGAGTAAAGTATATTTGTTCAGATCCTTTAGTCCAACAACAATAGTGAGCTTTTTTGGAGTAGGCGTAAACAGGAGGGACACTAGTGCAATATTTAAAGTGTACAGTCCTTCAAAAGAAAAAAGGATTCAAGAATTAGCAACAGATCGTCAGCTATTTTTATATATACATTTGCATGGATATATATATCTATGTATTTATAAAACACATAATTTGAAAGTTATCTACTGCATATTTAAGGGAAAAAATATTTTTTGACTCTTAAAACCAATGTCTATACCTGAAAAAAACCACTTGGCTTTACTTCATGACAAAAAAAAAATTAACCTGGAGGGAATTTTCCATTGTACAACTTTGAAAAGGTAGTTTATTTTACTCCAATTAAATAAAGAGAAGCCACCACATGTGCTTTCCATTTAGAAAGCTACATTTGAAAACTAACATGTAAATTCATAAGTAACATAAAGTCCCTTCTATTACTTCTCCTGTTTGTGCAAAATACTTGAGACAAAAAAAAAATATAAGTTGTATACTTGGAAGAGGTGCTGAGTCAGAGAATTAGTATCAGAGGAACCTGATTTCATTAGAGTTCCTCTCTTACTATCTTCATGCATCCAGTTTTCCTTATTCAGCAGAAACTTTTGCAAAAACTTCAATCACAGTACTGATTTGGGGCAGAGAGAACCAATGCTCTTCTATCTTGTTCAGAACTTCGTTCTTTTCTTTAATTAAATGTAGACTGTAGTTAGCAGGGAAGCACTGCTCAAACACCCCTCATACACACAGAAGAACCACTCATTATATGCAAGTAGGATTGTACATGCTTTTAATAAAAGATGGGACAAAAATAAAACAGTAGATAAAATATTTTATATAAATGAGTTCCATTAGTGTCCCTCAAACTGAAATACCAGCATTAAGACATCGACAGGACAGAAATGACTGAGGTGTTTTCTCCATGGAGCCCTTGTACTACCAAAACGAAATCAGAATGTGTTTTTGTCTTCAGTCAATGAACAGAAAAAATAGGTGCAAGTGGCTCTACAGGCTCGAGTAACATTTTAAGGAAAAAAAGGTTTATCATACACTTAAAAGTGTTAGTCTCACTCAGTTTTCAGCCAGAAACATTTTTTAAACTTAATTATTACATGCTCAAATGAGTTTTAATTTACTTCAACAGTTTTGTCTACTCAATGTTATTCAAATAGAGCTTTGTATAAAAAAAAAAAAAAGACTAAATTATTACTTTTTAAAGACACATGATTTTCTAGTTTAAACTGAAGTTTCAGCATCTGACCATTCCGTGGTCAGACAGCTACTGGAACACATACAGTTACACAGAACAGTCTCTTGGTTAGCTAGAAAACTACACGTTTGCACAGATATTAATTAATAATAATTACAGTTTCATTACTTTAAGAAAATAAAGTACATATTCAAAACCAGATTAAAACACTTGCATAAATCAATCCACCCTGACCCAAAGGCATTTCCCAAAAGCAGAGCTCCAGGCCTACAAACCAAGTTCCACCTACATACACTGACACTCTTCTGCATGCCAAGAGGAAGAGAGTTCTGACAGCAGAACTGGTTCAGAGTCTGCAGGGAATAAAAATTTTGCAAGAAATGTGCCTCTTTAAACACATTTCCATAAGCAGGATGTCAGACACACAATTTCTATCCCATCTGTCCTCAGTACTTATCATTAGAGTCCCCTGCGTTCAGATCTGGGTCATGTGGGGTGCAGGCATTAGTTTGTTTTATTTTAAGCAACAACATTACATTAATAGCAGCTTTGGTCGGAAAAAAAAAACCACAAACCCCCCAAACCAAACCAAACAAACAAAACCCCACCCCAAACCTTCTCAATAGAATAAGAAGATTTTCTGTCCCAATATTCTGCTGCTGATTTTACCACAGAATCATAGAATGGTTTGGGTTGGAAGAGACCTCAAAAACCATCCACTTCCAACCCCTCTGCCACAGGCAGGGACACCTTCCACTAGACCAGGTTACCCAGAGCTCCATCCAACCTGGCCTTGAACACTTCCAGGGATGGAGCATCCACAAACTCTCTAGGCAACCTGTTCCAGTGCCTCATCACCACAGAGCAAAGAATTTCTTCCTAATATCTAATCTAAACCTACTTTCTTTCATTCTAAAGCCATTCCCCCTCTCCCTGTCACTCTATTCCATTGACAGAAGTCCCTCTCCAGCTCCCTTGTAGCCGCTGGTACTGGCAGGTGCTGTAAGGCTCCTCAGGTGCCTTCTCTTCTCCACACTGAACAACCCCAACTTTCTCAGTCTGCCTTCATGGGAGATGTGCTCGAGCCTAACAGGTTTAAAACCATAATCTTCCAACTTCCCAAGAGAGAGGTCTTTATATACTAACATATTAAAAATAGATACTTGAAAATGTTTCATGTATTTTAAAAAATTAATCATAATTAATTCTACAGCAAGTGATACAGGACTAACACATCTAGAAACAAATTGGTTAGTTTTGTATTAGAAGGTTGTGTCTAGAGACACATCCTTATGCTAAAATGAAAACTCAGGAAATCGAAGAATAATCCCTGTATCCTGAGCAGCCAGATCATAAATGAACTACAGAGCAGGTATTTTAACATTCCAAGGAAAGGCTTTAGGAAATTCTTATTTACAAGTACGTCTTGTGAGCCAAGCCAGGAACAGAGAATGGATTCTGCCAACATTCAACTCCCTCAGATCCATAAGGGCACACAACAGCTGGATTTGTTTTCAGAAGAGGACACCATCATCCAAGGCTTCAACATACAACAAACTCCTTTCTTTGGTTTAACAGAGATACCACTCAGATGCTCTACATACTTATCTGTCAACTGTGATTTTCAGCTACTGTGACTGAATGCTTACTCTATGGAGCTCCATGGAGAAAATATGCAAGAAGCTTATCAGACCCCATTGTGATTCCAGAGCACACCTGGAATCACCCAAGATGGAGATGAATATTCTACTGCTTTCACTTCAGAAGTGAAACAAAAAGGGAGGAAGTGGGCAAAAAAGGGAAGATTTCACTTTCTTTCTCCCGTACACAACCAACCAGGTGAAGCGAGTTATACTCAGACTTCCTTTAATCTGTCAATAACACAAGCTGAAGCTAACATTTTAGCACTTTGTCTCAATTTAAACCTACATTCTATGACAGTATACTGATTGATAGTTCAGAAAAATGTTCATATTTACTCACATTTTGTTTGCCAGCCTCAGGGATGTACAGCTAAGACATGCCCGATCTCCCAAGTTACCTAGAAAAACAGCAATAATTAGCAGCAGTTCTGAAATTCAGGACAACATTTACCCGTGTAGTGAACTGCACACATGACTTAGAAGATTGATACTGAAAGCACAAAAAAGATGTTGCTTAATACGGAGAGTCAAACTCCATGGATGCGTGATGTTGCCCTTGTTAACTGTCTGAAGACAAGTTTCCAGGTCCCTCAGGCAAGAAACTATATTGCAGAAGAATGTAACTGAAAGCAAAGGTAATTTTTTAACAGCTCAAAGACAACACAGTATCAAATGATCCAAATGGTGCCCTTGCCAAGTGTTTAGGATGTAAATGGCTTTTTGTTTTGTTTTATGCAAAACAAATAAAACGTGAGCAGGAACCTAAAGATACCTCACCAGACAGGTGGAACCACAACACCATTTCAACACATTGCTGTCCATTTTGATTAGCAACTGGTAAAAATAGCTCTACCCCATGATCTCTCTGCAAAGGATAGAAATTGTCTTGAAAAGGGGGGTGAGAGCCAGAGCATACGAAAAGTCAGCTTTCCAGAAAACACTGTGTCCCTCAAAATGAATTCTATTTGAAACACTACCTCAGAATCAGTCCTAATAAGAGCTAATAAAGTCCAAAAGAAGTGCTGACACCTATATACGGGCACCCTCCATCCATGTACAGAGACAAACAGCATCCATTCTGGAAATAAATTGAGAAGATCATCAAATCATAAATCATCCAAATCACATGCTTCAATAAAGGGCCATGTTTGAAAGTCTTCCGACCATGGAAGAAGCATCAACAAATAAAATGCTACCTAGCAGCTGTACACAATCTACAATCACTGAAAGTCATCCCTGAGCCCACTAGAAAGGAATTCAGCTTTCCAAAGCAACTCTAAAAAAATAAATCTTGTATCAACACCTTGCTACAATAACTCAATAGGTAGCTACTACCAAGAGCAAAAAGACTTCTGGACAGATCATAAAAATATCACACAAGTAAGACTCCAAACATCTTGACTTTTTTTGGCCAATCTTTTCAGAATTCACTGTAACCAAAATAAAACTGGAAGGCGGGACAGAGTAGACATACTGTGGTCTGTTTCTCCCATCTGGAACCTACCATTTCTGGTCAATCCTAAGAGACAGCAGGATAGAAAGGTCATTTGAGAGGTCCATGGTACCCTTTCCCACCATCAAAGCCAAGACACAGCCTATGACAAAACCTAAAGTAGACACCTGTATGCTGATGACCAAAAGCCTTCCCCAACAAAATACCCTTATTGTTAGAGGAAAAGAGATGCTGCCAAAATCAGGTGGGACAATCAGAATTACAGAAGAGAAGTTAACTTATCTGAGGAAAATCTTGATAATTTGCTAAGTCCCATGCTAAGTGGGCTCTGAAGTAATTACAGGAGAAGTTGTGGCATAAACAAGTCAAAGGATTCACCAATCTCAAGTTGTATCAAATTCTAACAGGTACTCACTGCCACTGCAAGTAGAGCCAGGGAAAAACTGTCTCTTTCTGGCTCGAGAAGCAAGCCCTGAGAATCTGTGAAGGTACTATGATACTCTCCAATATTTACAGAAAGAACAGTAGCTGAATTACCTAACCAAAGTGGCCAACCCAGAAGGACATCCCTGACCTCAAGGAGCAGCTGAGTGATGCAGAGAAGTACTCAATGTCTAGAGGAAATAAGTCACAGCACAGTAATGTGTCTCACCTGAGTGCCAGGAAGCCCACAAGGCCTCATGTGCCTAAAGCAAGAGTCCTACTAGGAGAGGACATTGTCTGCTATGGACAGGTGCCCCTAGAACTAAGAGGGATGATCTGGAGCTCAAAAGTGGCTTGGAGTCTCTTAGATAAAACTCCATAGCAGCAAGACACTTTCACTTCACTTACCTTCTTTCCAACTAGGCTCATTAAATGTTAAGGAAGGGGTCAAAGAACAAAATTCCAAGGTTACCATAAAAAAAACATGCTGCCTAAGCTTCTTGTTGCACAGCACGTTCAGAGTGTGAACAGGCCCACAGAAAATGTTAATTCCTACTTTGCCAGTTCTGACAAGAGCTCTTCAGGTTTTGCAGTGTCTCTTATAACCATGTACCTAAGAGCAAACCAGCCCTGAAACAAATTATATACTTCCTTCAGAAAGGGGCAAAGTCCATAATCCTTGCTTCTGGGACAATAAAGACATCCAAAAGTGTCTGAACAAGGCAAATGTTGCTTAACCATGCTCAACACTGTTCATTTAGGAAACCTGCATTAGCTTTATAAGAAAGAAATGCAGTAGTGCCAGAAAAGCTGTATGTCAACATGTTCCTCATGGAAAAGTAGACATGGGAAACTTCATACTTAAATTTAATGAAACATCAAACCCAAAGTTTTTAACGTAGAATAGCTGTACTGTTACTATGTTTAGAATTTTTAAAAATAAAATGCTATCATGAATTAAGTCCCTAGAGAAGTGTAAGCTTGCAGTACTTAACAGTCTGATCTTCACAGGAATAACGTGTAGCATTCTTAGAAGCACTTAGCTTTAACTTAATCTTAGACTACTTACACGTAAAGCAAAGAAGATGAGCTAAGTAAAGCAAAACAGTACAGAAAAAAAAATTACACCATACAAGAATGCGTTAATAATAGATTAACACTCTAAATAAAAGCATTGGTTGTATCACAATCACAGCGCACCACAGCACACTAATTATTTGATTTTATCACAGCACTTCAGCTTAGGTTGTTTAAGATTGATAACAACCAAAACAGCAGCAATCATTAGCACTACTTTTTATGCTATGCTACAAGAAGAATCAAAGCTCCCATCTAATTTGAAGGTACATGGATGTGCTTTTTCCCCATTTTAAATAAACTGGATGGTTAGGATACCCCAGTTTTTGGTTCAGGACACTGCCCAGGCTCAACCTAAATAAATTACTTTACAACAGCAGCTAACAAAAACCATCAGCTAGAAGAAGATACCACACTTGAGTGACTACTAGTAACCAAGAGGACAGCTGTTCTTTGCAATGAACAAGCATCCCTATGGCTCATCAGGTCGGCCTGGATGTGAGCATGCAGCTGCCCTGCTCTCAGTGACAGCACTCCTGTGACAAGCTGGGGCTCTGTGTCAGTGACAGGCAATTCCTCACTAACCCCCTGCCATTCCAGCTCAGGGCTCTGTGTCAGCGACAGGCAATTCCTCGCTAACCCTCTGCCATTCCAGCTCAGAAGGTGAAGAGCAGCCACAGGCCTCGCATACGTCACAAGTTATCAGCTGTTTCATGCCACTAAGCTTCACCACCCAGAGACATTTAAACTGTCAAATTATCTTCATTATTAATCAGTATCACACGTTGTCCTTCCTTTCAATTTTCCTAAGTTTCAAAGCCACTTGGAAAAAGGCAAATTCGTGTTTCCTCCCCAACACACACTAAGAAAACAATCTCTTGAACTTAAAGAGAAGAAGCACATGACTAGTGACAACCCTATTTCACACCCAAGCCACGCCGAGAGCAAGGCAGGCAGGACCGAGACGTAGTAACGCGTTCCTGCACTTTAACAAAAAGCACATGGTTTTCCCATCCCCAACCAGCCGGCATTTAAAAGACACGCGTGTCTCACTGCCCTTAGGGTAAATCATCCCCTCTAACCACGCTGCCGCGGAAGCACATGCAAAGAGGCCGCAGCAGCCACCGAGCATGGGCCGGGCCCGGCCGGGAGCAGCGCCAGCCCCGGCGGACAGAGCGGCGGGGACTCGGCCGCGAACCTTCCCTCCTGTAGCGGCCTCTCCGCCCATTCCGGGACCTCCCAGACGCCTCCGTTTGCTCTCCCTCCCTGTCCGCTCCGGCCAGGCCCGGCGGGCCGGAGCCGGCGGGCGGTCCGCGGGGAGCCTCACCGGGCTGTGGCGGNCGCCCGGGCCGCGGCGATCCCCACACGCCCAGCAGCGCCCGGCAGCCGCGTTCGCCCAGCACCGCCCCGCGGCGCCGGGCACGCTGGGAGCCGTAGTCTGGGAGCGCACGGTGAGGGCAGCGGTGGCGCCGGGCGGCGGGGATGGCGTCACCGAGGGGCGGGCGCGGCCCCGGCCGTGGCTCTTCCCCGCAGTTGCCTGAGGGGAGCGGCGGGGTCTGTGGTGGGCACCGGGGGCTGGCCCGGGGCCGGGGCTTCTCCCCCCGAGCGTGGCTCGCAGCTCGCGGTCCCCGCCACGCCGGGAAGGCCACAGGCCGTGCTCGCTGTGAAGGGAGGGCGCCGGTGCCTCACGGAGCCGCGCAGACCGCTGTGGGCACACATAACCCCAGCGCAAAGTACAGCGCTCCAGCACGGCACTATGCTTTCCACTTTGGCAGAGGTTGGATTGGATGATGCCTAGAGGTCCCTTCCAGCCCTGACGACCCTGTGATCCTGCGGTGTGTGCGGCCCTGTTCCCGCACGCCTGCGGCCGAAGGCTGGCAGCAGCAGTTCCGCTGCACACGCGTGTGCTGCTTGTGGATCTCGGGATGTGACAGAAAAAAATGGCTTTCTGGTGGAGCTGTGGTGGTTTTGATAGGAAATAGCACATAAATCAGTCAGTTGACAGATGTCCCGCCCTAGTGCCGGTTAATAGTTGGACTACAAGTAGCATGTTATTCTTAAGATATTAGTCGAGTCCTGACCAGCAGTAGGATCTCTTATCAAATATTTCAGTACTCATTTAATGCAGTATTATGCAGTACTTTCTTTCTCTTTAACTGTATTGGCAGATGCAGTGAATAACCAGAATCAAACTGCAAAACTTCTAATTTAATCTGAGAGCACTGACATTTTACAAACGATGTACATGAGGTTTGGGTGTTAATGCCTTCCTTGTTCCAGAAAAAATGGGGGGAAAGCTGCTGGGACTGTCTGTGGACAAGATGGCTGCCAGCCCTGCCAACAAGATGGCTGCCCCAAGGACAAGGCTCCAGAGGGACAAGGGAGCCGTGGGATCAGACCTCTCCTGCCTCACAGGTAACTTACAACACCAGGCATTTGGTCACCTCTACACGTGCCTCAACCCCAAACGAAATAGGTGCTACTTAACGTTACACATAAAGGGTAGCAGAAGCTTTCAGGTTTGACCCAAAACATGACTGAACACAGCGTATTGTAGCAATAAAAAGCAAATGAGTCTGTGGTTTATCTGTTCATGCTTAGGAGTAGGCAAATGCAGGAAATTAATTGGTAATTTTATAGAGTTCTTTTATGTATTTAAAGAAAATCCTCAGGGTTTCGCCAAAGTATGAAAAAATCTAGATGAGATTTATATTACTTATATTTTTAATTCAAAAGTATTCATGAAGATGGAATATGCAATTGACTGAGTTTTAAAAAAAATCAAGACACTCTTCTCACTATGGCTATAGAAATGCTAGTGTTGCTTATATCTAGTGATAATTAACAAATTAATGGGTATTATTATTTATATACTTAATATTAGAGCTAGTTTTAAAATGTTAGGCTCCCAAATGCACTGCAAGATTTTTAGCCAGCTATGTTTGCTTTGCTAGTATTTAAATATGTAGTGCATTTAAATTGTTAAAAGGATTTAAAATGTGCACTTTGACAATAGTGCTTTATGTTAATAGCAGTCTTGAAAAAAACCCCCAAACAAACATCTTCCCAATCTACACATCTCTCACTAGATTGGGTTTGTATCTTTCTCTTGTTACTCTTTTTTTCTTTCTGGTTGGTTGATAACAAAACCAAATGAAATGGGGCAACTAATGGCAGTTCCTCTAACAAAGCTGCTTAATTATGTAGAAACATTATATGAAGCCTATACAAGAAGAATAATATGCTCTGAAGTCATTAAACTATTGACAAGAGATTTCAGACAGCAAACAGATGATTACAGAGGTCTCAATACATTTATGCAGACAAGTAACCAGCCTTTCAATAGTTTCATTAAATTCATTAGTATTCAGGGTGGCAGACAATGTAGATGCATGGGCCTTTTCAGAGCTGAATTCGTTATGTTTTTGTACAGTCTTTTGTTCCAGATTTGTTTACACCTGGAAGTTACAGGGTTTGCTACTGTATATGAAAAGGATTGATATACACTCTGTGAAAATTTCCCAAATGGATGCAGTTTCAAAATACTAATTGATAGTGTGCATTCACCAAGCATTGTGAAGTAATGCTTAAGAAAAGACTAAGCATTAAAAATTTTCAAGTAGTTGTAGAAATTGCTCTCACATGAAAAGGCCAAGTGCGTGTAGGTGACACATGGGCCTTCCACAGGAGTCAGATTTTGTTTTAAAGAAAAAATCTACTCCAGCCAGAACAACAGCCCATGAGCTCACAGAGTAAACACTTATCCCCAGAATAAATCATCATACCACATAGTTACTAAGGTTTTGGGATTTTGTAGAAAAAAAAAAATCAACTGCTACACAGCCATTTTAGACCTGGTTCTTAAAGCAACCATATTGTCTGGAAAAGTTGTCAGCCATCTTGCTGAAAAATATATTTTCCAGCAGGAGTAGGATGAGAGAGACTAAAAGGAAGAAATACAAAGCCTTTTTTCTAGATGGATTTAATAAGAATCTGAGAATTATTAAAATACGTGTAATATTTGAACAAAACTAAGTTTACTATTTCATGGTAAGTATCATTTTTTCCCCCCTGGATATTAAATAGAAGCAAAAGCAAGGTAAGAGTTGTCTAAATCAATTCAAAACAACCTCCAAATAAAAGGAAATTTTGATGGTTGTTACAGGCTGTGTGAATACTGAAATGCGTATTTTACTGCTGTATGAGCAGAGCCCAGTGATATCACAAAGACAGGACTGTTTCACTTGTCTGAAAGAGGTGTGATGCATAAGACCTGTAAAAGCACAGAACATGCCTAGGGCTGTGCATTACTTGCATAGACATGACAAGCAGCAGATGAGTCTATAATTCTTATTGAGGAAGTTTAGAAATCTATCTAGAAATTGTGGGGCAAATGTTTATATGAACAGGGAGCAGAACTGTAAGTTTGTCACCCCTTCCCTGAAGACATGTCCCAGGAAGCACTCCTAGATCCTGTTAATGTTTTCGAGGATTGATAGCAGCTCCCCCCACTCCCCACTTGAGGTGCACCCTAGCTTGTGACAGTACCAAATCTGTGACACTCCTGCCAGAGACACAGACTCGGCCTCAGTTCCTCAGGACACCCTGATAGCAAACGGAGCTGGCAGCCAAGGCAGGAAGGGCTGGGGAGATGGGATTCGGGGCATGGAGGGGGAGGAGGTGCAGTGCTTGATGCTCTGGGCTGTAAGTGGGAGGAGGTGGGAGCATAATTAACATCTGATGAGCTGGGAGGCACCTTTGCCAATTCACTGCTGCAACATCGTGTTTGTGTACACAGTTTGATTCTACAAGCTTCGTATCAGTACAGGTCCATAGACAGTCCTTAGAACTCGAATTACGCTTTTAGGCTGTAGAATCTGTTCCCATGGCAACCCCCAGGTTGTCTCCTTGAATAGGTTTAACAATACAGGATTAACCTCATCTTTATTCACCAGTATTCAGCGAAAATGTAAAGGGAAAAAAAAAAAAGACATTACTGTGTAGCAAGTTGCATTAAGTTTCTACGCCAGGGAGAAAGCCAGCAGATTATTAGTAGTTTTTTAAAAAAATACTCCCATTCATTATCAGGGATTTTTAGGGGAGATTCATGGCATATTGAAGCCTGTTGCTCTGTCAATGTTACACCCAAAGGTAAAAGTTCAAGTGTTGGCTGGATTACAGATTTTCTGTATGAATGTCCAGGTCACAAGTTCAGTGCTGTCTGTAAATGTGCCAAAACCAAGCAGCACTGACTACACATTAGCACAGAAACAGGCTGCCCTGGGTGCCTCTTCAAACACTGCCCTGGAAAGCCACGCAGAGAGTGCCTTGATGGCAGTAATGTGCTGCAAACAGTCATTCCCGATCCAAGGATAATTAACTACCTGCTCAAATTCCAGTCGAAAAGTGGTATTTTAAAAGATTGCTTAGGCTTGAGCCAAATTAGCAACACAAAATGACATACAAATAACATATTAGGTTGTCAGTAGTTAAACTTGGCATGCTGGCAGGCAAGAGCACAGCTGGGGGAGCAGAAACAAGTAATTTTGAAAATCTTTCCAAATTGAGGGAAAAGCATTTGCAGTTCAGAGTGAAAACCACCGAGGTTCTCCCTTTTCCCAGCAGATGGAGCTTATGTGAAACAAACAGGCGGAGAAGCCGCGGAACCACCGCACAAAGCAAGATTGGGGCAGTGGAGGAACACATGGGGAGAAAGCCACAAGATTCTGGGCAAGGCAGGATCAAGCAGAGGGAGGGCAGGCAGTGTGCACAGCAAAAAAAGGGTGAATGTAGCTATAAAAAGCAAACTGGTTTAGACTTTGAGAAATAGGGAGGGAAAAAAAGGAGTCTCTAGTGTTACAAACACACCTGTTAGCTCCAGCTGATATGAGAAAGACTTGAGATTTTGCTGTAAAATCATCAATCCTGTATTTAAGTAACCTGTTGTGCCTCCAAATGAATCAGTTTGATTTTATGAATGATAGGCTTTAACACTATGCGTTTATTCTTTGCCTCCAGGATTTTTTTAGGCTGTAGGGTTTGCAAGTTCCTGTCTGCGATTAGAAACACAGAAAGCCAACAATCTTATGTCATCATTTGCCTCTCAGAGTTAGGTCTTTAAGAAAACACCAAATGTTGTGTTACTGTCAATAAAAGCCCTAAATCTGCCACCTCTGCTTTTATGCACCCATCAAGAAGCAAGACAAGAAGAGCATGTGACTGGGGAGGCTCTCCCCCACCCCATCCTGGATTTTGTAGACCCGTTCCTGCACTTCTTGTATATCACAAAATTTCTGGTGAAGTCAGTGTTATAGGAGTACTGGAAAAACAGGAGGTCCCTGCAAAACAGAGATACCTTTCAGTTTGTGTCCACTAAAGAAACAGCAGAAGGTTAGTACAGCATTTTAGGAGAATTTTAACCTTTGTATTCTAAAAAGGACAAAAATGTGCTACTTCCAAGGGCTGTTTTAATGGCAGCAATGTAACTTTCTCTAGCAGTTTGGCAAGGCTGAGGCTGTTTATCATAAGCACTGGTTTGGAGGGGAGCAGGTTACAGCCAGCACATGCACACAGCTGTATATGACTCGGTACAGGCAAAATGCAACATAGTCCCACTGTGCCCCAGGCATATTTGAGCTTTCTCTGCCTTAGAGGAGGTGAGTGGAGCTAAGCATTTCTGTTAAAAGAACAAATGAGAAAAATATTGATGATGGATATGTTCATTTGCTGAAGCCTGATGCTTAAAATTCCTATGTAGAATGTAGCCCTCTCGGGCCTCTGCTGTCATTACCTCTTTCTTGCTGGTTTTGCGGATGATCGTATCAGTCCTGCCTCGTGTTTTTCCCTTATCGTCAGCCTGAATAACCCTACCAGAATGTGTCTTTCCAGCCTTTGAATTCACTCTCTCTTATTTACCTTTCAGCTTTAAACTTTCTACCTCTCATAATCCAGACCAAGCCTGTAACACAGATCTCACACTTTTTCATCCTGTTCTCCTTGACCTGACTAACACTCCCATCTTCTGCACTGCCGTACAATGACCTCCCCATTCCAGCATGCAAGCCCACAGCCCCTCCTTTATTCAAGTCAAAGAGCTGCTTTTCTCAAGAGGCCTCCCCACAGAGATAATGAAAAGCAGATTAAGAGATTTAAAAAAGGAGTTGGTTCCTTTGGAATGGTCAGTGCGCTTTCCCTTTCTACAACCATCCTCTATACTGTAAATTTTCCAAATCAGTGTTTGTCTGGATGTCTGTGCCTTGACCTCAGCAGGACCTAAGCTGTTGGGCCCCAATCCTACCCATGCATATGCATGCCATGTCCCTTTGCTATCAGGGACATTCACACAGAGTGATAAAGGAACAGTGCAGTTATGTATTTCTAAAATCAAATCCTGGTGCTTGCCAGGTAATATCATAAAAGTCTTGGACAGAGATAAGAATTAACATTTTAATCTTTGTTTTTGTGAGACAGAAAGAAAGGCAACCTCCAAGGCAAGTGAAGTGGCAGCTGTGTTGACAACACTTGATTTGTAGGTGTATGAGAATCTTGAGGGGAAATACCTGTTAAACTGTGATGTAAAGCTATAGAAAAACGACAAAGAGCCATCAGCACAAGTACATCCCAGTGGTGCTTTGCCAGTATCCTGCCTTTTTCTTGTGCGGCTGAATTTCAGGCATCAGAAACAGAAGACGCTTTGTCTGGGCTTTCCCATGTAATCAGCAACCTCTCTCCTGCCTGTCTTAGGCCTCTATTCACTTTATTACTATTATAATATCCCCTAGAGACAGACTTGGGAGGCATTCACTCCCAAACATCAGGCTACCTTCAAGCAATTAGGCATTTTCTCAGTAACATGTTATGTGCTTTAATCCTGGTTACATGTGTGTATAAAGCATGGCTAGCAAGTCGTGTATATAAGAAACCACAAAGTTGACGTAAAAGAGCTTTACCATTGGATTTGATCAGTATCCAGGGGAAGAAAAGTCCCCCAAAGCAGGCACTCTCCTCTGAAAGCAACTTCAAGGGGGAATTTTGTGTACAAACTGAAGGCTTAGCTGGGAGCTGCAGGTATCTAGCAGTTCATCAGCTGGATAGAGAGAGAGGAGCTCATTGGGACTAATCTGTGCAGCAGGTAAAACTGAGCTATCCAGCCTGCTCATCAGTCAGGGCGGCAAGCCCCACACTCACTCCAATATGACACATATCAGTTATTTTCTTTTTTAATCACTAATCCAACAGCTGAAAAAGGAAAAACGCCCAACAGATATCAACAAAAAGCTGGCTCAGCCAGCAGTGCTTCCCTGTTGTGCCAAGGGAACAACCTCCTCCCCTCTGCGAGGCCTCTCCTCCCAAGGAACAGACATCTAACTCCCTGAGTGGGAAGCCTCTTTAAGCATGCCAGCTGGGAATCAGGGCCCTGGGCGCAATCCCAGCACCTGTGCCTAGTTTTCTTACAGAGCACAGCCAGCTGCTCTGCTAGGTCTGCAAATGTCCTGTATACCCTACTTCTTTTCTGTGTATTGCTTTGGATAAGCAATGCAAATGTGTTGCTTACATTTGGATTTTTGCAAATATATTGTTTTACGTTTACCTTAAATTGGTTTAAGGATCATATCAGAGCACTGACAAATGGAGTCATGCCATGTTTTCAATAATTGTTAAACCAGGATTGTTGAACCAGTAGTGTCCAGAACCCCCTGCAGTATTTTTAAAGGGAATTTGAAGGTAAGCAGGATGTAACCACAGGCCACTTTGGAAACTATGACATGGAGTTTGTGAGGAAGAAGTGTTTTTGATGGCTGGTGTTTGTCAGCAAACTTTTCTGGCATTGCACATGGTAGCAGAGAGTATATTTGACCCTGAGGGTTCACAGGCATTAGATAACTGTTTTGGCTCTGACTTAGTTCATGGCATGTTAGACTAGTCATTTCTATCTGTGACACCAAACTATCAACTGCAAACTTCCTGTGTGGAAATAATTATGCATCTTTTCCAAGTTCACATTATGTTGTTCTATATTCAACAGTTCTTATGCAGAAAGGCAAGGTTAGAGTTAACACTATTGTCACTGCTAATAGCTTGACTCTGAAAAGCCTTCATATAATTCAAAAATCCTAGTATAAGTGGAGCCAGAGTGGGGTTAGAATTCTGTGCTGAAACAGCAAAGGGACACAGAGGTCTGGAAAATAAAGAAGGTGGGAGGAAAGTGAATTAAA
This sequence comes from Falcunculus frontatus, assembly GCA_013398115.1. NCBI lineage: Eukaryota > Metazoa > Chordata > Aves > Passeriformes > Falcunculus > Falcunculus frontatus. The sequence goes on along the minus strand of VZRV01004457.1, from coordinate 694,841 downwards.
AATGGTTATTATTTCTGCTCATAATGCCATATTAATTAAACCAGTTTATCTGGGAGCAGAGTTTAAAAAAGAAGGAAATATATTTTCATATAAACTCATTGCCACGGGATGTTCTAAAACCCCAAAATGTAAATAAATAGGCTCAACAAGAAAATAGACACACTCAAGGGAGCTAGGCTTAATGAAGTCCCTGACACATGCTTGTCTAGCTGCAGTGTCCTCTTTGGAAGTTAGGAAATCCCTAAACTACTGATTTCCAGAAGCAGGAATGGCACAAATGGGTGAGAGCTACTTTTCCTATGCTCTGTTTCCAATTCTAAGCATCCACTACCACTTCCTTTCTTGGTTTCCCTTTAGGAAAGGACATGCCTAAGCCTGCTTTGAATGTTAAAAGCTTCCTCTGTTCTGTACAAATAGAGGTGAGAGTAAGAGACCATAAATGATTACCCATGGGCAGCTAATAAAAACTGTGGAATGCAAGTCCTAACCTGGAACCAAGGAGGTGTTTGACGTGGGCTAAAGGGTCACTGTCAGTTGGTCTCAAGGCACTGGACTGAGTCATGCATGGCTCACCCCGTGCTGGGGGTCTATGGCAGTTTGGTTAGTCCTAGACAAGCACTACACTCTTTCTGCCACCCTTGAACTCCACGTGTTCCTCTCACCAACAGAACAAACAGGTTAAAAAAGGTGGGGATTTTTTGTGTAGAAGTATAATGAAAGCCAGTTCAGAAAGGGAAGCGATCTCAGTCCACTTGGTAACTTACACAGAATGAAACTCTACCAAGGAAAGGAACTTGCATCTTCTCTCGCTTTCTTACCACAGTGTTTCCTCTTTGCACTTCACAAAGTCCAACTTCTTCCATAATCCACCTGGCAACAAGTTACAGTCGATCTCCCTCTAGTGGGTAATTAATTACCCATGAAAGCCACAGCAATACTGAGATGTGTTAAAAATCTGCCCTGCACTTGCTTTCCTTTATCTCCTTTCTTCAGTTGGCTTTCTTTCATCTGTGATCTTTCTCACATGTGCATTATGTGTTTTCTTCCTACCCTCCCTCCCTTCATATCTGCTCCTTCTCCATTCTTGTGTTATGTAAGGAGTTGGGCTGTTTGAGGGGATTCTGTTTGACTTTGATGTAAGTGGAAATGAAAGTAAAGAAGCACCAAAGAATGAATTTAAAATGAAATATTCTAGAGATTAGTGGTGTTTGCACAGAGGCACGTGTGCAACCCCCAGTGTGCTGAAGGCTTAGAAATCTGGGAAAAAGGAAACCATAAGACCTACCTTAAGTTTGTAGTTTATTTTTTTAATCAGGAGTCAGTCAAAGGAAATTTACATTTGGGTTTTCTTATCCTTAAAGTTGATTTATTTGGGTTGAAAATCTGCATTCTGCTTAGTAGTTTGTTCCCCTTGCGTTTGTTGTTCCATTACCAAGACTATCAACAGCAAAATACATAAGCCAGCTGTGTTCAATCTGAAGTTAGCTCTCTAACAGCAACAGTTAACTACCAAAGAGTATTCCCAGAGCAGAGCTGACGTTAATTGAGAAGGATAGTGCTCTCAAATATGTCGAGACAAGATGCTATAGAAATTGATTTAACCAGACCATGCCTTTTGTCTATGGAACTGCATTTCTCTCCTTGCAGAGCATATAGGCTGGATACTATGGCTGTTATTCCATTTAAATTAATGGAAATATGTTAGGGATGAATCTCAAAGGTATTTCCTTTCTTTGACTACTCTGGGAGTTTTGTGTGTGTATGTGTGGTAAAGCACATTTCAAACAAAAAGATGAACAAGTCAATATTGTCCAAATGAAAAATGACAGATCTACTTGAAAGGAATTTTAGAACAGGCTTTGATAATATATTTCTCCAGTGATAGTAGGCATCATATTAATCACTGTATCTTACCTTTCTGTTTAAAAGTTTGAATAATCTAAATAAACCAACATGAAAGTCATTGTGCTCCAATCCAAGTATTTTCCAGGTTCCTGGAGGCACTGACCTTTTTCTCAAATCACTGTGGTAAATGGTGTTCCACAGAAGTCACTAATTAGAACCCCATGAGTCTTTATTATGGGCAAACAGATATCACAAGGAGAATGAATAAAATGAAGATAAACTGGAATTTTACTGAAGCAAAGTAAGATCACAGATTATTTATTGTGAGAAAATTCTGTTCCTAGAAACACCTATGCAATCCATATGTTTACATTATTTTGTGAAACAGCAGCATACAAAAATAATTTTTCAGTGCAGCATATCAGGATTATCAAGTTATTTTACTAACATGGGTATAAAAATATTGTAGCTTTTGCTCCCTTCATAACTGAGTTGTCAATATAACTAATTTCATTTCACTGTAATAAAGATGAAATGAATTCCAATCCTGCTCCTATATCAGTTACAACATAATTTTATTCAGCTGAGACATTTCATAAACCTGCTGAAGGTAAGAATTGCAGACAGTGCTGAGGCAGGATGTGGAGGCAGGGAAGAGGTACTGCAGAAGAAATTTACAGGTTTTGTCTCCATAGCTTTCCTTGCAATGATGTACAGGACAAAAAGAATTCAGTGACTATCAGCTTTCAAGACCAGCTTGTAGAGCTGACAGTAAGAGAATGTTCTTTTGCATCCAAATTGAGTACATTTGTTCTAGAATTTATTAAGACACTGTAAACAAAGAAACTTACAGTGCCACATCCTGTTCTTTATTTAGGTTGGATGAAGGCTTCATTTGGCAGTATGGAAACTAGAACGACTACCCTGGGCTAAACCAAGGGGGCCTGTGAGTCCCTTTATGCAATCTCTGGTCACAGAAATGAGTGCTTAGGGAAAGAGCATGAGAAATAGGGTGAGCAGAGAGCATTGCTGCCTGCGCTGCCTGCAGCAGTGACTTGTATTTCATCGCTGCTGATAAACACACACAGAATGGAGTCTGGTGGTCTGAGCACAGAGCTGGGAGCTATGAATCCGCTGTTTCAGTCCTGCCTCTGTCACCAAGGTTACTTGTACATCGCTGTGTCCCAGCTCATGTGTGCTGGTGGCAAACCTGCCTTCAACCCTCTGCACTGCAGAGGCACACGCAGCCTGTGCTCACGTAGCCACACTCACACTCAGTTTGGTTTTGGTCAGATCTGGTATTACGGAGAGATTTGTTCCTCCCTAATGAGTTGCTTAACATCTGTGATTGTTTCCTGAAGAGCTGCATAATATCCCAGTGCATTTCTTATTGTGCCCCTTTATCTCTTCCCCATTCCTTCTTGCTCCTCTGTTTTTCACATGGTTATCATCGCTGGCCTTTGTGGCTCTTGTGCTTTGTCTTAAGCTTGTCATCCCTCAGTTCCTACACTCAGGAACAGCAGGCTTGGTGCAGTGTAAAAACTCTGCAAATATTTTCCCTGTGTGGCCCAAGTTCAGGTCAATCCATCAAGTAGCACAGAGAGGCTGACTCTTTCAGTTGTCCCCACTGAAGCTGCCAATAAAAAGGTGATGCTGTTAGATGTCCAGTAAAACCAGAAAGATAATGTTGGAGGTACCTCCTTAAAAATTCCTGTACAAAATTTTGTTTAAAAGCTATGTTTCACATTGCTTCAGGGCTACCTGCAGTTGCCAGCATGATGAGATTGCTCCTAAATGGATCCTCAGGAACTGAATCCATCAGCTGCAGGCCCACTTCTGGTGAGCTCAGAGTATCATTGCTCCTGGAAGTCTGTCACCTCCTCCTCCACAACCATCATTCCCACCTCCATTTGTCTGTCATCCCTTCAGAAACACCAAGTGGAGGACTGCAAGCTCCACAGTCAGAGGACTACGCAGAACATCACGATGCAGGCAGGTAGATGAGGAGTTGTCAGAATTCCCTTTTCCATTTTTAACCTTGCAATGGACAGCCTTTACCAGTGTGATACCATTGGGGATTTCTGCAAGCTGACTCAAGCTGGCTGGATTGAAGGGCAGATTTGAGGAATTTCTCCCCAGATCCTTGCACTTCAGGTTGAGTAGAACCCTGGAGAGCTCCTCCTCCTCCCTGCGGCCTCCAGCTGCGCTTCTACACAGGGCAGGGGTGCACAGGAACTGGAGGAAGCCACATGCAAATCAGGGCTGAGTGGTAACCAAATATGTCTGACCCAGGGGAAGCTGGTGGGAAGTGCAGAGCTAGGGAAGGGAACAAATAGACTGGAACATACAGGCCCTGGAATATTGGCATGTCAGTGGAGGGCTGTGTATAGTAAATAAATAGAGGTATGCATGTTTTAGCAATTTCCCCAGGGTAAAGTAAGTAGGAGTGTGTTCAAAGAGTAGTATTTGCCTTATACTGTCCTGTGAGCACAGGTTTAATATATACATTAGGAAGTACATATAGGGTGTCTGTTTGATTGAGGAATTTAGACAATAACCTGAGTAATTGGCAGCATACGCCAAATCCCATCAGTCTGATCCCAATGCCAAGTTCCTTCTCAGTGTTACAATTTCACAAGCAATTAAAATGGCTACTTAGCTACATTATGTTATTACGAGCAACATCACTTGTCAAGTATTTTAAGTAGGAAAAGTGACGTTAGTTGTTATGCATTACTACCCAGGTAAAAATCACACCCCCGTGTTAAGCATGCACGACAATATACCATTACCCTGTTTAACATGATAGCTTGAAAGAGTGGTATGTTTTTCTTTTACATTTCTACTACAAGTCCTCTGTTATTAATTTGCTCATTAAATTTTTTTCTGCTATAAAGAGGATTCAACGATTTTGCAAACCAGCCTCATTCCTAGAATGCTGTAATTTGACAATTTCAAGGCTTTTCAGCTCAGATCCTTGCATATATGTCATATATCGCATTGCAGATTTCATCCAATAGTCAAAAATGTACTCTGAATGCAGTATCATCTTATCAGTATTCCAGCACCATAAGCTTTCTCACTGCAAGCAGGGGACTGTTCATTACAATGAAACTGAAAATGGAATAACTGAAGGATTGATTTATATGACCTTCACTCAGGAATGTTCTAATTCTGACATAATCTCTCTGACTGAAATCCTAAACACTATGTAATTTTGATTTATTACCCTTAAAAGAAGGAGCCGGGATCTATAGATCAACAGAATACCTGGCATGAAGAACAGTGGTGCAAAAGCTCAGGAAGACTGCAAGAAAATGCAGATTGATCATGTGACTTTACTCCAAACATTGTCTCAGCCAACAAATCCATGAACGGGGCTGAAAGCGGGTGGAAAAACATTATGCGGATGTTTTCACAAATCCACTCTGTCACTCGGAAATCTCTCATGATTATATACATTTTATAGCAAAGATAAGAGCATGTTAGTAAGTTCAAGCATGAAACAGTCTGTTTACTAAAGGCTGCAGGAAATGTTTATTAAACCAGCTAATTTATGGCAAAACAGGGACAGAACTCGATATACTCCACAAAAGGCTGCTTTAGCAGGCAGCTGTTTCCCTCCCACACCGACAGTGTAACCCACTCTGTGCTATTCTGTCCTCACATCCGCTGCCATGGGAGCCAGGAGAAGGCTTACAGGGGTGTGAGGGGTTGGTGGACCTGACTGCTCACAGGTGAAAGCTAGAGCACACAGTGCTCTACAGTGTGCTGCTTAAAATTAACAGCTGGTATCTTTAAACCAAAGCAGCTGGATCTAAATCAAGTAGAATCTTCTTGTATTGAAAGGTGAATCAGGCTGGTTGTCACCTCTTGGATTTTTTTGGTGAGGTGAAGAGAGTAGTTAGAAGAAAGAGCAGATAGAAACTATTCACAACACACTGGTTGATAAATGTACATTAAAAGCCCACTGAACACAGTCTTAATGCCTTGCAGGAACTGAAATCAACAGGTCAATTTTAAGCAGACTAGCAAAAAGAAATCTGCCCTCCACCCGTGCCTTTTTTCTGTTCTTAATGTTTGGTGAAATGAATGCTTGCCTCCTTCCCTCCCACACACTCAGCTCACAGTTCCCACTTAGCCATTTCCCAGTCTTATTTTAGACAAATCTTTATCTTATCATGCTTCTCCTGCAAATCCTTCTCCTCTAGAGCACTTAACATCCTCTTCTTTCATAAAATCCACCTTTTACAAGTGGTACCTAATCAGTCTTACTTTATCCTAGCCAGGAAATGGAGGGGTTTATTTTAGGAAAAAAAGATTGTTATTGAGTGAATTTTGTGGCTGGTATGAATTGTTTAATTCTAGCAGATGGTAGTCTCCTCTATGCAGGAACATTTGTCTGCTTCACTGCACTGCACAATGCATATTATTCTCACCTGTGAATGGGCCTGTTCCTTATTACTTCCAAAGATCAAACATTACACAATTCCTCCAGTATGGAGCTACAGTCTGAGCTACAGCTACTGCAGCCACTGTAAAAGCACGATAGCCTCAGAAAGATTATTCCTTCCTTCCTGAATACGTTTGAGTGGATATACCAGGAACTAAATTTGTGCTTAGGGGTAGCAGGAAGTGCCTGATTCTTTTTATGTACTTGCAGAAAGGGAAAAAAAAAAAAAAAGGGAAAAGGAGGAGATAAAAAGGAGAAGAGAAAAAGATAAAAAGAAACGAGAGACATGGGTGGAATCATATTTAGGACATTTATCCCCTGAGCTATATGGAGAGTTTGGAAAATAATAAAATAAAGTATTTATATAAAAAACTGTGTACTATTAGAATGACGTTCGGGCTTGTAAGCAGCAGACAAAAGAGAAAAAACCCCGTGAATATTATTTCTGTAATTAATTAGCATCATAGTGGAATATGGTGCATATCAACATGTAGGAATACAATGCAGATAGTATTTGATTCTTTGGACTAGAAAACTTAACATAAAGCCCAGTTCTGGAAACCAATCCTGGCATACTTTATTTTCAGCATGAGCTGTTTATTGAATTCTCAAATGAATGTATTTATTGTTAGGAAAATCAAAACAGCAGAGGAAGTAATATAGTCTTAGATTTCCCCGTGGTGAATTAATTAGCGGAGTCAATTCTGGCCTCAGCCTGGTATCTCATCCACCAGACAACACTCACTTCCCAATCTAATGACAGATGATTGTAAAAGCTTAACAGTGTTTTACCAGTGCTGGCAAAGCTGATAGGGATGGGAGTGAAGGGCAGCTTGGTATCTTCTTCAACCAATGGCAAACTATTCAGTATGAGAGATTAAGAACTACTTTATTAGGATGATTATCATTACCCTCAACAACTATAAAAAGCTCCAAGTCAAATGGTTCTGACTCACTTGTTGAAGGGTAATACCATCTGTGGAGGAAATTCTGGGTATGGGCTGTCACCGGTGGCTAATCCCCCTGGAACAGGTGCACTGCAGTTTGCCAGTCCCACATCGCAGCAGGGCTGGGAGCCAGGGCATCCAGCTCATAAAAGAGATGCCCATTGGAAAGGAGGTGGAACAAAAGAAGAAAGGGCCTGTCTTTGCATTTCTCCTGAGTGGCTTTCACTTGTAAAGTTTTGGTGCCTAGAAGAATTTGGAAGCCATTCTCCACTCAGTGTGCATCAGCAGTAATACCCTACTTGTCCTTCCCCAAGAGCGAGTTCTCCTGGGCCAGAGCAGCAGCTCTTGAGTGAAATACTTTTGCAGACAGTATGTTTGTAATTGTAAATTCAACAGATTCTCTATAAACTGGTGACCGTTAATATTTTAAAACATCCCTAGAATACCTAAATAGCAGATCAGCCCAACGTGATTAAGGTCAAAAAACATTTATCGAGTCCATTAAGGACAGAAGGTAGAAATATTGCAAAATTGACTTTCAAATGAATGAACAAGGAATACAGACTCAAAATTTCAACTCTGGCAGACGCTGAATCCGGTGTTATTTGATCTACAGTAGCACTTGGGTGTCTGAGTAGGTCTGCTGAAACAGAAGGAAACTTTTCTCAAAAAGATTGTTCAGCTAGTCCAAACTGGTAACTTCTGACTAAGAGGAAAACATTTTCTTACATTGTAAATAATATAAATAAAATAGCATAAAGTTCTTTCACTGAATAAGATACACCTATTAAAAATTACATGTTGCAGAGTTAGAAAGGACCCTATAATCAGAGCTGCACTAGACAGACTAAAATACTTCTTAAGGGATTTTTTTTTTCGATTTGTAATATAACACACCTTTCAATATAATATTTCTGTCCAATTAAAATAATTCCATTGATGGAGAGTCTATCATAGTTTTATTATGTTTACAATTTATTGTAAACTTATTGTATTCATTATTAACCTGAGCTGTAAAAAAATGTTAATACTAGTAATTATTAAACTTGAGAACAATGCAAAAAAAGAAAAAGCCAAAAAAAGAGGGAAATGAAGCTGATTAAATGTCTGGCTCCCATTGATTACCAATAGCTGCTAGTGTTAAATTAAGAGGTTATTTTATTGTCCACTGCAGCCAAGCTCAGCCATGCTCCATTCAATAACCAATAATTTATGTCTTTGCATTAATAATAATTACAATAAAAATATTTCCCATTTTCTGGCATGCTGTGTTTATTTTAGGATATTAACACAGCAATCCAAATACAACACGTAAAACTCCCTCAGGGTTTTCTGTCTCACATCCCAGACCTTCTGTTTCTTTATAAGCTTTAACAGCCACAGTTAGCAGAGATATAAATAGTCTGAAGCACAAGAGAATCTCTCTTCTGTGACAGAATCTTTATTTACAAGCTCTACAAACCTAAGCAGGTCAAACAGTCCCTTGCTGGCAGGTTAATAAGGCCCACCTGCCAAATAAACCCACCAGTGAACTCCACAGGGCGTACATAAATCCAAAACGCTTGGAACAAGATTTTCTCCCTAGGAATCATACTGAGATGGGATGGTTATAGTTCAAAAGGGGGTCATCTTTCAAGCTCCTGAGTGCTTGTCTGCCTGGCACATACACATGAGTGTGCAAAAGGTTTGGAAAAACCATGGCTCTTGCCTTCAGAAGACATCATTATTTAACATTTATATTTCAATATTGCTTACAGGACACCCACATGCTGAGGGCTCCTGTACTGGTGCCATATGAACATGTAAGGCTTGTAAGTCTCTGCCCTTTGGACTTTTTAAAAGGCAAGTATAGTTGGGTCATAAATTAAGTCTTTAAAATTATTGAAGATTTAACATGCAATTAATTTGCCTACAATGCCATGAAAAGAAAATGAAAGAATATGATAACTGGTTATTTAAACCAACCTAGAAATTAATTCTCAGAAGCCAAAGTTAAGTTTTTAAATGAATATTGACAATTTTCAAAGTGGAGTTCCGTTCTGAGACATAAGCTGTTCGAACACAACTCTTGGGTAAATGTTTCCCATTGAATCAATGACTTCTTTATGTTCTTCCCTGAATCAGCGAGGCCCAGCAACTATCCCAGTGTGGGCATATCCATAGACTTCTGAAGAGGCCCACTCACTATGTTTATTTGGCATTGTAAAAAGCATCTCCAAAGCATCCTTCAGATTTCTATTTGCTGTTCGTACAGTCAGCAAAGTGGTAAATTCTGCGAGCACACCTCATAATTTATTAGGATGGCACCAGGCAGATGAAGGCAGACAATGGACTGTAGCTGGGCAACAGGAGCTCTCTGGCTCAAAACACTAAAGCAGAACTTGTGATCCACTCATGAAGGGAGCTGGTTTACCTTTGAGCACCAGGCTGAGAACTGCAGCAGTGCCTGAGCTGATTCACGAAGAGATAAATGTCCCAGCCTTAGAGGTGGCAAAGGTAATCAGGAAGGGCAATATGCAACTGGAGAGGCTGCGTGTGTGTAATGGGCAGGGATCACAGGTCCCACTCTAATGAGCCAGTGAACATCTGATGAAGTTCTTTAATTTACTGTGAGGGACATATCCATATCAGGCCTACAGGCCTGCTTGTAAAAATCCTTGAGGACAGGTTACAGGTAAATCAGGGAGCACATAAAAAGGCTTGCAGCTCTTTGTTCCTGCAGGTCTACAGTGGGCTACACCAGAGTCCCCACAGGCACTGGGCATTACAGCTGTATTGGAGCATACATGATTGGGGCTACTTATTGATAAGTGCATCTATTTACCAGAGTGATTCCAAATATAAGTAAAATGTAACAGTTTTATAAGTGTAGGTGAAGTAAGGAACACCTGTACAATGTGCATTTAAGAGGGTATGTTGGGGCAAAGCACTTGGTTGCAATTTGAAGGCCTTGAATGCCTTCCTTTGAAGGCTTTCAATGTCATTACCAGAGAGGATGCTTAGTTTCAGGATCCTGGTACTGCAACTCCTGGTGATGTTATCAGTGGTGTACTTTTAGTAAGAGGCAAAAGTACCTTTTCTGGGCCCTCTGAAGCACTTCTGGGGTGAGACAGAAGCTGGGGCTTTGAATCACAGACTCCTTGATTCTAAATGCTGTTTAAGTGCCTATGACCTCCTGTGGAATCAGTGCAAACAGTTTATTCCTGCTTTGAAGAACCAGCTAAGGCCCAGAAGATGCACATAACATCAGCCCTTCAGCAAATACTACATGGCCAGTTGCTGTAGCAATTGCAAAAGGAGGAGTGTTCAACTCCCGGTGGCTTGTGTCCATGGGAATGATGCTATTCTTAGCACAGTGGTACTACAACCATGCCCAGCTTCAGCGTGAGACAACAGAGAGTGGGTGAATCTTTATGTAGGCAGTGTCCTACATCCTAGCCAAGCCCAGCACCTCTTCTCTGCTGGGTGCATTCTTTATTTGAATCACAGTTGAATTTAGCTGCTGTAAATGCAGCTGAGACAGCCCGATGTTTTTCTGCTATTTGTAAACTGGATGCAGATTTGGCACTGGAGCCAGAACTGCCTCTGCGGGGTCATTGCTGCGTGTAGGGTTGAGCTGCTGACAGTGGAGCGCAGTGTGACTCCTGCAGGCAGCCCAGCAGCCCCTTGCTCCCTGCCAGGGCTGGCTCACCAAGCAGGAGCCTCTCAGTGCTGCACCGACTGGCACCGCGCACGCTCTGCCTCATTAACAGTAACTGAAGCGAGCAAACAGCTTACAGCAGTGAGCATATCCAGCTCGAGTGTAAGAACTCTGTAAAATGCACAAGAAACACATCCCACTCCTTTCAGTTTTCACAGCGGTGACAGCACAGGTGATAATTTAGCAGATAGGCCTGCATTTGCAAACCTGCTCATCCTGCGCCTCACATCCCGTTGTTTCAGCCCTCATTTGTCAGGTACGTTTGCACATACTCAACACCAATGTAAAACAAGTGCTAAGCATCTTATATAAAGTCTCCAAACAGTTCTTGAAATTAGTGGATATTTCTGAAAATGCCTGTCAGTGATCATTTTTCTCGAGGCATATATACTGAGTAAATAGGATATGATCACAGCTACAATTTCTCAGTACAGGAAATTGCCAGTCACCAACATAATTAGAAACAGTTCATATGATCAAATTAATCATTCAAAAAAGAGCAATTACTGTTAACAGAATAATGGCATGCCTTAAAAAAGAATGAAATTAACCTTTAGGACCGACATAGTTACCCTCACCACTCTGTACTGAGGCAGCAAAGATTAATATATGTGCAAAATAAAACACTGCATTAGCATCTGCTGAAAACAGTAGTAGCATTATCTATCTGGCCTATTCAACCCTTAACAAACTTTATTCTTTGGCCCCAGCAGAGAGTGGAAATATCAATAGTCACTTCTCTGCCAAAATGAAAAAAACCCCACTCTTCAAGACTTCCAATGCTATATAACTTACCACACTGTGATTATCGCTGACCAATAATTACATGAAGATTAAACATAAGTCAGCAATTTGAAATGCAGAAGAATTTAACATTCAAACCTATATTACAGCTCCTCGAAATTCAAGACTTAGCTTGTTAAGGCTAAAGCTTAAGTCTGTAAGATCTAGAAATGCATGTCAAACATATTGCAAAAAACTGTATTTTTGCTCTGTTTTGCTAAACATTAATTCTGATTATAAATGTATTTTGAAATTTATACTTCTAAGTGAGATTATGTTTAGCAACACATAACATACTATGCTATCAATAGATAGCGGAGTTAATATGTTTTGAATGCTCAAGCTGTGTGTTTCTACATAGATTCAATTTATTTTATTCTGAATGTCAGCAATGATTAAATTAAGTCATACTGATGTTGAAGATAATTAAAGACATATAACTTCTATAAATAAATTTATTGATTCACTGAAGTTACTTATACCAAGCTGAAGCATGTTAGCTGCTAAGAACTGGTATACAGCTGGTTTTTATCATCCCAACACTGGAAAACAGCAGGGACATGCTCCTCAGTTTTCCTTTCTCCTGGCCTCTGTCTTGCCCTGAAGATGTATCCCACTCCCTCATGTCTTCAACTTTCCTCTTCCTTTTGCTCCCTCAATTACACTTCCCTTCCTTCTGCTCAGCACAAATGATGCAAACACAAATAGGTATTGGAAGAAAAGTGACATTTACTCCGTTCTTTTCGTGTCTGAAAACACACCTGGTAAACAGGCTGATGTATAACTCGTAGTATGAAGAAGATTCACATTTAACTGTGTTTTCTCATCAGGTAATCATATTTTACTCTGATCAGTATTTAAGCCATAAACTGCATCTGCACTTAAGATGGCCCTCATTTGGACAGAGACTAATTTTGTTTTAAATTCTTGAAGTAGATTATTTTCTTTTTCCCAAGGAATCAACTTTCTATTAAAAAGTACTGTTACTCCATTTTTATATGGGATTACACAAAACAAAGTCTGAAAATCCTGTACCTTCTCATTTTCAAGATAATTTTAAAGTGATTCTAATACATGTCAAATTTTTCAAGTAACCATTTTCAATTAATTTTAATTCAACTTAATTAGCAAATGTGTGCCTAAGTTCTCTAGAACACATTTACTACTATCATTTTATGATGAATATGCTACCCTTGATATAAAATATTTTGAAACACTGATTTTAAACATTATATTTCATTCTTCCTTAATTCTAGATCAGCAGCTTGCTGTGTCCATATTAAACACCAAAGCAATATGCTGCATGGTCAAAGACATAAACACATACATGCTGATAAAGATTTTTCTTTAACAGTTGTGATGACACACAAACTGACATGCTGAAGATCAGTGTCTCTGTCCAGCTGTACGTAACATAGCTAAGGATAGGTTCAGACAGGATGAAAACAAGGATTACTCTCTGTTAATCCAAAGAAAAAGCATGGACTGCTGGCAAAAGTCAGTGCACAGGTGATGGGCTGCCAGCTGACAGCATGAAAGTGTCATGGTGATAGTAGGGATAACACTGAGCAGGTATTTCTGCATCAGTGCTACACCAAAACAGGACAATGGGCATTAACTTTACCTGTGTATTCACAGTTTGAACTGTAATGTCTTCAGTGTTCACCCCTAACACATGGAAAAGTCTGTGAAACAAGACAAAACTACATCTGTAGATTCTATATGGGCTAGTACAGTCCTTATCTCATTAAACGCCTTAGTACAATAAACACTGCAAACATGCTGTGCTGCTCTACAAATTTGGGGATATCTGATTAATACATGGACTGCGCTCACGTAAATTCAGTTTAACACTGCTTTGAGTTAACATTGCCACCAAGATAATCTGCATTCAAGAAAATACATACTAGACAGATTGTTATATAAAATCCTGAAACAAAAATAAAAATGGGTACAAGAAAGGAATTTAGAAAGCAATTAATCCTTAGCATCCATACAGGAGAGAAATGTAGACACGAGGCTCCTGCCACAGAGATCTACAACGAGATTAAACTGACCAAACTCTCCAAGGAAGGAGCTCTGCACTGTTGCACAGAGTAGTGCCACACACACACTGCTTGTTCCTGAGCTCTGCCAAACACAGAGAAACTACAGCAAGGCCTTGGTTTGTCCAGCACTGACTGTCCCTGTGGCGGCAACAAAACAAAACTTCCTTCACCTTCAGAATTCCAGCACATCCTAGCACATGCCTAAAGCCAGGGGCACTGACTTCAGTTATTGCTGAATAAGTGATTTTGAAAAAGTGCTTGAATTGCAAATTATCTTTCAGCCTAGTAACTAATTGATAATCTCCAAAATATTCAAATATTTCTAGGACAATATTCTACCACTACATTTATTTAAATGCCTTTGAGTTGAACAGAGGACTATCAATTGTGATACTGTTTAACACAATATAAGAGTTGAAAGTAAGAAGCAATAAAATTTGAGATACCAAATGAAACAGGAGTCACTAACAAATGAATACTTTTATCTGCTCTGGTTGTGCATCTTTGATATTTCTTGAATAGGCCATTGAAACCAAAACTGTTAAAAAATATTAGCTAATTTAATATCACAAGGAAATATAATGGATAAACAAAATCTCCAAGAGGTTCAGCCTGGGAAATTGTGACTACTAGAAACCGATTAGAGGACGTTTCCTTCAGCTCCTTCAAAGCCATTGCTCAAGTGTAATGCAGCGTGCCTGTGATTTGTCAGCAGAAGCTTGTTCTGCACTGCATGTACATTTACACCTTGAAAAGTTAAAGCTTTTTTGAACTCAGTTTTCAGAAGTGCCATATAACTATACCCCCTTGCAAAGGACCAGCCTCTTTATGTACTGCTGTGGAAAAATTACATACCTTTATTACCACAATAAGAGCTCAAGGAAATGGCTAGTTGTTTTGAAAATTAAAAAACCTGCAAGCACAATTTTTATTTAAAGGGTTAAGACAACGGACAAGTTTGCACCAGTGTCTATCTACAACATAAACTGGTAGTATTCCAGTTAAAGGTGTTAACTCCCAGCATAAGCTTTCCTGGAAATCTGCATGGGGGTCTATCAGGAGGTAATTACATGGTTGTAAATCTTGGTCTCATAGACAAGGCCAGTGATCTACAGGAATTGCAAGGCCTAAGGAAGATTTGCCACCTTGACCATGATAACAAAATCCTTCCACTTATACCTTAAAGAGCTGACACAGAAGGCAAACATAGGAAGTGTGTTATCTGTAGGATATTACGCATTAGTGATAAGTACAAAATGAAAATCTGTTTCTCTTTTGTAAGTCATACATAAAGATGAATTTATATCATTGGGCCTGCCAACAGAATTTATTCCCAAGAGAACATAGATAAAGCATTTGTACCATGCCAATCATTCACAATTAATGTTTCGTATGGAAGTTTGGGGGTTTTTTGGGGGGGAGGACAGAAAACACCCCTGTATACATGGCATGCTTTGTACTTTTAGTGTGTTAGCTTTATTGTTCAACTATGGAAGAAAAGCAGGCCTGTGTATTCCATTACGTAAACAACAGGATTCACACACTTGTACTTCTATGTATTTGTATTGATACTGGTGTCTCTGTTTTTAATTAGAAAGGATCTTTAGTTTTTCTGTGACTGCATTTAACTGAACTTTAGAAAAGATGCTGGATAAAACTGTTGTGACTCTTAATCCAAATGAGCTATTTTAAAATTTAATGGCACTTTATCTTTCTCTTTAGTGCTGTAAACACTGACATTCGGAGCTAAATCTTGTTTGTCTAACACCTTGAAGATAGTGTATTTTTTTTTTTTTACAGAAAGGCTGTAAAACAAGTTAATGTACCTTTATCACTACAGACAGATCTCCTCCAGCCACCTTCAGTTTAATCAGACGATTAAGATTTTCATTACTAAGTACTTAGCACTAAATTCGCACTGTTCAACTGCTAACTGCCATGCAGCCGCCATTAAACACTCACCTAAAAACATCAACAAACTTTAACACATGAAAGTAAATTAAGAATTACGTTAAAAAAATAAATAGTCTGAGCCTTTCTGCAACAGATGGCCTAATTTCACCATTATCCATGAAGTATGATGCTGGTGTGTTTCCTCTCCCTCAATTATCATCTGTTTACATTTAGCAGGAGTTGCAACAGGTCCTTAGTTACCAGGTTAATACAGTATCCATAGCACCGAGGAACTCTATTCTCCGCCTTGTACACAAACACAGGTTCTCAGTGCTCCATAAAGCCTTTATTAAACCATTGAAAGCTTGAAAAACCTGGCCATTACCTGCTTTACATTATCTGGTGCAACGGTTCATGAGAATATTTGTTCCTATTGTAACATGACGGCTGTTTAACGATTTGACCTAAAAAAGAAAAAGAGAGAAAAAGAAAAAAAGCTGTGTTTTCAATTGGCAAATTGCAAGCACATGTACTTATTTTGATGCAAGCTTAAAAAAAATAAAATAACCCAGGCCATACTTCCAGAAGAGACAGCCCGGATAATTCGCAGCCAGGCACACTTCGGCTTTTACAACCATTCGACAGCCTCCAAATTGTGTGCAGTTGTAAGGAAAGTCAAAACATTTGGCTTAAATCAGGATTTTCAGAAAGCGCACGTGTACGGTGGCTGAGGCCAGCGGTGAGGAGAGCACTTTTCAGCCGGCCAGGAGGAGATAAATAATAACATAAAGATATTTAAAACTAAACGTTTTTTACCGACCTCTGTATATTCCCTTAAGGGGGGGTGGGGGGCTTAACGCGTTCTTGCGCACCTGGGGACGGCTGGCGGCCAGCATCCCCGTACCCCAGGGGAGGTAAATAATAACAACATAAAGATACTTTTTAAAAAGCGTTTCCCACCGGGGTGGGCGGGTCCTGGACCCGCTTTCGCCCACCTGGGGGCGGCGAGGCAGGCTCCCCCGAGCGGGCCTAGCTCCACCTCGCCCCGTGGCCTTCCCTCCCCCGGCAGCCGGGCCGGCGTCCCCTTTCTGCCGGGCAGCCCCGCTCCCGGCTGCGCTCCCGGCCCCGCTCCCGGCGGGCGCCGCTCCCGGCGGCCGCGCGTGCG
>VZRV01004457.1:553249-677636 GCA_013398115.1 Falcunculus frontatus | reverse complement strand
CCCCCTCCTCCCCCCGCTACCTGGCCCTCGCTGCGGGGCCGCGGGTCCCCCCGCCTGCCCCTCGCCCCCCCCGCCCGGAGGCTGCCGCAGGATTTGTGCCGCTGGCTGGGCCTGACTCTTGGGTGGCGGAGGAGCGGAAAGGAGCGATGCCGAGCCGGAGTCCCGGCTGTTGCAGCTTCATCCTTTCCCCCTGACCGCCTCCTCCTCCTCCTCGGCGCTGCGGGAGGTCGGGGGCAGCATAAAGGGGTAAAGGAGAGGTACCCACCCGTCCCACCTCCCTCCCCCGGGGAATGGGGGATCAATCAGTGCAGATCAGAAAGAAAGCCGGAGGGGGGGGACACGACTGATGGGAAGGGGGGAAAAAAACCTCCCCAGGGTTTAAACCGCCCCCTTAAGGGGTCGTGAGGCTGCAAATGTTCCCCCCCGTGGCGGTGAGGGTGTGGGGAGGTGGAGGCTGCTCCTGCCCCTTCCCGCCGGGTAGGACTGAGATTGTACGGCAGCAGGAGTGAATGTAACTCTGGAAATGTATGGAGGGGGAAGCCATGTTTGATTTATTCCTCCACTAAACACTGGTGTGATGATCCTTCTACTTACACCCTTCTGCAGTCCATCCTGGACCGGTATGGGAGGAGAGCCTTGTTAGGAAAATGGAAAGAAAACATTCCTGTGAAGGCGTGCGGGCTCGTTGGCTCAATCTTCATTAAGTATAAGAGGATAGGGCTCTTGTAACTTGAATTGATATTTGTGTGGTAAAAGAGCCTGGGGAACTTGTATTCCCAAGGCCATAGTTACAGCTCATCTGCTGTGGCTTTACCGCTCTGGGGGTGGAGAAGGGAATTTGCCATACTTCTTGAACGTATTTATACTTGCTTTTTGGTTTTGGCTTTTTTTTTAATATGTCGGCTGAAAGGAGGAGTAAGCACTAGTACAAGTACAGAGACGGTAAACACCATATTTAAACAGATTTCAGAGAAAATGGTCTTCTTGCTAACAGATACAAGGCAAGCAAGAGGCAGGTATCAGTCATTGCCCATGTATTTTGTGTGTGTGAATATTTTCTTGTTGGCATTTGCATTAAAATTGGTTTATAATGATGTTAAATTTAGGAGCTAGTGCTGCCCACACTGAGTAAGCTAAATAGATCTGCTTTTTAAAAAAAAAAAAGGAAGATATGTTTGGCTTTTAGCCTTTGCATACATTCAGAGAAGGTAAACACTAGGGTGGCAGTGAAGTTCTTGATAGATTTTGCAAAGAGTCCTTGCTGGTGACTTAAGTGGACATATATATATATATCTCATTACTAAAATTCCTTACACATGGAAAGTGTGGCTTCCGCTGCAAAAATAAATTGGTTCTTTACCAAAATGTTCATGTGTTAGTAGAATATCTGTAAACTTATTGCTGAAGTTATTATTTGCTTGTTTGCTGTGGGAATTTTGCTCAGGAAATGCAGCATATCAACCTTAATAAACTCCTCAGTTTCACAGTGTGGTAAATTTGACTGCGGATTATTTGACTGTTGGATGAAATAATTGAATTAAACCACTGTTTCGCAGGGCTATTCAGGGCTCAGTACTTATAGTATATGCAATTTTTTGCTGGCTTCAGTAACTATCTATATCCCATATATTAAATCCTACAAGGATTTTTGTCTAGTATACAACCATCAGAAAATCTGACAGGTTTTTTCATTATGTGAATATAAGACTCTAAATATTCCTGGAGACTGTATGGCTAGTTCTTGTGAAGGTTATAGGACTATCCACACTCATACATGCTTGGAAAAATCCAGGTATTAAAAGTACAGTAAAACCTACTACTTCATCAAATATTATTTGAAAATGTCAGAAGAAACTAGGTCATTATACTTTAAGGGTCTAGATTTAAAGTAGTCTAGAAGATGGAAAACAAAAATAAAATATATTACTTTTTAGTTCAATATGAATCCAACACATGGCTAGTAAGAATTTTAAAAATTGTGTTTTACTGTGTGTAGGCTTATGTGCCTTTTCTGAAGCCAGTGGTAGTTTTGCAGGTGAGATTACTGCATTTAAATTACTGCCTGCATGCTACAGACTGGATATTACAGCAGAACCAACCCTGCTTGGATTTAGACTGGAAGCAAAAATGACTGCTGATGGGTGGCTTTCTAGTATTTGGGTGGTGAATATACACATATATGTGAGTTTGTGTCCAAAACATTGCACTAATGAAATAGCAAAGGAATGGCAAGAAGAGATTGTTTTTCAGTGTCCTATTGTTTGCGGCCCTTTCACCTCTCACTTTTGCACTGAGCCTGCTTTTTGTTCCACCAGTGTCAGTACATTTCCCAAGCGAGGTCTTGTTTCTCCAGGCTGATAAATGCGAGCGTTTCCTTGTGGTCTATCAAAGCCCATTGACTGCATTGGGGCTCCATCTGCATAAATGTTCACCTGCTCTGCTCAGATTCCTGCATCAAGGATCTAGTGTGTGATGAGGAGAAGATACAGGCAGAATTTCTGCAGCGTTTTGGTCATTTCTGCTTACATAACTACACGACATTTCTTAGGTTTTAAGCATTAAAGATGGTTTAATGCATGAAAATAGCAAGTATTTCCTGTATAGAGCAAGGTAAAGGCCTGGCCTTTTCTGAGAAAAAAAATTAAACCTCTCTTCAGGAGCAGTGTGCTGCACAGTGAGAAGCATCCACTAAGTGGTATTGCTGAAAACAACAGATTCTCTAATAGTCAGTAATCAGGCATCAGTAAAGAAATGCTTGGGTGGGACTAATAATAATGCAGTAGATGATGATGACTGCATGTTTTAGTGCTATGTTTGTGGCTATACTATTTGAGCTCTTTCATTACTTTCCTGCAAAGAGAGTTGAAATGGCCTTATGGTTGAGTAGATGTGATAGAGCTGGTATAATTCTCAAATCTAGCCTTTGGATGAAGGAAGAATGGAGATCATAGAATCAGAGAATGGTTTGAGTTGGAAGGGACCTTAACGATCCTCTGGTTCTGCTCCCCCTCACCATGGGCAGGGACAGCTTTCACTAGACCAGGTTGCTCAGAGCCCCATCTCAAGTGGATCCAAGTGGATCCGTAAGTCCCATGTTTCTAGGGAACATCGGTTTCCAGTTAGGCTGTAGCTTTCAGAAATGTCTTCACCGAGGATGTACTGGAATCTTGGTGGTGTAAATGAGAACTGGAGATGGAACATGGCCCCAGAATAAGTGGTCAGGTGATGAAGTCAAGAGAGAAAGTAATTTCTCATCAGAGCTTGGCGTGTGAGTCCAAATTTCCTTTGGTGCATAATTGCAGAACACTTGGGAGAAAGGGGGCTGGCAAGGACAGCCTTGTTGATGTGCCAATAGTCACCCTGCTAGTTGTAAATTCATGTAGTTGTTTGAACGGCTTGGTCAGCTATTTTATACAGTTACTGGTTACTTGGAAGGTTTTGATTCTGAGAACAGTTTTGAAGGAAAAGAGAGAAACTACCTAAATTGTCCCTTCACTGCCCCTTAAAATTAGCTTCTCTACGACCTGCAGTCATTGGAGGTAGCTGTATAAATGTATTTGCCTTTTTCTTGTCATTTTACACTGACAGAAACTACTACAACGATACATCAGGTGTTATTTTTAATGTTTTTATCAAATTTGTTGACATCTATAATAGTTAATTTATATTTTCTAGCGTCAGCAGGAAGAGAAGTTTTTGGAATGAAGGAAAGGAAAATGTAGACCATACTCTATTCTGCTGCCCTTCTAGTTGAATAGCAAGCTACAAAAACACTGAAAGTTCATGGTGAACAGGAATATATACTAATAAATATTAATGCCTTGTGGTGATAAGTAATGCATGATGGACTATGCATTAACCTTCCTGACAAGCAACTCTAAACTTTAGCACCAGATATTCTATGGACTCTCTGGTACATTCATTAAGCAACTTCTGTCCAAAGAATACAGTAGATTATACCATAAACCAAATTTTTTAAAATGCATTTTGTGTACAGTAAACAAATGCCTATGAATCTTGGTTGAACCAAAAGCAAGGTTTCTACTAACCTTGCTGATGTTAAGAAATAATACCATTGCATGGAAGTTGTTCTTATGGTACCATGGTGTGATGAGCTACATGTGGAAAGTAGGTGTTTGAAAATGTTTTTGAATGTTTCACAGCGATCAAATTGCTCTTAGTGAGTATGGAAAAGTGAAGTACTAACCTAATGTACTTCAGAGTTTTCATACGTTGGGCAAAATGACTTTGCCCTGGGGCACCACTGATGCAGGTTCTCGTATTTGACTTACTGTGAAACTAGTAAAATATATAAGAGACTTAAAGCATGTTTTAAATTGCAAGGATTGCTCAACAGGTGATGGCTCCATTTCTAGTTTTGTTCCCATCCTTTTAAACTTGTCCTATTTTTATCTTGGTTCAAGATAGCAATTTGATCTTCTTTTGAACTTTGGTATTCAGCTCCCCAGCACAAATTGGAGCTATTTTACATTCCTAATTGGGGTAAGGATACATAGGTGGCAAATGACTGGAAAACTGCAGCATGATGTATTATTGAACTCGGCTTTCAAAGAAGCTTTAAGATTTTTCTTCTGCTGTCTGTGAAGGGTACTGTTGGTTTTCTATGTCTCTTTGGAGAAGCGCAAGGATGTCTTGTTCTATTGGCTGACAGAGATGACCATTTAACTGTCTTTGTGAAACCTCTTTGGCTTGTGCCTTATACAAAATACTAAAATATTAGCCTCTCACATCCATGCTAAAATACACATAAAAAATGTGTTTTACACAGAATACTCTGAGTTGGAAGCGACCCCCAAGGACCATTGAGTCCAACACTGAAGGGAATGGCCTGTATAGGGAGTGAACCCACGTTGTTGAGGTTATTAGCACCATGCTCCAGCCAACTGAGCCAAGCTCAGGGTGTACAAATCATCTTAAAACATACTTGGCCTTGAGGGCTAGGATCAGAATTCCGTGTTTTTTCTGCCGAAGTCGAAAAAGGTAACATGAGCGAGTTCTGTTCTGTTCTCTGAGTTCTGCCATAGTAAACAAGAGATACACCAAGGAGCAGAAGACGAGATACTCTGTGACAAAAATATTTTCAAGAGAAAAGTCTGAGGTTAGGGAAGATCTCATTAGAACTGCGATTTAAATGTAATTTGAAGTATTTTGAAAAGCTACTGATTAAAGAATAAAAGAAGCATTAGAAAGAATATGCGGTAATGCAGCCTTCTGTCATGGTGTTTGGGACCCATTTCACATACTTACTCATTCTAATAAGCAGAAGTGTAAATGTTCCTGCTGTGGCATGGGTTAATCTGTGGAGCTGAGGTTCCCAAGATCGTGTATCAGATAAATCAATTGTGGAACTTGCCAGCCTTGGTGGGATGCCATCGGAGCAAAGATCCTGACTGCACTGGCACTCAGAAACATCTAAATTGGGGAGTTATCTCTGTAGTAAAGAATGCCTAGATTCTAGTCTGATAATAAAGCCAGAGGGATTTAAGCCAAAGTATGAATCTTGTAGAGCAGTGTAGGGTGAAAGATATGAATATGGATCATTTCCCTATATGGAGTGATTGCCAACAACTTTCAATCAAATACTTCAGAATGAAATTAATGTTGTGATTTTTCTGTGAGTGCAAAATGCAGAGTATCAGAAGCTGGTTTATAGTAGCAGTCCTGAACAAACTAGAAACAAATGCTGGAATTAAATGTGGAATGTGACTGAAATTCAGCAGTAGTGCAAAAAACAAGTTCCAGTCTTAAAATGTGTAGCAGAAAGTGCGTGTGCAATATCTATTCATCAGGTGAAAGCTTGGCTCAAAATGGTAGTGATAGCTGAGCTTGCAAATAAGGAGAGCAACTAAAATTGCTTAACACTACTTATTTCTACAGTCAGAACTAGATTTTCCCATGAGAAGTATGTACAACAGAATTTGTCCAAAGAACTAAATTTGATAAGACAGTGAAGTAGTGCACAAAGCTAGTACTGTGCTGAAAGGAAAGCAAAAAATTGCAAGAGATACCCACTGCAAGCCTCTACGCAAAAGTTTTGGAAAGTGGACAAGAATTGGTTTGTTAGACAGGGAAGTGTTTTATCTTTCTGTCTCCAAGTGGAATGGGTAAGGTATGCTATATCTACAGAAACTGAAAACTCCAATTCCAGACCTGTAACAGTTACACTAATCACTTTCTGAGAGATTTTTGATGTAGATGTAGCAAAAGAAATAAAAAAGGAATTAAGAGGCCTGAGAATGGTGGTAATGCATTTTGGCAAGAGCATGGTTAAGCTCCAGCACAGGGAAATACTTCAAGTAATGTCCGAACCAGAAAGGCCACTTCGTAGCAAGTACTTGGATTTGTTTGAAGAGTGTCTAATGTTTGAAGTCTCAGGCCTTGTTTGAGTGTTCCTGGCATACATCTGCCAGTTCCCTCTGTGTGTTTTGCTTCAAGGTAATACATTGATAGAATTATTAATGTAGTTGCATGTAAATGGTTACGGTCTGTGTGAAGTAGAATGGAATTAGCACCAGGATTATGGTATAGACAGTTAAGTTGTTCAGATGTGGATATGTGCAGTTTTTGGTGAATGGTGCATATCTGTAAGTAAACTTCTGTAGTGCTGTGGAGTCTTAATTAATACCTGTGAACTTTACCCTCCAGATCTTTTCCTAATGCTGTGGGATGCGAAGTTGAATGTACTGGGTGAAAGAAATCTTCTTTTGGTACACACTACCTGTCCACATTAGCGAGGTGCATTATCAGTGCAATGTGTTGCTTCTTCTGTAAGCAGCAGCAGATGTGGCCAAATACTGCTCTAGGATTGTTATGCCCTCTCTGTGTACATACAGCTGGGCCTTCACAGCGTTGGCAAAGCCTCGTACATCACCAGTGTCACTGCCACTTCTTAGAACGATTCCTGCGCACCAAGTGTGCTTCTGGCATTTAGATACACCCACTTGGATGAATAGGTTTTAATGCTGTGAGAGGCAAAGATAGCAGACTTGTCATGGTCCCGGCAAAATTATAGTAGCCTCTGGATTAAAGTTAGTTGCTGTGTGGTCAGATCTGGGAAACAATTTCTGTAGAGGTGTAGCAGATAGCATTTTGTTAATGCTGCGGTTTGATTCATTACTTATAACATTTTGTGGTGTCATCCCAGATTTGATCTTTCCTTCCCTGAATTCCCTCAGAATCTGCATGATCAGAAATTTTCATGATTCTCTTGGTGAAGCTTCAGGCAATTGCTGTGCTGTCACAACTACATATGGGAATAAGAGCAGAATCAATGGCCACAGTGAAGAGGAAACAGATTATAGTGTGTTTATCTGCTGCAGTGAATATTATGTAAGCCAAAGGATCCAGATCCTGAAAGTGTGGTGCAAGGAGTAGAGGTAGGATGCTGACAAAAAAAGGCAGTGGGATTAAAAATGGTGTGGGAAATTAAACTAGTGTTAGACCAGGTGAAAAAGCAATATAAATAAGGAACTCTGCATCGAAGTGCTGAGCTGTTTGAGATTGTGTTTGGTTCTTTGTTCCCAAGCTAAGTAGATGCCAGCCGCACAACTTTGGCCCACCTGAAACAGAGAGAGATCATTTCATTGGTGAGCAGAGACCTAAACTGAGGAAATACTGAATTGGTGAGTCCTATTTTGCTAGAGAAGGGACCATTCCCTTTGGAGCTCTCCAGGACGCAGAAGAGTCTTGAGTTTGGGGGCTGCCTTTTAGTATTTGTTAAATATTGGTGGTGTATCCATTAGTTCCTACCATTTTATGCATCAGTGTTCCTCCCTGCTTATGTGCAGAGGAGAAGCCATTCTTTTCTGTTTGATCTGTGGTCCCACCACAGTGGTATCTGTAGTCTCTCTTCAGGCAGAATTACAACATCTTAGAAGAATTTGATTTTACTCAAATCTGTCTCGTTGCTTCACCCACCTCCAGCAGCAGGAGTGGAACTGACAACATTAAATTTCTTCAGCAGTGGAAAAAAATATTTCTTTGATTTTGAAGAAAAGGAACTCCTTGGGAGGAATTATCTTACAGAATCTTGTAGCCTTGTCCTCAGAAAAGGGTTGGTTGCAAAAGCTTTTCCTGAGGAAGAGCAAGAAGTCAAGTCCTTCCATTTTGTAAGCTTGCTTTCTGCAGTAGCAAGTGGCGTTCAAAGGGAAGAAATGACTTTCCATTCTACAATTCTTAAGTGTACACGTAGGTATTACCTATTGTCTTAGTAAGAAGGCAGTAAACACTTGTTTAGGTTCAGGAAAATAGGTTGTGACATTAAAGGTCTGAAATTTTATCCATCAGGAGAAAAAAGCAAATCCAAAACAAATTTAAAAAGATGGATACTTTTTTTTTTCCCCAGGAAAAATATTTGGTGGTAAGTAATGTTGGGTAGTAAGTGCAACTGCAAGTACACTAACTTTTTTCACAGAGTTTTCAAAATGTGCTTTATCTTGTTTTATCTAGTGCAAAATTAATGAAGTCTTTACTTCAGGTGCTTTTACATTAAAAATAATCTCCTTTGGACTAATGCTTTTTTTTTACTTTCCTAAGACTTGTGGTAAATTTTTAGAAAGGTTTGGTATATTTATTTTCAATTCTATCTCAGCTGCTACAGTAAAGAGATAATGTTTTTGAATTTTCTGGATAGAACTGGCTTGTGACAACTTTTGGCAAACTTGCAATGCAATTTTTAGTCGTGTTTTCTTCTAAAATAAAATTCTCTTTGGATCCTGTAGTAATTATTCACTGCGTTAATATCGTGAAGAACAGTTACAATGTACTACACGATAGTAGATATTTATCAACTCCTGTCTGATATTTTAGGGGTTTTATGCAAGATAATGTGAGTAAGCATACTCAAGTTTTCAAATGTATAAGCAAAAATGTGTTGTAACCTTCTTAATATCTAAGTATTTTCTCTCATTGTTATCTGAAAATAGGAATAACCTTTTGTGTTAAAATTGATGAGACAATAGAGAACACTTATCAGAAAGTAATCTTAACACAAAAGAGCAGCAGCCATCTATTAGCTTTTTAGTGCCAGCTGAAAGCCTGATTTGTAGGTAATAAAAATAGCTTTTGTGGATAAAGTTCTCTTACTGTGAATTTGTATTGAGGTGTGTCATCCTCCCCTTCTTTCCCCCACCTCCCTGTGCCTGCCCTGAGTAATTCACCAGAGTAAGAAAACCCTTAGACAAAACAAAAGTGGTATTTAATAGAGATGCTTGGTGGTTACTTAGTTCACTCCCTTTGGCAGAATTGGAAGGAATGGAGTACTCCATTATTTCTGACACACCAGAAAAGCATCTCTGAAATTACAGCAGATGTGGAAGAAATAACTAATAAGTATCACATAAATGATAGCGGCCTGGACAGTGAAGGAGGAATCTGACGTGCACAGTAACTGTATTTGGCTCATGACTCCTGTCAGATGATGAACTTTCAAGTAATTAATACATGATTTAAAATGTCTGCAAGATTGTTTGCCTTATATAGAGCCTGTCCTTTTAGTATGAAAATGTGTACAAAGCCACTGCAAGGATTGTCCAGTTGTCATTGTCTGATTAAAAATTCTAGAGACCTTCATCTGATAAGAAATCTTCTTTTGCATATTGAAAGCTATTTGTTCGCGAGCCAAAATATCATGTTTATTCAGCAGACTCCTGGTTATAATGGTTTTTTCCCCTTTGTTAGTGAAAATAGTACTTGTTGGGTCACCAGACATTCAATATGGGACGATACTGGCTTAAGCTCATTAGCTGCTGCTAGCGTGTGGTGCTTTTGTCCCCTGCCTTTCCCTGCCCTTCCCCCACTTTCCTTTTCAATAGATACAGAGTCATCTAGAAAAAGATAAGGGATTGCTTTTGCTTCTGTGTGATACGGTGGTCCAGCATGAGAGCACTTGAATTTAGCTACCAAATCTAATTGTATCTTCAGCTGCTTCAGGACCTTACTCTTACAACTTGAATCAACCAGATCTTGTCTGTGATCTATCTATCTTATTTCATTCTTTCACTTCTTCTCTTCTAGATCTCCTTGAATTAATTCCAAACTTAGAGTAGCACTGCTTGGTTATCTGTTGATGGTTATTTTCTCCTTGCCCCTCCTTTTCTGCTCTGTTGTCCTCTTCTCACAAAGGGCTTGGTCCTTTTTCTTCTTCATTATAGTGTTGCCATGAAGTTTTGGATAGTAAAGGTGGTGCAAAATGTGCCTGGCTTCAATTTTGATCTTTCTTGAAACCCTTTGTTATTCCCATGTGATGATTTTATTTATCTTTCATTTAACCAAACCCCGCAACATAGCTTATTTTTTGCAAGGAGGACTGAGATGTGTATCAACAATTTCCATCCCACCAGTTGTCCTAGAGGTGGTGACTAACCTGTAAATTACTGTCTACATGTCTCATCTCCCCAGTGGGATTATATTTTCCTGTACATACTCACATCTGTTGTCATAGCCCATTATTCTGCCTCTTACTTTAAGCCTCTACCCATTTGGTTCCCTTAAATCTTTGTACAAATGTGGTCTATTTTCCATGTTTTATAATCAGAATCTACTGGTTCTGATATCTTAGAGTCTCAAATTACTGCCTTTGTCTTCATTTTCCCATTTACTGTTGTCCTGGGTACATTAACTTCCTTTTACCAGTATTACTCCTGGATTTGTTGTCTCTAGGCTCCAGTGATTTGAGGAGCCTTTTTCAGTGCTTTCAGCTGTTTTTAGTGACCTGTCTTAGTGAGAATCATTAACTGAACCTTCACTCACTGAAGTTCTTGAAATCTGTGTATCTTCAGATGGATTAGGCAAATCAAGGTAACTGCTAGAAGTTCAGGGTCTTTCACTGCATGGCCTTATTGGTCTTCTCTTTTTTTTTTTTTTGTTTTGGTGATATGGAGTGAGTACTGTTAGGTTTATTAGCTAGAAAAAGAATAACTTGATTTCTTTAAGCCGTAGCATTTCACATAGTTATCTAATGGTAATTGTTCAGACAAGGCCTTGATCAGTTTGATCTGGCTTAAGCAAGGAGTTGGAATAGATGATCTGAGGAAATCCCTTCCAGCCGAGGAAGTTATTCTGTGACTATGGCGGTTTTTATGTTTTGAAATTCTTAAGATATCTATTTTAATTCATCCAGTATCCTGAGATTGAGTGCACCAGTAACACAGTCTAACTGGATTATTTACTGCTTTTTTTGGAGGTGTGCCTCAAGCTTGATGGCTTTGTAGCTTAAAGAAGTGTGTGACGAGAGTAAGAATTGTTATTAAGCAGCACAAAACAAATTCTGGATTACAAAATGCAGATGGCCCGATCCAGAAACCCATACCCTGATAAGGAGTTAATGGAGCCATCCCCAAAACTGTTCCTCAGCGAGGGTGAGCCGCGGCGAGCCCGGCACCCACCGGAGGGCGCTGCGGCCGCACGAAGCTGCTCTGCTGCCTCAGACAGAGGGAATTGGGAATTTACATGCCCAAATCAAATCTCTGGTTTACTCTGGTAAGAATCCTTGGGAAGGAAGTAGAGATTTAGCAACAGTTCGGTGTTCGGGTTGTTTTGTTCTTGGTTTTGGCAGTTTTTTTAAGGAGTTTTGCATTCCATAACCGTAAGTGTAACATTTCCCAGCAGGTTTGCCTTTTGCCCAGAGATTTATGGAATTTGTCATTAGTTGTTTCCTAAGAGAAATATGATTTCAGTTAAATCTGCTGAATCACAGCTTGAAACACTGTCATATTATTAATTGGGTTGAGAGTTTGTCTCACATCCATGTTTTCAGAGAAGATGTTGTGAAAGGACATGAATTCTCTTTTGGTTTAGTCATTTATTCTGTTCTGGTAGAGTTTTGAGTTGCCTTTTATCTCTGATTCCTCTTTAAAAAGAGTTAATATAGTTGGCTGCTTTCTACTCATTTTATCAGAGATTTTATTGGTAATTCAGACTTCATCTGACTAAAGAAAGATTAGAACCATTTCTCTTGCAGATTCACTTGGAGTTCAGGTATACTTGCTGTTCTTACCTTGTTTAATGCCAGATTTTCAGCCTGCTGTTTGTGCCTGGAGTGAGAGTGGTTTTCATCTCTCAAATGAGTCTGTATAACTTGTGTGGAGAGATACCCTTTTATCTTGTAGATCTTTTAGAGTGACATGTTAGGGAGATGGGAGCATTTGTTAAGGAGCGGTGGAATTACAATTTTTAGGGTTTTTTTCTGCATCTTTGTAAATGAAAAGGCTTCATGTTTGTCGCTTGCTTTGAATTCAGGCTTGATATCCATAAGAAGCTTTGCCAGGCTACAGCAGTGCTCAGTTATGAACATGTTTACATTGCTAGTCCTGATGTAGAGGTATCAAAAATGTAAGTTGGAGGAATGTGCCAGTTTTAAGCATTATAACCATGTGCATTAATAAACAAGGTGGTGAGATTCAGAAAGTGATTTCTTCCATAGCAACTGACAATTCAATAGTTATTCATCGTGGGTTTTACTGCACTTTTTTGGAAGCACATGAGACTAGATTTGATGAAATTTTGATTCGATGTGACAATGCTTGGACATAATCATATATGAAATTGGTTATCTCAAGCATGGATATGATGATGTTTGTGCTGAGCTTTCATAATATTTATGATGGTGTATTTTTCTATATCGTGTATATACTGGACCTGGTAATATGAAGAATCTATGCATGGGAATTTCAAGAATTGAAACCAGCATCTTGCCTGGTTTAGGAGCACAAAGGAGTCATTCTGCCAGATTGATTTGTTTGCTACAATGGTATAATGTTGAAATAGGCAGGGTTAGCTTTTAGAACCCTTGGAGAACCTTTCTAGGGCAGGAGATAGTGCAAGATAGCTTGCTGCATGTTTGCAAATTTCTATATGAAAACTGGGTATTAGATGATATTGTTGTAGTGAAAAATCTGAAATTCCATAAGTTGCTTGATCATTTAAACTTTGGCCAGTGTGGCCACTGGCCTGAAGGATTAGCTGTTTCCCAGTGGGCTGGTGTTCCTGGCCCAAAAGGCTCACCCCGTATTCGTTCTTACAGCCGGAATACTTTGGGATATGTCTGGAGACTGTCTGAGCTGTAGTGCTTTTGCAGGAGGTGTGTTTTGATGGAAGATTGAAGGTCTGTTTGTCGAGTGAGGAAGGGAAGCTTGTGATGCTGCTGTCCATGGTGTATGTGCTACAGGAACACAGCCTGTGGGGTTTCTATGCTGGCACAACCTCTTGGAAATAAACTCATCTGGTTTATGTTGTTACTAATGGTATTATCTTAGGTCTAACTCTGACTTGTGTAAAATAGTGCAGAACCTTTGTGTAATTGTTGTGGGCAAGACTCGTGCTGTAGATGGTTAACAGATGGTTAAAACTGAAGCTGTGATTTTGCTTTCTGCTTGTGATTTAATAAAATTGATGATTCATAGATCTGTTTTTCTTGGACTTTTTTTGTAATGCATATTAACAGATATTGAGGCATTTTGATTGTGGAGATTGTAAACAAAGCTTTTTTTAGTAAAACTTGAATGAAGTACATTGAGTTTTATATTAATGCTGACGTCTATCTGAATACTTAATAGCTTTTGACATTTCTTAATAAAAACATTTTCTGTCTTTATGTCTTAATATAGCAGTGTAAGACTGGAAACATCTGGGCTGAATGGACTTTAGCATCAAAAGAAGTTCTCAACTGTTAACTCAAAAAATTAACTACATCAAAATGAAGCAGGTACCAGAGATCCTTGGAAATACCAATGGGAAACCTCAGAATTGTGAAGTGAATCGTGAATGTTCCGTGTACTTGGGCAAAGCACAACTTTCTGCCACTCTACAGGAAGGTGTCATGCAAAAATATAATGGCCATGAGACTCTTCCATTTATTCCAGCTGATAAATTGAAAGATCTGACCTCTCGGGTGTTCAATGGCGAGTCCGGGGCCCAAGATGCCAAGCTGCGCTTTGAACCCCAGGAAATAAAGGGAGTTGGAACACCCCCCAACACTACTCCTATCAAGAATGGCTCTCCAGAAATAAAGCTGAAAATCACTAAAACCTACATGAATGGGAAGCCTCTTTTTGAATCCTCCATTTGTGGAGACAATGGTGCAGATGTGTCTCAGTCAGAGGAAAATGAACAAAAGCCAGCAAACAAGGAGAGGAGAAGCAGAAAAAGAAGCATAAAATATGACTCCTTACTTGAGCAGGGTCTTGTTGAAACAGCGTTAGTATCAAAGACTTCAAGCACCACTGAAAAGAAGGTAGTACTTTTTTAATGTATCCTGTCTTTTGTTAAGTTTGTTAATCATACTGGAATGTCAGTGTTCATGTGCTCATCTTCAGGCATTTAGTAGGTGCTTCCCACAAACGGGGAGTCATTTTCTGTGACTCTATTTGTCTCAATAAAGGACAGAATGCACTCTCATTCTGGTCCCTGTTTCTTCCCTAGGATAGGAATACCCAATAAATTCAGTTTCCATATAAGTAAAATAAGTCTCCAGAGCAAATCAGGGCATGTGGAAGTATGTGATGTGTGAAACAGAAACTTCTAGACATGTAGCCATATTCCTGGCTCTGAATTAAAGAACAGTGTACTCAGCAGTCAGCTGGCTGATCAGCTGGGCTCTTTGCCATCAGATTTTGGCAATTGGAATGTAATCCCTCTGCATATTTGTCATCTGAAAAGAGCTGGTTTTGCTTGCTATAACCTAGTGACTTGTTTTTATTGAAAATATCTAGATCTTGTATTTGGTGTCATTAATTTTGTTGTCAAGCTCATCTGTTTTTTGCTTCTTTTAAACATGGGCAGAAATTGATATTTTGCTTCTTTTAATTTGCCTTACCAAGTTGTAAATAAGAATACTGCTGGGAGCCCTTTTCCCCCTTTATTTAGCTTTTGTTGCTGGACTCCATTTAAAGGAATGTGGTTTGCAATAATTTTATCTCAGAGAAAAACCCTACATAGCAGGGATACTTCTATGTATATTAAGTTTCTCAGTGAATAATTCAGAATGGTGTTGTATAACAGTGGTAAATGTTAATGAATGCTTTGGCTTGTTAAAAGGTCCTGGGTTTGCACACCTTAAACACAGAATATACGCTACAGTTTTCTGTCAACTGCAGATAATCATGGAATCAGGGGTTGAAAAATACCTCTAAGATCATTGAGTCCTACCATTAACACAGCCCTGTTGATTCTTACTTTTTCCCAAGATCGCACATACAGAGAAGAAACACAGCTGCTGTATTGCTGATTTTATTTACCCTTCTTTTCAGTAAAACTAAATAATGAATGAGTTCACAGAACTGTGTAAGTGTGTTTCTAGGTATCAGAAATATTTATCATTTGTTTATTGTTTGAATGTATAATTCATCCTAGAATTATCAATACTGATGTTTTCGGGAACGTTGTTAAAGAGTTTGTTTTCCTTAATTTTGTTAAGGAGAATGTTTTAGCACTAACTGGTTCAGAATTGTCTGAATAATTGCTCAGAGGTAAAAGGTATGGGTACAGTCAATAGTTCAAGTAATTCTTTGTCCAGCTCGTTGTTAATGAGGATAAGTTGGACTAAAAGGTGGTGTGTTTAATATCATTGACAACTGGAGCATATTTGTATGGGTTTGTTAGTTTGTTTTTTTCAGAAAGAGGAGGTGATATTTAATATGTCTACCTATGCAGTTTATTCTAAAGCCTTTTACATTGGTTGTCCATTAAGAGTGGCCTTTAATTTTTCCTGTAGTGCAGTTCATTTTATACGAAAAGAAAGGTTTGTCTGGCTTCTTTGAGTTGTCTTTTGGGCAGAAATCATTAGGAGAAAACCACCACAGTGCTGTTTCCCAGAGTGGTTGAGACTCGGAGGCTGGTGAGTGATGGGGTTATTTGCTCCTGTGCCAAACCCCTGAGCTACCAAACTGCCGAATCAAGGCAACCACCTGCTTGATCTCAGACCTTGCAATATTGCAACCCTGTTCTTTTCAGAGAATTTGAAATAGGGGATCACACTTCTGGCTTCTGTATTTCTTATCATAGTGCACTTAAAAGCACAAAGGTCAAAAGGAAAAGCATTTAAAGGTCGCAAGATGTTATTTTATGATATAACTCCTTGGTTGTTAAAAAAACTGGGGCTTTTCTTTCTCTCATAGCGAGGGTTTGGAACTGTGCAGGTTTAAAATAAGGAAAAACAAATACGAGGGAACATGTGAAGGAGATTTTTCAAATATTTGTCCGCTTGTACTTGTCAGGCTTGTGACATACATGTGTTTTCTGTGATGATAAGTGTAATATCTTAGTATCAGTGCTCTTTGGTTTCAGGCTCTAGCTGTTATTTCATGGCCAGCATCCAAAGCCTTAATGTTAGTGCATCATACTGTGGTTTTATATAACTGATTGTGGCTGCAAAGTGGAAATTAGGTAAATATCCTTGGAGTAAAAACTGATTAATTTTGCACTCAGATACCTGTTTATTGTAGGTTACATGTTAATGTAGAACCTGTTTGTCTGGTTTTATTTTTCATCTGGTTTCTCTCTCAATTTCTTGTTGTTCAACCTCTTACTCTTTTGATTTAGCAAAAGTCACCGTGGTTCAAATACTGCCTTTTATGTAGGGTAATTATATCTGTCTGATGGACACAGCAGATTACTATTGCACTGAGGTGAGAGGCATATCGTGTAACAAATGTTCCAGTGCTCTGCTGTTGGGTGTTCTTGTTGTTTGGGCATTTTTTGTTAACAGAGATGAAGGCCATTTAAAACTTTATCTGCGAGTTAGTTTTCAGCTGGGAATAAATGTGATCTGCCCAGCTCTGACGTGAGTTAGATTTCTGTTGATAACCACCAGCTTTTCCAGGCCTCTGAGAAACAGCTGTAATGCTTTCATTTTCCCAGGGTAAAGGAGATATAATGGGACAACCTGTGGCTCTGTCCTCCTCCCCTCCTGCTTTTCACCCTTCTTCCCTCCACCCCAGTATCTCTCCAGCTGAGGAGTTCACTTTAAAATCCAGACCTCTCATGATAAGGCTTGGTTTAGCAACTTTGCTGCCAAAGCACTGCACCCCTGGATGTTGTGTGTCATGGGTGGTGAGTATCCTGTGTCAGAGGTTTGAATCAGCGCCAGACCCGTGGGCTCCGGTAGCTGCTCACGTGCCAGGGTGCTCTGGGACAGGATTTTGTCCTGACTGCTTTTCAAGTCACTGTTTTCACTACCAGTGAGGAATGAGATTTTCTTACTCAATGCTTGTATGAGAAGTGAAGCAATCCTGTTTGGAGGAGAAAGGCAGGGTTTAATTAATATATTAATATGAAGTAATCCAAGTCCGATCCCTAGAGAATCCAGAGTTTCTGTACAGGAAACAGAGAGAGTACTTACATGTGCAGTTCTCATGCTGTGGGTCCCCGGGTAGGTCTGTGCTCTCTGACCTTGGGAGCAGCCCAATATGTGATCCTGGCACATCTGAGCTCGTTCTGCAGAAGCTGGGATGGGCCTACAAGTGGCAGTTTGCCCTTTTGGCTGGGTTTCCTGGCCTGGCTTCCCAGCACGGGTGCAGTAGCTCACAAACGCAGCAGCACTGTGTCCAGAACAAACCTGGAAGTCCACACACTGCTCTACTTGCTAGTTTAAGGTTTCCAGCTGTGTAATATATGTACATGATCCAAAAACGATACCTTCCACATAGCTTCCTGTCCACTTTTCTTGTAGTTCTCTTCTAGTATTAAACCAGAAACTTGGCAGGTTTTTAGTCTCTCTCTGCAGAATATGGCCTATAATGACCTTGCAGTAGCTACGTGGGGGGTAATTGCAAATTGCTGGAGAATTTCCACTAGTCCTTGTCATATGTTTATGTTGCCATTTCATCTTCACAGAGAAAAACTCTCCTGGCCAGCTCCATTATATCTGATATCTACATACAGACAAAGATTTAAAAACCCAGAAAGGGTAGAACAGAAGCAGTCTGAGGATGATATTCTAATTTGTATGTCTCTGTAGTAACTAAATACAGGAAGCTGGGGACACTGAAGGCGGTGATATTGCTCTGATGTTTGCATCTAATCAGTAGAGGCCAGTACAAAGCAACAAGTTCCCTTTTTAAGACTGGAGAATGGAGTTCATCAAATTTTTTATTATGTCATTGCAGATGGTATAGCTGGATCCAGAGATTGCTTGTTTTGTCCTAATTTCAAAAATGAAAAGAAAAACAAGTAAAATAAGTGTGGGTTTTCAGGGGAAGGACTTGATTGTTTCTTGTCATCAGTTGTTAGGAATTCCTGGTAAAGTACAGTTACTGTACATGTCACAAAATGTGCAGCTAAGCTACCACAGGAGTCAGGATCTGTAGTTTTAGGGTAAAATGAACTCAATTATGCTTTCCTTTCTAATAGACTGTTATTGAGGTATCAGATGCTGTCTTCAGGTGAGTGATAACACAAGCTCTCTGGCTGATGTCACCAGGATCCCAAAGGAGAAGGAGTAGTCCTAAAAATCTCTTCTGGCTGATCCCTTCAGGAACAAGAGAAGTAACTTACCCTTTTTGGAAGAGTTTCTGAACTACTGTTTTACATTAGCCCTTAGTAAAGGATTAAGTTTAGCTAAGCCTTGAGAACTTGTTAGTGCTAAGCAGCTCATGATGTGCAGCAATAATTGTTACTTCAGAACTTTAAATTGTTTTTTCTTAATGCCTCATTGGAAAAGTGTCTTAAAGAACTACTTGTTCTTTAAGAAGCACTGAAAAGCATACGGCAATTAGACTGGTTTGAGGGAGATTAGAAGCTGTGAGTATTCTCACAGTGGCTACAGAATTAATTGCAGAAAGCCTGAGTATTTGTTCAGGCTTTCCATACCAGACTTCCCGTTCTTGTATGTAAAAGTGGCTGAATTAAGTACACTTTCTGCGTAAAACTGTTGTCTCAATATGTATTATTTAAATACATTTTTTGCCCTCTCCATAAACACATTGATGGGAGAATCCAAATCAAGTATGAAGTATCTTGAAGTGTTGACAAAAATACTATTTAAAAATAGCACTACCAAGTTGGATCAAGGAGCCATTTAATTCAGCACCTCAGCTTGGGGTGAGTTTCAGTGGAGGAGGCATAATGGAAAATACAGACATGGCAAATCCATGGAGTCATGCTCTTTTTGAATATATTCAGCCTCCAGCAGTTTGTGACTCAGAGGTTTCTGGAGCTGGTGACTTTGTATTTAATGGCTGTAGATGGCTAGATTCGTGGAAGGAGACCTTGGGTTCTTTTTGAGCCAGTGTGAGCTTTTTGCATCCATGACATTAAGTAACAGGGCAATAGAGCAGCTTTTTCCTTTTCAATTTGCTACCTACTAATTTTGCTGGATTCTCTCATAATAATAGAAATGGGGATCATGGACTTCTGTTACTGATCGTTGTATAGACTTCTCACAAACCTGATCTATTTTTAATTTCAGCTTGACCAGTTTTAGTGTTGTTCCACGTATTATAGAAGCCATTCCAGAATGCTAGTTTGTGTTATCATCTGTTTTTTCTGAACTGTGATGCCCTTTGGGTTCTGCTGTCTCTTTTTTTTTTGAGAATAAGGAACCAGAACAGTACAGGACATTCAAAATACAAATGTCTTGTGAATGCATACAGTGGCATGTTAATGATTTCTATATTGTTCCCAATTTCATTATTTTTCATTATAACTAATACTTAGCATATGATTGATTCCTGACTGCCTCTGAACACTGAGCCAAGTTTCTGTAGAAAAGAGCTGACCAGATGTAGCTAAGTCAAATTCGAAGAATGTCAGCATCTCTTGCATCGTTTCATATTTATCAGTTGTTTGTGCATTCCAGAGCTTTCTCTCTTTTATTTTGGTCTTTGGGCATTATGGTGGACATGACAGATAAAGTAAAGTGGTGAGCAAGCCATCTTTGGAAGAGCTAACTTCCCTTTACATGTCAGCAGCAGATGGTGTTAAGAGATTAATGGCAGTTTCTGGTTTTGTAAGCTGACCAGATTTATTCTCAGTCGTTGCACAGGTAATGTCATGATTTAAATGATTTAAACTCCCAGCTTTTCCTCCTCCTGTGTTGACTGCTACAGGTTGGTTTGGCAAGGAATTTGCTGCTTGTTTTCACTGGGGTTTTTTTGTCCAAGATACGGCAAAGCCTTTCTGTTGCTCTGCTCAGTGTTCTGCTTAACCAAAATAATGCATGTCTAAGTCTCACATGTAGCAAAGAGTTAGATCTACAGTTCAGGGTTGTGTTACTTGGATGGATTTACAGGCAGATATTTGGGAAACATTAGTGATCTGTACCAGATGTAATTACTGGCCCTTATAGCCTCCTTTTGTCAAGAAAGAAAGATATTTTACGGTAACCCTTTGGCAAAGTAGCAAAAGCAAAATATTTTGATCTATCTTGGAGCAGTGGTTTCAACCTCCTTTACAAGTTTCCTTGTTCTAGGGTGGATTTCATGTAGGGCAGATAAACTTCAGGACCTCCAAAAGAGGTCTTTGTTCACAGACACTAATTTTATGTTTGTCTATTACTGTCTTGCATTATCTTTGTATTATAAATAAATAGGTCCAACTGGGCTAATGTTTATATTTTTGCTTTTTGTGAATACCTAAAGTACCTACAGGAGTTGTGTTCCTGTACCTTATAGAATGGCGGTAGCTAAAAGTGTAAGTTGTCAATAATAAGAAATTAATTCCCTTCTCAGAAGCACTGTTTATAAAAATTACTATTTTGGAAGCTCACTGGAAGAGGGAAAACTGAATCTTGCTTATATCTTTGTAAAACAAGGCCTGCTGTGCTTGTGTGAGGAAGGGAAGTGAATCTGTGACCTCATAGCAGCAACTAATGCTAGAAGAGGTGGATTTTGGGGGTTTTTTTGCTCTTTTGTTTGTTTGGTAAATAAATGTCAACATGAGTATGTTGTAGATGCTTGTGATGAAGTGAAACTATTTGGGATCTTATTTCTGGTGGAATTGACAGCGCTTCGGTCATGGGCATCATGATTTTGTACTGCAAAGACTGCCCTATTTTAATATTCATATGGGGTTGGGATTTCCCAGGTTTTCTGTGCATTTTTATTGCTGAAAATAAGTGATGTTTCAGGAATAAGCTTCAGCATTTCCAAGTCAAGGTAATAATGTCTGTCTGTTCAGGATTTTGTTGGTTGCCTTCTTCCCACCTGTCTCAGGCTTATTAACCACTGATTTTGTGTTTCATCTGTAGAAGAGGAGAACCTACTAGGTGTATGTAACAGCACAACCTGTGAAACCTCTCGTGCCTGCCTTTAGGTGTGGGAATTCATTTTAGAGGTCTCATCTCTAAAACAAAGTAGTCAAAACATTAGTTAACTAACAGAGCCCCTTTATGCCAAATCAGTATTTGTTCTATGTAAGCTTAGTCAGCTGCCTTCAGAAGTGTTCTTGTTATTAAAAAAAAGGTAGAGATAAGTCTCTGCCTTCACCAGAAAACAGTGGCCTGTAAATCTCGTGGCCTTTTGGCAGTGCTATCTGTATTTGGGTTTTTCTGTTTTCTAACAATATTGGGATTCAGAACATGTACCCATGCTCTCCTGGATGTTTGTGAGCTGCCAAGAAGAGGATAGCTGTTCAGAAAGTGTCTTGGGAAAACTCCGTAAGGGTGTAGAAAAGTGCTAAAGAGTGCTAAAGATAAGGTCCCCATACAGATTCTGATCTTGAAGAATGTGAAACCATGGTACATGCAGATAACAAGCTACATATGGATATGGCATTCTGAAAATCTGTAGGTATGCTGAGATGATTTAGCTCTCATTCTGTTATCCTGTGTGAAGTTCATGTGGAAATTGTTCAGAAATAATCATTTCTCGTGCCAGAGGTTCCTCATGGATCTACAGTTATGTTTTTACAGACTTCTGTAGCATCTTGTATCCACACTGTCTTATATACCCAGATACCACATCAAAAGTTTAAACCTTTGAGGGTGGGTGAAGGTTAGAGACACAGGATGTAGGCAGAAATCTTTTCTTGATACTCGGTATAAAAGGTGGGCTTATTTATTCTGATCAAACATTATCTAGTTTAAAATTCTGAAACATGGAACCTTTCATTAATAAGCCAGTAATTTAAAATTTAAGAGATCATCTAAGTGTAAATGCAGAAATTCCATAAAACAGCTGAAAGAAACTAATCTCCACATTTTTAAGAAAGACCGAGGATTGGGAAGTGTTCCAGAGCTCACGTTTTACTGAATCTGTGAGTGATTGAATCTGTTCCTCTTCAGCTCTTTACTCTGAAAGAAGAGTTGTGTCCTAGTTACTGAAATATCATGTTAAGTTTATGTCTGAAATACTTGCTTATATAGTGTTTGGGTAAAGGAAGACTGCTGATTGAGTAGACAGATTTGCTTTTAAATGAAATTTTCTCATCTGCTAGAGACTTGCTAATGAGGAAACCAAAGCCAGAAAAAAAAGAATTGAAATGGAACAAGGATTGATTGATTTGAAAGACAAATTTGAATGTCTGTCTTGTTTTAAAATCCATAACCTAAGTTATGAATCCCTGTCTAAACTTAAATGAATTTTATTGTCTTTTGTTTGCTTTCCCTCATGCAGAGCAGGGTCCTGCATGGCGATACTCAACCTGCTGTCCACAAACTGCTTTAGATGAGTTTGTGGGACAAAACAGAGGAAAGAAACTTAATGTCAAAACTTAATATATGGTTTCAAACAGCCTCAGCCAGCACAGAAGAGTTTTCAGATCTGCAGTGATTTTCTTCAGCATTTTTTGGTCTTATTTTATAGCTTTACCATCTAAGCACATTGAGGAAAAGAAAATAATCTTGGTTGTGGCAGGAAGATGAAAATATATTGTCTTCTGCAAACATAATTTTTCACCCTGCCAGATTTGACCCCCTTTTAGTGATAGAAGAAATGAAGTAAGTGGTTAGTAATAGAAGAAAATGAAAGATAACTTGATAAAATACATTTAATGTAATTGCTCTCAAAATTGAAGTTAAATCTCTAGTTTGTTATAAAACAATTAGAAATCTGAAAAACTTAACAAACCAATTAAGAATAGAGTTTGTTTGCTTTTCTATTTTGATGTAGACATTTCATGTCCTCTTCCCCCTCAGTAGTCTTTACCTCACTGTATATTTTATGAGGTTGTTGCAGATTTAATTGTGCAGATATGGATGCAATGGCCTTTTGGGAGCTGCAGTCTTTTGAATGCTCTATTGAAGTGTCCTCTTCTGTTTTACTGAAGATGGAACATAAAACTTTGCCAGTTCACTGCTTCTTTCTTTATGTTTCCTCATCCTTCTCCATTTTGTAGGAATAATTCTACATTTTCCCTTAATCTTATGAGGTTCTGGTTCACTCTTCTGCCTGAAGCGTTCTCTCTGTAGGCAGTGGTTTGCCAAGTATGTGATTGCACAGCATTCTTCCATTACGTAGTGAACAGAATATAACAAGTGAAAAAAATTATAGTTTCGTTCTTAATATATTCAGTTACTTGTCATTTACTATCTAAATATACTCCTCCACATCCCAGAAGGTGGGAGCTATTTGGATAAACATAGGGCCTCTGAGGCCCTTTGGGGATAAACAGATTTACTATAATGTATGAATTACAATCTTTTAAAAAAAAAATTAAAACCCACTTAGGCAGTTAGAGTTGTGAGAATACTGTAATTTATAGACAGAATCACTTAGAACGAGCACTGGCCATTTCTTAACAGACTTAAGTTGCCACACTTTTTATTTGGAGCAATAGTACATGTTGAGGAGTTTGCATTGCTTTTGATAGCTGTAATTGTAGTTTTGAAGTGATTTGTGTTAATGACATTTTTGTTGTCAGTCACAGAGTGAGGAGCAGCCATTTTTCTGTCTGGAATGAGGGGGCATCACTCTTTGGGACAGTAGCTGCATCCCTGGGTTCATTTGGCTGAAGACTGAATGTTGATTTATCTTTTGTCATACAAAATTCCTGAGTTTTTCACGAAACAAGAGCTTTTCTAAGAACGTAATTGTTATGGCAGTTTTTTGAGGAAGGAAGGCATGGGATTGTCCTGTTACTTTGGTTTTTCATGTTTTGGGTTATAGTGTCCTTAGTCATTGAGGAATTCAAGTGGAAAAATACTACAAAAATAATCTGTTCTGTTGCTCTCTTCTCCAGACAAACCAACCACCTCTCCTGAACCTCTGAAAGGAATGAAGTTTTTTCTACAACCATTTCCTTAGTTCTCTATCTCTGCTGATAGACAGGCAAGACAAGACAAAACATTTTCACTTTTATTTTCATTACACAAGTCTGTGAGAGACAATAGGAGTTTTAGTTGACAAAGCACAGCACAAGTAGATAGCAGGAACAGAAAAATAACGTGGGTTTGCTCAGCAAGGAATCTTAGCTTTTTCCATAGTAAATCTTTTTCCATAGGAAAGAAACAGGTTTGACTAAGTTTGTGTGTTCTGACTTCAATTCAAAATACATTTTAATTGCATATATTCTGTTTAGGGGCCTTGATTATTTTACTTTAGTTTCTTTGTGATGTGAGTAGCTTGGTTTTTATCCTGGCCTGCAACTGGACCTCCAGCAGTCTGTGTTTGTAGCAGGGTCTTCTGTTATAGTGAAAGTGGAAGTTCTTTGGTACAGAGTGAAACTGAATTGAAAATGAAAACAGAAAGGGAAATACCAGATATCTGCAGCTTAAGCTGTTCAATATGTACTTCCTAGTTATGTTACACAGAAAAGAGCATTTACTGTCTTCACGTGTCTTAATAGTTTGTACTTTTTTGTCCAATATTAAATTCTTGTGATATATTCTTCACCAATTCTCAGCATGATTCTTTGTATAATCCCTTTGTGACAATTAACAGAGGAAGGTTTTTTTAATGATTTCTATAGCTTTTCAAGTTTATATAGTGAAGTAGTAGCTCTTTGATGCTCAAGGTAATTTGCAATAATTTTGAAGGGTTATAATTCCTTGCATATGTGTGCACACGAGCATATACACACAAAACAGCTGAAATAGAGACAGAATACCACTGAGTACTTCTAAAAGGGATAAAGTAATCTCAATCTGACACCACCTAATAAGCCTTCTAGGTGTTAAAAAAAGATTACCTTTGTCCCCTGTTTAGTAAACACTCTTCATAGTGTTTTCATAGCAGAGTCTACAGACAAACCTAAAGCTCTCAGTACAGTAAAAATGCTGTCCTTAAATGAGTTTGGTTTTGGTCAGTTTAAGATACTTCTAAGCTTTGAAATTACCTATTATTCATGGTGTGTTCTTGTCTCATCATATTTGTTAGGCAGATCAGAACTAAATGGAAGTTGATTGGATTCTTTTGAGCAAGTATAGCCAAAGTTAATTAAACACTCGTGTTTTCTATGGCCAAGGCACTTCTTTGGGCTGGTAGAATGCTGACAGCAGTGTTGTAAATTCTTGTCAATCTGCCTGTCAGTCATTGCTTGTGAAAGTGCTGAGGGAAATGACAAACAAATCTGTCATATGTTAAGGAAAGAGGAAAGGCATATCTTAAATTTTATTTTATTTTTCAGTCCTTCTCAGCCTTTTGCAGCTGCTGGCCCAGATGAGTTTTTGAGGATGCTGGTTCTCTTCAAGGAATAATTTCTCAAAGGAAAACTCAGTTGCAATAAAGAAATTGCTCAATTTTCACACTCCACATCCTCCTGGACAAAATAAACTGAAAATCCATCTAGCTGCCTTTCCAAGCAAGTGATTCATTACTCTGGAAAGTCAGGAACTTCTGTGTCTGCCATATGGAGCAGTGCAAAGCCTGTGCAATGGCCTGTGTATTCAGTATGAGGACTGGTCTGTGTGGGAGTCACAGCCTGCTCACCTCAGCCTTGCCCATGTATGTAAATTCTCTGCAGTCTCGTGTTTTGAAAAGGGAACAAAATCCCCAAATTCCTTAAAGTAGAAGAGTAATCTGATCCCAAGCTGTTTCCTTCTTATGTTTAGCATAACTGGTTTAAAGTCTGGGGCTGAGGTGACAGCTAGGGTGACTGAGGTGGGAGTTCCCTTAGGCTGCAGAGCTTCCCTGTAATTAAGGAAGGAGAGGTGGAGGAAATTCTACAATTAAATGATTTTAATTCTGGCAAAACTGCAGTACAAGGTAATGGGATGGGGCATATGCAGGGCAGTCCAGACTTACTTAGCAGTGACAGAACCAGACAGTGTTCTGTGCTCCTGTACAGCACAGGAAGCCTGTTGACATTAATGGGTAGGAGGTCTAGTGAGATCCTACTAATTACAAGTGAGAACAATTTCAAGAAATAAAATATCATGAAAAAGACACAAGGAGCTGAAATTTGAGGTGAAGGTATTTTAAAATAGTTTGATTTTGTGTGATCTTCCCTTTCTTTACAGTTGGGCTCTAAACCAGGAGTCTCCCATCTTAATTTGTTTGCTTAAGTATCATCATGGGAAGAATTGGTCAGGTCTTGCAGGAGGAGGTGCTTCCTCCCTTCTGATGTATTCACACAGCCCACCAGGACTCTGCTTCCAATCCTGCCTCTCCATCTTCCATGGGTGCAGTCAGATGCCCTGTGCTGTCATATTGTTAGGAGTTCAAGCTTCCCTAAACAATAATTTCTGTTTTCTTCTGGAGGATAAAGAAACGGCAAGCCAGTTTACTTTTTTTCTATACCACTTTGCAACTTGACAGTGATCTCCTATTCTTTAAAAATGCAGAGAATACAAGTGTCTCATAAAGAAGCTCCAGCCTTCATTGTATGAGAAGATAGATGCCATCAGAGGACTGGGTGGCAAATTTGTTTCAAAATTA
Organism: Falcunculus frontatus; assembly: GCA_013398115.1. NCBI lineage: Eukaryota > Metazoa > Chordata > Aves > Passeriformes > Falcunculus > Falcunculus frontatus. The sequence continues at coordinate 650,868 of VZRV01004457.1, read as the reverse complement.
TTTTTTTCTCCCTTTCCATTAATAATTTAAAAAACCCTACCTGGATACTGAAGTAAAATCTGTACATATAACTGCATTTGGTTTGCAAAAATGTTTCTGAGAGAAAGTATTGAAGAAATTGTTGATGTCCTACAGCTGCATGTCCAAAGTACATGCCAGGAATTGCACCTCATTGTTTACTGTTGAGGTGCCTATTGAGTACATCAGAGCAATTCCCAGAATGAGAAAATCAATGAATCCCAGAATGGTGTGGGAAAGTAAGATGGAAGTGAGCAAGTTCATGGTGATATTTTCTATAGGTTTTAAAGAACCTCATATGAGAGCTCTTAAAAAGTCATGGATATAGAATTCTGTGCTGTATTTTGCCATTCTTTTAAAGTATGAACATTTTGTCAATAGAAGAAAACATAAATACACCAAATCTGGCATAGACAAACCTTGCAGGTTTTGTCAGAGCCTGTCATTTTCAAGTTCTTTATCATGATCCAGTGTAGTAAAAGATTTCTGGGCATTTTTTAGATTTTGTGAAGCACTTGTAGACACATTGGAATGCAATATTCACTCCTGTACTGCCACCCTTTTTAGATTATGCCTACAGTAAGAAACACTGCTAGAGCCTTTTCATTATTCCAGCTAGCTCCCTCTCAGACTGGAGTCATAAATCTTTGTAGCTTAGTTGCACTTTCTGAAGAGTACAGGGAGTCATAAATTAAAAATGAGTTTCAGAATCCTGAGTAACTTTTACATTTCTGAAAAGTTGACTCATTGAAAAAAATGTCATCCTACCTCTTCAGTTGAAATGCTGAAGTTGGTTTGTGTGTGTAAGGATTTCTGTCTTTCCAGACCTGCCCCTGACATACGGACCTCTAAATTTTTAGCTTTTAAGCATAACTTTTCACATCATGTTTAACTGCTAGAAGGAGCATTTGATTTTTCACATCTGCTTGGAATCTTTTAGGTCTGTTGAGAGTGCTGGACTTGAGGCAAGCTTGCAGGAGGGGTTTTCTGACAGTCTTAGAGAATCCTCAGAGAGCCAAAAACCTTGAGACATGGGAACATAGCTCTAGCTGGAGTCACATGGACTAAGTCTGAATTAATCAGAAAAGCTGAATCACTGGATGAGTAATTGTCCCTAGCAATCAGATGACATGGTTTCATGTATGTTTACCAAGCAGAGCTTTAAAAGCTTTGAGGAAAGGATTTCTGAGTACGTTAAGTTTTAGGGGTTTTGACTGGATGTACCTCTATGTTTGAGTTGCAGATAAATCTCTCTGCAGTTGCATCATGTCAAAGAGTTTAGTTTGTGTTTGGAAAATAATGTTTAATTACTTATGGCACTATTTTCTGGATTTGAAAATCTCTACAAGGTGAAGTGATCTACTCTGATTCAGCGTAATGCTCCAAGTACTTGTTTCTAAATTCTAGATTTCTGCTTTCTTAACGGTCTTCTTTCTTTCCTCTTGCCACTTTTAACTAATTTTAAAACATAATTTTGCTCCAGCACTAACATTAAATCCAGTGAAAACCTGAAGCTCCAGTCTGCCTTCTGAATGATGAGCTGGTACTACACAAGATGAATGATACATGCTGCGTATAAATTTAGTACCAGAAAATTAAAAAGGAGATTCAAAATATGTGATTTTATAAAATATGTAATATGTCTGTAAGGAGACACTTTCTTGCTTTTTCACAGTTTATCTAGCTTACCTAGATAAAGGTGCACTCTATTTATATTAAATAGAACAGATAAAGCCAAAAAGACAAAGCGCAACTAACTCTGTGAAATGGTTTTAGTTGGTGAATAGATGTCTGTGTTGCTGAACTTTGTTATGATACAGTAAAAATGTGTCTGTCATAGGAGAACACAAAACTCCCTTGTCACTAAATCTATGCCTTGAAGTGGAAATAGTTCCGTAATTGTTTTCCAATATCTAAAATAGCTTTAGAGCATCAACAGAGCACTCACAAACTTTTACTGCTAGAACTGGAACAGAAAAAAATCTCACAAAAGGATGTGGGGAATGGTTCATGTTACAAGTTCTCCATATGTGAAAAAACAGCTGAAAGGTGGAGGGTTTGGGGTTTTAAAACTGGTTATTTATGTAGTTTCTAGTCAGACATAAAGACAGTATTTCAGTCTGTTCTACTCTGGGGGTTTTGTTCGGTTTTGGGTTTTTAAGGTTTTTTTAAATCTAAGAGTACATTTGTGTGTATAGCACTTAACTTGATTAATAATATTCAATACCGAGGGAGGTTGACTCTTCCTCATCTACATCTGCTGCTCAGACAACGTATTTAAAATCAAAGTAAGCCTTCCTGTTGGTCTCTCCACAGTTATTTGAAAAGCTAAAGGCAAACCACAGCTTACTTGCCAATATTTCTAATTAAAAACAAAACCATAAATGGAATGTGGATTTTTTTCACTGTTGGAGAATAAAAGTTATGACTTAAAGTTTTTATTACCCATGAAATGCAATTATTGTATGCTAGCAAACATGACAGCACTTTATTCTCATGAACTATTTCTTATTTTCCTTCTTCTATTACTGCTGTATTTTTTCACATATAGTAGGAGTGTTTAACAGAATTTGAACTGTGGTTTGGTTTTTTTTTTTCTATTTTGTAATCCTGGTGCATGTCTGAAGAAAGATGATGATGAGTTTGGCTTTTTTTTTTTTTTTTTTTTTTTTTTTTTTTAAGGCTCCTGCTAAAGNTGTGAGTTTGGCTTTTTTTTTTTTTTTTTTCTTTTTGTCTTTTAAGGCTCCTGCTAAGAGAGATCCAACTCAAAGTACCATCAAAGAGGAAAAAGTCCATCAGTTGAAGTATAATATAGGAGATCTAGTGTGGTCAAAAGTGTCTGGTTTCCCCTGGTGGCCATGTATGGTTTCTGCTGATCCTGTTCTCCATGCCTACACTAAACTAAAAGGTATGTCAGTGATGCTACAAACATTCAGATTTTTTCATGTGTACATAATGGTTGCTTTGGAAAAATTCTGTTCGTCATCTTTGCAGTTGATGAGCAACTTGTTGTCAACAGGAATGTTAAAATCATGTAAATGCTATTCTTGAGCATATAGCAGTGTGTCTTTTAACTCATGTTCTCTGAAAGACCAAAATTGTGATCTGTAAAACTGTGTGGAGTCTTGTTAAAAAAAACCAAACAAACCTGATGGTGTTTTCCATTGTTTTTGTGGAGATGCTTGGAGAATTGATACAGGCTAAAAATTTTATTAAAGCTGATGGGAATTAAATATTCGTGATGATTGTGGTTTACTAAAAGCAATCCATAATTCAGGCAGCTAAATTTTCTCTGATTCATAGAGTCAATACTGTTATCTACAGACAATACTGGTTGATTTTAAATGCAGGAGCTACCAAGTGTTAATGGAATTTTTAGGTATGAACCTGTACAATTTCTTAATCTCATTTGCACCTTTGTTCTCTGTTCTGATATCTGAAGGTTTGGAGGCTTAGTAGCAATAAATATTTAGAGTACACTTAAAGAAAGAGTTGGAAGGGCTGAAGGTAGTAAAGCATTGGGGTGGATTGCCCAGAGAAATGGTCTGATCTCATTCGTAGGAGGTTTTTAAGAACAAATTGAATGAATATCTTTAGGATTATAGCTACATTCAACATTGGTAGTAAACTAAACGACTTCTTGAGAACCCTGTCAATCATTCATAATACAATTGATGGAATGGTTATTATAGACTCTTCAGTCAAATTTTCCTTGTAGCAGTCTTTCAGAATTTGGATCAGGCAGTCCCTGTCACTTTTAGTCTTCGGATTATTAGGTCTGTTATGACATAAAGAGCTGGATTTTGAGAGTAGTAGAGCTGTTTACTTGTTCCTAACAATTAGTCTGTTCCTCAAAAGGAGCAAGATTTATGTTTCATCATCAAGAATGTCCGTGGTAGCTCTTTGTCATAAACTATAGAACCAGACCCAGCAAAACCCAGTACCAAATATCTGAATGCAACCTGTGGAGCACGAACAGAAAGAAGGGTCCATGTACTTTGTAGTGTTGATTTTCCTCTCTTTGAAGTAATGTGGATGATGGTTATTTCTCGTATTTGCTCTGGAGTTGGCTTGGGCCTGCCATTCCTTGAGGGGTTTGTTCTGGGTCTGGGCAGCCATCCTAACTGCTAAATGCACTCTGATGTGTATATTTCCATCAGCAGGTATTTCCAGTCTTCCCTTCCACTTACTGTTTATTATTGAGGCACTATCAAAAGTCTCCTCTTGCAAACAGAAAAGTTCTTTTATCATGGAGTTGTAGAAATACTGAGCTACGTCTGTATTTCTCATTTCTAGGCTTAGGATTGAGTGTTTATAAGCAGTCTGAATTTCTGGATGTTGATACTTGATTTGATCATTCCAGCTGATTAGGCTTGATAAAAATTAATAACTTTCAACTTGTGGGAAGTACATTTTTGTGTAAGAAAGCCTGTACTGAGTCAGACTAAAGCTCCATCTCATTGAATATCCTGTCTCTTGCTGTGGTCAACCACAGGTCCTCTGATACAGAGAAGCACCAGGGAAGTGGTGGGGTCCCAGAACACTCTCCCAAACTGCCAGCAGCTAGTTGTTTCAGGATTCTGTGGGCCAAAAGTTATGTTTCCCTATGTAACAGCTGTTAATGAATGCCATTATTTTATCCAGGAACATTGGTACAAATTCAACTCTTGGAGGATACCTGAAGATTCCCCACTAGGTTCAGTGACTCTAGTGGTAGGCACTATTATTTAGTCTCCTTAATTAGGCAGTGACAGCTGTCCAGCATTACATTGCAAGGGAAACACAGTGTCTGTCTGCTTGGCAATGGGCTGTTGGCAGATCTTTACAGGTGGTTGTAAATGTAGTCTGGGGCATCCTGGTAAAATACAAACATTACCCCTTATTTCATTATGGACAGATTAAGTAGTCAGATCTCTGTAGTCCCTCCTTAAACAACATTTTCTTGACGAGGATAAAGTAGTTACTGTGCAAGAGAATTGTTTCTGACCATGCAACACTGGAACATATATTAGACTGGTGATTGCATGTGTGATATTTGCAATCCCAAGACTTTCCCTATGCCATTCCTCTAGATTCTCATATCTGGTCTCAGATGGGTCATTATTGTTCTTGTAGTTCTCACATATGTTTTTATATATGTGTATGTTTGTAATTGGTATAAAATGTTACATATATATATCAACCTTTTTGCCCATACTATTAATTAGGTTGATTTCATATTACCCTTCCAGATGCCACATTTTACAACATTAAGCCCCTATTAAAATAACCATTGGCTGAATCACCCAGAAAAGAAAGTTCTTTCTAAGTCTGGAAACCCCAGTAATAGTGCAAGAAGCAATCAGCTGGATGTATTTGCTGATTAAGCTTGAAGACATGCAGTGTATGAATAACCTAGAGGAATCTAGATCTCGTTTGAAGACACCTGTAACAGAGAATTGTGGCTGTTACCTGTTCCTACTGGGTGTCCATCCTTACCTGAGTTCCTCTGCTGTCCAGTCTACATGTCAGACATCCTGATGTGGTGACACTGGAGGAACCACAGATACTGTAGGGAGCATAACTGATCTAGCAGGATTAAATTTGCAAACACAGAAGCGCAGGTCATCACAGTTAAAACCGTTTCTATTTTTAAACAAGACCTTAATTTGAACACGAAGACAGCAAATCTGCAAGTTCTAATGAACAAGGTGTTAGAGGACATCTTAAGTCTGATCTCTTACCTCTGCCTTTTAGAAATTCATTGTTAATTATAAACACTTGGATGAATTTTGAATGTGGTGTCTTCCCCTTCTCTATAGAATAGCTGAGACCTTTGGAAGGGGAAGGTTGTATGCCTATATCATACCACAGTGAGACAATATTCCTCTAGTTTTTCTAGGGAAAAAAAGGGAATATTTTTATTTTTAGAAGAATAAATGTTTCTTATTTGGGTTTTAGAATTGTTGTCTTATCCTTCTGCTCTTCCTTTCGCCAGCCAAATCCTTTATTGATTTCTTTGATTCCTGAAAAATCTTGATTAACATGAAGTTGTGATTGCAAGGGTTACAACTAGCTGAAGTATGTGTCTCTGTTTAAGAATATTAAAAGATAAAGTTTAGGAAACTCAAGGAGGAGGCTGAGTGCACAAACTTTCCAAGCTGTGGAACTTTCTCGGTGTTCATTGAGAAATGAATGCTCAGTGCATTTTCAGAAACACTCAGACCTACATGTAAGTTAATATATGTGGAATACTGACGGGTGATTGTAACCTCAAGTTAATTTAGGCAAGCATGTTCTTGCTGGGAATTAAACTATTGGGCTTTTGGATCAGACTTCATACATTATATTTCAGAGACTTTCAGTCTGGTTAAGTGGGTTTATGAAAGGTTATCCAGTTTTATTGTGCTTTTGTTATGGCAACTGTAGCAGCTTACAGACTTCAAGTCTGCAAGTGCAGAGAACTACCAGAGTTGTATCTTAAATACACGTGGTTTTAATTTTCAGGACAGAAAAAGAGTTTTCGTCAATATCATGTTCAGTTTTTTGGAGATGCCCCAGAGCGAGCCTGGATATTTGAGAAGAGCCTGGTGCCCTTCAAAGAAAAAGACCAGTTTGAACAATTATGCCAAGAGAGTGCAAGACAAGCCCTCACTAAAGCAGAGAAAATAAAGGTAAGAGATTACCAAACCAGGCAAGATTTGCAGCTTTTTATTTTAGCGTTACAAGTATAGCAGATATAAATAGATACTATAGAAAGCTTAAAGACATCTTGTTTAACAGGAGCTTGAAGTCTTACATTTCATTTACAGATGCAAAGGATGGGGTGATTTACCGCTGTTTGTTACTCAGAAAAATTAGTACTCTTCTGCTTTGTCATGAATTTATGCACAGTATCAGTACTATCAAATACAGCTCCATTTGAACTCTGAATTACAGATCTGTGTGACACTTACTTTCTTGGAATTGTTATGTGTTAATGTTGGCATTTTGAAATGAAAAGTGGGCAGATTCCTCTCACTGTTGTCTCCTCTTGCAGATGCTAAAGCCTGTGTCAGGGAAGCTGCGGCCACAATGGGAGATGGGTGTGAAGCAAGCCAGTGAAGCAGTGGGCATGACAGTGGAGGAACGCAAGGCCAAGTACACCTTCATCTATGTCAGGGACAGACCTCATCTTAATCCTCGAGTGGCAAAGGAGGTTGGCATTGCTGTGGAACCCTTGGAGGAGATGGATGAGTCATCCTACTCAAATGAAGAAACCACTCCAAATCTGAAATCAATGAAGGAGTCTGGCATTCCTAGCAAGAGGAGGAGAAGGACATCAAAACTGTCTGCTGCTGATGATATGCAAGAGAGCAGTCAGTTGGAGGATAAGAATACTACTCCTCAAAAGTCATCTGAACAGGCAGAATCCAAAAGAGGGATAGGCTCCCCTCTCAATAGAAAGAAAACTCCAGCGTCTACTCCACGAAGCAGAAAGGGCGATGCAGTATCTCAGTTTTTGGTCTTTTGTCAGAAGCACAGAGATGAGGTTAGTCTCTTTTAGCTGTTATTGTTGTTGATTGCCTCTTCCCATTTCTGTATTTGAAGAATCTTCTTTATTTTATTAAACAAAACTTAGTTATTACTGCACAATCCGTAATGTTCTGGGTTTGACAAGGTATGCCTGGATCAAATCTTATTCTAGACAGAAATAAAGAAGGGAATGTAAGTGAGCAGTATAAACAAGATGGTGATGCTGCCTTTGTAGTTCAAGCACAAGTTGTGTTAGAATCTTCCCACATAAACTAATAGTCCTTTGTATTAGCCATATTTTGTCTTTAATGTATGTACAGTATAACAGATATGCATACACATATGCTCAGGCAAATATAACAGACATTATGCTGTGTATGGCAATCTGCTTGTAGATAGCTTTTACATTCTTTCTGAGGACGTGGCTCAATTCCTTCTGGGTGTTCGGTTATCTTTGAACACCTCAAAACCTCCTTTACTTCTCTAGAACGTTTTGCTGAGCTGCTGTGAAAGCTGCAGATACCTCTAACTGATCATCAGGGCAGAAAAACCTGTCTTCCCTTTGTCTTGATTGGAATTTGACTGGCAAAGTGAGGAAATACCAATTTAGATATTTATGCTTTTTGCCTTTCATGTTGCTATTAAAATGGCAGGTTTGTGCTGTTGGTGGAAGGTGGAGATTGTACCAGTCTAGTATTTGGAGTGTCCCCTTCCATTAGGCTTATCTGGTTCAACTTGCATGGCTTTCACCAAGAGTTTGTTTTCTTGTGTTGTAGATGTCCTGATGCTTTAGAAAGAGTGATAATGTTGGCTAAAAAACAAACCTGGTTTTGAGCTACTTGTATTGGTAGCATTGGAGAATTTAGTGTACAGCTGTCTTAGTATTTGCGTGTAGAAACTTAGAAAAAGGAAAATCACAGACCCGGAAGAGACTCTCTATCCCCAGTCTTGGGAAGGGATGAAAGTGAAAGGGATGACTGAAGACTTCTCTTTGGGACTTCTGGTAATATCAAGCTCTCTTAAAAGTAGAGCCATTTCTGCTGTGTCTTGCTTGGAGTCTGGCTCTGTGTGGTAGTAGGATTCATACATCGGTCTGATTTTATTATTATTTAACTGCTGGAGAATGTAATGATTGAAGAGGCACACTTCCCACATCCCTGAGGGAGGTGCTGAAAGCTTGGAGCGCTTTTGTGGTTGTAGTGACGCATTAAGTATTTTGTGCTGTTACCAAAGGAGTAAAGCTGTAATTTGTACTATTGGCATTCTTATGTGCTTCCCCTGTGAAAAATACAAGCCTAGTAAGCCTTGGAAGGGAGTGTCTTAATTGGAGATAAAGGTATGATTCAAGTGAGAGGCAGACAGCTACACTGTTTACATTAATTGATTTGGGCCTTGAGTTCGTTGTGAGGAAAATTAAGGAATAATTTCACTAAGAGGGAGACTTTGGAGAAGACTACTGAGCATTTGCCTTGGAGGCCTTATTTGCAAGGGTCCCTTCACCATTAAGAATTATGGGTGTCTTTTCCTTGTCATTTCATGGTACTCCTAGTAAGCTGAAAGTTATTTTTGTTCTTATTTTGTTGGGACTGGAGGTAATGTATATCTTGTTTGTCTGAGTAAATCTAGTTATTTCTTGGAGAATTAAATAGCTCTGTGCCCCCATTGAGCACAATGACCTGTACATTTGTGACAACAGTCAAAATGGATGCTAATTTCATTTCCTGAAGAAGTGGGAGGGGGTATCTTGTGGGTTTATGCTCCTCCCTTTCAATAATGTGAATCCAGTTGTTGGATTTTAATCAAACTTTGAGTAGAGGCTACCAAAGGTAGTCATACTTCTCAAGCCTTATGCAGATGGATTATTCCAGATAGAAGCAAGACAATTCATAGTACTCTACTAGGAGAAAAACTAAAGCATGGATTTCCATACTAGACACTGACTAATTCCAATGGAAGGAAGGTACTGCAACTGTTTCAACACCTGGAAAAGCATTGGTCACGCTTGCATCCTGTTTGATAACAGGAAATGCAGTTTTAAGACCCTAAATTCTAAGCAATTAGGTTTAATCATTTCACCTTATCAGAAAAATTGTATTTCTGGTCTGTTGAATGGTGTTACTCTTTGAACGATTGGCTTTCTTGATCTAGTTTTTATTTTGCTCTGTGTTTTTGGGGTATCGGTTGCATCACTCAGATAGGATTTTGGAGAATGCTGGGTAATGAGGTGAGAAGGATTGTTTTTAAAGGTACTGTTTCATTTCTGTACAAGTGTAGAGTTTTTTGACTTCTATGGTTAATCAAATATGATTTTCCTTAAGTAGAAGTAGGGGTATACTGAAGGAGTTTGGGAGGATTTTTTCTTTCTTTTTAATACTGGATTTTTTTTTTGTGTGTGTTGAATAAACTTCTAGAAACTCTGTTAAACTCTATGTTGATGGATATTATGTGTCCTGCTTATAACATTAAAAAAGATGCACAGCTTGTGAGTTCCTAGTGTTCATATGCATAATACAAAAATGATGAGTCAATACAGGAAAACGTTGCATCAGATGCTAACTTGTGTAAATCTCTCTGCTGAGATAGATGTACTGAGTTCTATGATTAATGAGTTTTGCTATGAATTGATGGATTTCTTTCTAGGCAAGCATATATTCCAGTATTGCTTGCCTGTCATTCATGGATATAGACTTAAACTTCTTTGAGAAACAAGACACATTTTTTTGAATGACTGCAAGACAGGATTTATACTTATTCCACTTACTCCATTTTTTTAAAGGTTAAAAGGCAAATAGATACTTCCAAAATTAGTCTTAATCCTTCTGAATAAGCTAGTGGATTTTTTTTTTAAGACACAGAGAGAGAAGTGATTATTCAAAGCAAAACTGGATACAGAGGATTTAATTCTAGTTCTGTCTACAGCAGAAACATTAGATAACTGATTTGTATCCAGTTTTCCAAAGTGATGGAAGTATGTACACCATTCTTTCCAATGGTCACCTTTTTTTTAATTCAACCCTATTTCTGCATGTATAGGTGGTTGCTGAACATCCAGATGCTTCAAGTGAGGAGATTGAAGAACTGCTCGAATCGCAGTGGAACATGCTTAGTGAAAAACAGAAAGCTCGCTATAACACAAAGTTTGCCATAGTGACCTCTCCCAAATCTGAAGAAGACTCTGGTAAACGTAAAACTGTGCTAGTGTACTCTAACTAAATTTGATATACATAGTGGCGTTAAACTAAGCACATATTTGAGACCCTGTAGGGAAAACAGCTTTCACTGTTTTCCAGTTTTAATTCTTGGTGTTTGTGCCAATAGCAAAGGAATGCCAATGGTTACAATAAACGCAACCCATGAAGTCTACATTTCTTGCTCATTGTTCTGAAAAGTTGTTATATGTAAACCTTCTGCTGTTTAGACATTGCTGATTTCTCATTCTTCTTCTGCCCATAAGCAGCTGCCATTGCATCCACTGCTTGTTACAAGTGGATGGTGGGAAGGGAAGATGAAGTGTTACTGCTAGTAAAATTTGAGATGTTGTTTTTATAGAACAGTTAGAAATGGTATAAAAAAATTTAATCAGTGCTACATCTTTTCTTCATATATACCTAAAGTGTATTACTTCACATCATCATCAACTCAGGAAGAACTATTCCAAACTGTATTCCGAAACCTTCATCCATTTGGCATTTTGTTGTGCTACTCAAAGTTTTTAGGACTTCGTACAAGATTGCAAATACTTTTTTTTTCTCCTTTTATTTTTTGTTGCTGTTTTCTGGTGTTTGTTTTGGATGAACAGTCTTGATTGTTTTGCAAAATATTTGAGGGGGTTTGGAGTCACTTACTTGAGAAAGGAGGAGGAAGATAGCTTGCCATTTTCATGAACTTTATCAAATTTAGCTAGCTATCATTTTTCAAATTTAAATAGTTTTACAGCACTGTAAGAAGACTTACTATGGAAGTATTAGAAGCCAACAGGTGCTGCTTTGGGCAATGACAAGAATGAGAGGGAGTGTTTGAAAGTTTGTGAGACTTGGAAAAACTTGTATAAAAATGGCAGTCAGTTTTGTTAACTATCTGTGTGTGTGTGTGAAATAACATCATTTTGTGGAAAATTGAAAAGTTTTTAACTTTAAATTTTAAGTGTTAAATATTTGGATATCAGTTTAAAAAAAAAACACATTCTGTATCTCTCAAGGTTCATCATTGAAGAATATTGGAGAGGCCAAACGTAAAGTGTTTCAAGACTCACCTAAAAGGAGATCAAGATCCAGAAGTAATTGAAATTTGTGTTGTGTGCAAATAGCTCATCATTATAAGTAGCTATTGAGTGTATTTTTTTATGTAATCGCCCACGTATCATAATCTCTTTATTTTATCTCAGATGTTGTCTTCCTTGACGTTAGAACTTTAATGGATCCCAAATTAAATATCTTAACACTGTAGTGCTGAATTTTGTTCACCTTCCTCAGTGTCATATTGCAAGAAATGTAATTGAAATTGTACCTGTACCAGGTGTTTCTAGTACATATATTGTGTACATTTATAGTTACCTACAGATGAAAATATGTCAGTTCAATTGTTCCCCATCTCAAATCCTCTTATCTTAAACTTGGAAGATTATTGTGGGATTTCTTTTGCTGGCTTTTTTTAAGTAGCAGGTTCTCCTGGAGCCATTTCAGTCTCCTTTGTGGATTCAGTCTGATCATAGAATATGTCCTAGATTGTTTAGATAAGAACATTAATTTGAGAATGATCCATATTTTCAACTAGCTATATTTTTAATATTTACAGAAATTTGTTCCCAATGGAATAGAATGCTTGTAGCTGTAGGACAATTTTCAGTTAACATATCTATGCCCCTGGAGCTTGCAATTTTCATACTAATAATACTCTGTAGCTTCATAAACTAGAGAGTACTGGAGAGTGTAATTATGTTGTCATTTCATCTTGATGAAACAGACCCCTTCTCAAACCCTCACCTGTCTTTTTGAGGTGCAAACAGTAGTGGAACCTGTGGCAGGGGTATGTAGATTACTCACTGACCTTTTGTATTTAGCAGCTGCTTGAACTTTACAGTGAACAGTCATCTAAATACATTAATAACTTCGTGGTCTAAAATGGCCAACGTGGTTCTGTTCATAGGATTCTGGTTCATAAAGGGAAGGGATCATATGGTCTCCTGTAAAATACAATTCCCTTGTTAGAGTCTGGAATTGCCATACCAGAAGGAGAATTAATCTGTACAGTTGGTGATATCTTGTCTTTTTCAGAGGCCCCTTAATAGATGTCACCAGTATCTTCATCTGTATCGTTTGGAGAACTTAAAGTAGGCTGAAGAAGGAGACTTAGAACTTAATTTTAGTGATAAGTCATTGTTACAAAGTGGCAGGAGAATTCAAAGCTGTATAGATCAATCACGTGCAGTCTGACAATATGAAATAAATGTTGGGCAGTAACATTCAGATCTTAAACTAGTGCTTGTTTAGGTAGACTCATCCTTGTAAAATAACTTGAGTATGAAGCAGTTGATTTGGATGTGTTCTAGTTAGTCTTCAGCTCCAGAAACCAGACCCTAAGCATTAAGAGGTCATCAAACTGTATTAATGTTTAACCATGTTTTAAAAATAATGACTGAAAGAAAAGTACCTTAAATAACTAGATCAGTTCAAAATAATTTCAAAGTGGGTTTTAGATTATTTTTCATGTAAGTTTCCCCCATCCCCCATCCCAAGGTAATTTACATGGAAATAAAAGAAACCAAAAAAAGAGGACAAAGGAGCCTTCAGAAGATTTTGAAGTTCAGGAAGCACCTAGGAAAAGACTCAGGATGGATAAACAGAATAATCGGAAGGTAATTATGTCGTTGGTTTGTTGGGGTTGGTTTATAGCAGCACCAGTCACATTGCTGTAGTTAAGTTTGTCAGCATTTCCATTTTAAGGATTAAAAAAGAAATGTCCATATATCATACCAAACTTGTCAATATGCAGAGATACATGTGAGCTTACCACTGTGGGATTTTTTTTCTTTGGATTTGAGGATAGAGGTATGACAAGTTGCACTTGCTGCTTAAACTGTTTCCCAAAGGAATGTGCAGAGGGAGTCACGACCTCTCTGTGTTGTTATGCTTTGTAGTTCTTTTTCTTTCCTCCTGGTTTGGAGTTGATATAAAGAGAATGTAAAAAAAATACCTTTAGTCAATAGTTACGTTAGACAAAAGTCAGAAGAGAGGAAAGCAAGTAAAGCAAAACAGAAAAACTACTTTTCACATACTGGAAGGCTATAGGACGTTTTAGAGTGGCATGCTGACCCATTTCTTGGGTTAGGAAGCTGCAGTAAATTTATCTTTATGCAGTGAAAGTATATTTATCATGCAAATCACAGGCTCCTTTTCTGGCTAGCTTGCTTGTGAGAATGAGAATTTTCCTTACATAGGTCACTATGTATGTGGGCACAGCACAAATCTTGTGGAGACTTAGGCACAGGTTTATTTAGTCGTGCGTGTAGAGCAGTGAACTTCATGGGTTTTACTTGTGTGTAAAGCTTAGCTCATACGTGTTCAGATGTGTTATTGCAGTATCATGCTTTAGTGTGAGTACTGTAGACCTAAGCTCAGAACTTCAGTGGTACAGCAGTCAAATGAAACAACTGAATAGAAGGAAAGGTAGTAAATTAATTTTTTAAATGAGTTGTGGAGGTTTTATTTTTAAGTGTCAGTTTGTTTGGTAGGCTGGTTATTTTGCTACTTTTGTTGATATTGTAGATATTAAGACAACTTGTCTTAGAGTTTAATATAAATAAATAAATAGAATTTCGGATAGGCTTAACGAGCTGATTAGCAAGGGACAGAGATAATTCTTAATGTTGTTACCTTTGCAGAAAGAAGGGCCAAAACTGTTTTTTACATTTCTTGCCATAATGGTTTAGTCGTTGCACGTTCATCAGATTTTCTAGGATCAGTTTTTCAAACCTTTTTAAACTTGTCTAATTGAATTGAATACACTGTAATATACTAGGTCTATGAAATAATGAAGTTTACCTATTATAATTAATTCCTGCTATAAAGTCCTTGTTTTGACTGTTCTAAAGTTACTTTCCTGTCCCACCAGCATTTGTACACTACAATTAGCCTACATTCTCAGAAGTAGGATGAAAGGTGGTTGCAGTATAGATCATGCATGGGAGGTTCTGGTATCTTTGGTGCTGTGACACATGTGAATATATCAGCAGGAAAATAAATAACTAAATAAGGTGAATGATTCCTGGAAGATACATGGCACTGAGGACGCTGACTTTGTAATGTGCATTTAAAAAGTGTTGTTCTCTCTCTGGTCAGTTTATCAGAACTGCTTACAAGGGGTCTGATGTGTGTAGATATTAGGTAGTTTGGAAACTCTAAATGCATATAGCAGGGTTTGTGCTCCACAGAAAGGTCAGATATGGTTTGCACTTTGTTTTAGGAATGATCTCTTAGTCTTTTTCCTGTCTTCACAAGCCGAAGGCACTTCCAGCTGTATGTGTTGCTGCTTAGTAGAACATTCAGTGAATGACAGTGAAAATATCCATGTAATGATTCAAAAAAGCAAACACTAACCATACACCTTCTTTCTGCTATTCCTAGTTTACCTGCAGGCTTTAGTTACAATAATTTTGGATAGGAGGAGCTTTAATTTCATTACATTTTTCTTCTCGCACAAGGGTTGTGGATTATACTCTCCCTTTGTCCTTAATTCTTATTTACAAAATCAGAATGTTTTCACATGAAGTAGCCAAGTCATAAGTACCCATATGGAAGTTTTGAAAAAACTGATTTGTTCATTTTTGCTTTGATGATGTATATGAAATGCACATTAACAAAATGGGGGTTCTGTAAAGAGTGCTTTAAATTTAGGAATGAACTATAGTGTACACATTCACAGAATCATAGAATCCTTAGGATTGGAAGGGCCCTCTGGAAATCATCTGGTCCAACCCCCCTGCTCATCTAGAGCAGGTGACACAGGAATGTGTCCAGGTGGGTTTGGAATGTCTCCAGAGATGGAGACTCCATGACCTCTGTGGGCAACTGTTACAATACTCTGTCACCTCAAAGTAAAGAAATTCTTCCTCATGTTGAGGTGGAACTTCGTGTGTTTTAGTTTATGGCCATTACTCCTTTTCTTGTCACTGGGCACCACAGAAAGGAGTCTGGCACCATCCTCTTAACACCCTGTTTTCTTTCATTTTTACCCAGAAGTGTGACAGTAATCTTAGAAAACCAACACTGGGAGCCTCCGGTGGCATTGGTGGTAGAGCAGCTCAGTCTGCTTAGAGCTCAGTAAAAGCACAGCGTGCCACATCTGTAGTACAGTAGCCATTCATGTTTATTTTTATGAAAGAAATGAGTTCTCTAGCCTTTGAAGTGTTCACCTGCACATCTTTCTTTGGTAAAACTGATTGTCTGATGAAGACTGTGAAAAAGCATGTAAAGCATTGGAAATGTGTGTAAAGCCTTCTGTTCAATAGAGCTGTGCTTATTGATCAGGTGAGCATGTGTCAGGGTTAAGCATTGTAGGCTACGGTTTTAGTAACTTGAATGAATTTGTAACATAAGAAATGGGAAAAAATAGTGGCACGTGTAAGGAACAATGTCTTAATTTTGACAAAGATTTGACAAAAACTTCCCCAGTTTTTGGCCTAAACTTTTAATCATGAATTCTCATTCTGGAGCAAATTTAGGTGTTGTTTATTCTCCCTTGAAAATAGTGGGTTTATTTTGGAAATGCTGAAACAATCTTAACCATAGTAATTTAAAAAATGGCACTGCTATAACTTGTGGAGTTGAAAGCAAGCCTCTCTGAGACTTAGGGTTCTGCAGAGGGTTTATTCTCAAATTTATATACTAATTCTGCAGTTTGTTTACCTTTAATAATTAAAGGTTTGAATTTGACCAGTTTGTACAAAGAGTAGTAAGGATAATTTACAAGTTTCGTGTTCATTTAGCACTCCCCCTTTTGATATGCTGAATTTGGGATGGATAAGTGGGATGCTGAAATACTGTGTACTTTATTTTTCTCATTTGTTTATGGGTTTGTACCCTGTGCTGTAAATGAGTTTTAGAATTCACTTAAGTGGGGCTAGTTTAATTACAGTACCATTCAGATATTTGTAAAGACACCTTCTTTTTAATAACATAAATCCAGAACTAATTGCCAGTTGTATCCAACCACTCATAAATTAGGAGTTTTTTTATTTTTTCATATTTTTTTTTGTGACAGAGGGAGACAAGCAATGACAAAACAGCAAAAACAAACTCTTCTAAGGTCACAGAAACCTCCTCTTCACAAAAGAACCAGTCAGGTAATGTGGTCAGAATAAGTTTTAATGTAACCTTTTCAGTTAAATCATTTTAAAATGCCCAGGTTGTCTGAGGCAGCCGACTAAATTCTGCTGACTCAATGAGTAGTTGCAGGCACTGTGCCACAGCTGGGGGGGAGCCCTGTTCCTTCACTGCCCCTCTGCAGCTCGATCCTGGACTGAAATTGTGCGTTGCTGATTGAGAGCAGCAGTTCACAAGTTCACCGTGTGATGGCACCAGATTAAAGCTGGTGCCCCGAGATCTTGGCGAGCAGGGAACAAACCCTGCTGCTCCCGTTTGCCTGGTGCACTGGCCCGCTAAAACAAGTGCAGTGACCATCAGTGTCATCCGGTACTCTGGGATTTTAGTCCTTCTAAATGATGCTTGATGGGAGGCAGTGTGGAGCATGAGAGGGAATTTTATAGAACCTTGGATCAAAACGCCAAAGTCAAGACTTATTAATGATGCTCAAGCTTAAGGTAACTTCTTTCTGAGCATGTCTCTTTAGGTGTTACAGTGATATGCCAAAGACCAGCGAGCTTCAGCAAGTTCTGCACGGTGTAGAAGTGGTGATGTGCCATAGCTAATGTGTGGTACTTGGCTCCTGTGTATAAATTTTCTCTTAACAAAGTGTTAGTGGTTCTCAGATTGTGACGAGATCACGTAGGCCTTCTGATATAACAGTTACCTCTGCTTTAAAGAGGTCTTAAGTCACAAGGTGTTTTGATTTTAATAGAAATGAGGTGATAAAAAAATGGGAAACCATATCTTAGCACATATTTGATTAATGGAAACCTCTTTATTTTTAAGATCAAGCCAAAACACATGGCTTCAGAAATTTCATGTTCGCTCAGTCCTATGTAGATGCCCAGAAGACCTACCTAAATAATTCCTTCCTGTATCTGAAGGAATATTTTAAATGGCTTCAGGGAGATAACATTTTAAAGTTCCAAACTTCACTTTGTAAACCAAAATTATTTTACAGCAACGAAAAATCTGTCTGATGCATGTAAACCTCTGAAGAAGCGAAATCGGGCTTCAGCAGCAGAATCTTCAACTCTTGCTTTTAGCAAGAGTTCATCTCCTTCAGCTTCCTTAACTGAGAATGAGGTAAAAAAAAAGTGGTGTTTGCACACAGCCATTTAATGACAGAAATTATCAGGTGTGAATCTTGTTTTAAAAAAAAAAGCAAAAATCAAGGGCGAATTCTCTAACGTTGGTGCTCTAGACAAGTTACAGTTTTGGCCTCTGTGAAACCTGTTAACGTGTGCATTGCAAATTCATTTATTGTAACACAAACGTCTGATTTGGGGACGTCGAGATATTATTGTGATTTTTAATGTATTTACCAACAACGTTTTAGAATTGTAACCTTCTATTAGAGGCAAAGTAAAATGCCAGTGTGTTCTGTATTTTCTTCTACAGACTTTTATGTAAGTGTACTACATTAGTTACATTATGTAACTCAATATTGTCATGTTGCCATAGCTTTTATATCAAAGCAAATTTCCTAATCCTCTGTTTGATATAGAACTGGACAGTCTTCTGAGCAGAGCCTCTTTTAACTCAAATTAGTTTTCAGGCTGTTTTAGTGCTATTTCTCTGTGATGCAAATAGCTCCATCCCCAGTAGAGTCTAACAGGCAGTGAAGGATGTATCTTTTTGATACCTGCTAATCATAGTCTTAGCTCTGCATATTTGGAACTGTAATTCTTCTCAGTTGACATACAATAAATGAAATGTATGTACCAGAAGTGTATCCGTACAGTCCATTAAACCATTCCCCAAGTCATCTACACTGTTAAAACCAATCAGCCAAAGAGTGGCAGCATGAGGGTGAAGTATGCATGCTGTTTGCAGGTGGGTTTGGATCTGTAGTTGGTAGGATTTAGTAAAATATCCATAGACAAACAGCTTCACCCAGTTTGTGTTACAAAAGCTGTAGACAAGATACTTGCCTGCTAACAAGGGAGTAGGGCTTCCAGCTCTCCTAGAGACTTTCATCTCCCCTAACAAATGCATGAAGTGCTGTTATGAATGCAGTTAAAATATCTAGGCAATGTTCAGTAAACAGTTTACCTTTGGGTAGGGAAAAAAGATTGCATGTTAATGGCTGTATATCTTAACTATAACTGGAAAAACATTTTAACTAAAAAAAACCCAATAAATACTCCCTCCTGTACCCCAA
Source organism: Falcunculus frontatus (assembly GCA_013398115.1). NCBI lineage: Eukaryota > Metazoa > Chordata > Aves > Passeriformes > Falcunculus > Falcunculus frontatus. The sequence goes on along the minus strand of VZRV01004457.1, from coordinate 631,830 downwards.
TAAAACAAGCAAAGGAAATCCCACAGGAAATAATGTCCATAGCAGCAGCCAAGTAAAGTAATACTTACTTTGTTCTCTCAATTGAGAGGTGCCCATCTTTTGGCTTACCAGCTTCTGCTGGATTGTCTTTACTGATGGGACTTGCTGTGTAATGGCTGTTTCTACTTGGGACCATCTATTCAGCCAGACTAGTTTAAGGAAAAAAACCATCTTTTTGGCTCAAAATATGCATCTCTAAATATTGTGCACTCAGGAGAAAGATTCTTCTCTTTCTAGAGATTGTGATTATAAAACAAATTATCCAGAAGTCTTTCTTAACAAAAGGCTCGTTTTTGTAGGATTTTGGGTTGTAACATAATGGTTCACATGTGAGAAAGGATATGGTTATATCTTACATATGGCTGAGATGGCAATTCTAAAATTTAGCACTAATTTACTCAGCTACTGCTAAACAGTAAAAGATGTGAGAAAAATTAACATCATACACTGCTCACAGAACACGGATACACAAACTAGAAAGTGGATTAATTGTTTCCAGAGAATTAAGATATTAAAAAAAAGTCCCGAACCGCATAACAAAGCACACCTTGTTAAATAACAGATTTTGGGGGACTGAATGCAGGGGGCAGTAGATTAGTGGACTCAGATAGTCCTTGGATTGGTTAAAGCTACACTGACCTGAACTTGGACCAACTAAGGACTGTGCCTGGTTTGTTTCCTATATTAGATATATTTTGCCTGTAAATAAAAATATCAGGCATGTGTTTTTGAAATTAATATTGACCTGCTCTACAAAACAAGGAAAGATAGAAATTCTGGATTGTGTGAGTGGCTCTAAAAACTTTTCCCCTTTTGTATTTTTATTTAGCTCTTGTCTAAGTGGCTAAATATGTGTGTGTCCTGAGAGCATTCATCTGGAGAGAAACTTTCCCAGTATTAAGGGAAAGGGTTTAAAAAATAAACACAGTCAGAAAATGATGAAAGCCTTGCACAGCTAATTGAATAGCATGTAATTCTTCTCAACATTAAATAGATTCAATGATTAACTTTCACATTTCTGTGTTCACTATAATACTTCTAAATGTTGGTTTAAGTGCTCTCTTAACAAGTATAGGAAAAATTCTCTATGTTCTACAAGCACATACATCTCCACAAGCTGTATATATGAGGATTCTGGTCTTTTTTTTCCCCCCTCTCCTTTCTTTTTCTCCCATCCTCTTTGTGGACAGCTTGTTCCAGAATGGAACCTGGATGTGACTGTTACTTGTCAAGAACTGTTGTTAGCTGCTCATCCCTTAAATGTTTGTCCTTTATAACCAGGTTCTAGGAAAGGTGTGCTCAGTTCTTTCATGTTTGAAAGATGCATCTTATTTGACATTTTAAAAAAATATTTTGAATGCTTTTTGTTGTTATTGGGGGATATTTTTAAAATGGGGTTTATTTCAAATAGTTTAAAATCAGGCAAGGCTAAATTTTCAGTTGATAAATTACTTTGGGAGAGAGATAGGAGTGGGGATGTGGACTTGTACAAACAGATTTATAGACGTGACATATTAGAGATTAAAGGTTCACTCCCTTCAAAAAACTGGGCTTTGAATTTGTTTTAAGATAGGTGGACAGAAGCAGTAAAGTGTTTACAAGGAATAAATTAATTTCATACCTGCATTTAATTTTGAAACAAAATCATGTTACTTCTAGGCACTTGACACAAGTAGTAATTTCTTCCAGTACTTATGTGAAATATGATTTTGTTAAAATATAATTCTCAATGAGTGACTGGTAGGGCCAGATGTGAAAAAGATGCTCAACACTTTGGAGTCTGCAAAAGCTCGGATTAGTTTTTTACTGGGTATGTAAAACTTGGTGTAAGCATCCAAAAGCACATATTTGTGAGAAGAGATACAGGTGGCATATTTTAATTTCTTTTTTTACCTTGGCCCTCCACCCCGCAATGTAGTAGGTGCCAGTAAGAGTGTAATCAGTATTTTTTTAATAAATAAAAAAGACTTAACATTACCATTACTGCTGGATTATTGGCACACTTGGTGTGTTTGCATGAAACATATCTGCTTTAGCTTTTCAATCAATTTTTGTGATTATTGTCTGGCTTCATTAAATTGGACGAATTTGTTGGCAGCAGATAAGTGTCAAAGTATCGTGCAGACCGTAGGTACTATTTACAAACTTTGTCAAAGAAACTGTAATCTTTTCCTAAGAGAAGACAAAGCACATGTAATACTCTCTAAGTCAGCCAGCCTGTCGTTCATCACACCCTCAAGTCTGGGCTGACCAGCAGATGGCAGCTTAAAGAAGCCTGGGAAAGATTTGAAGAGGTGCTTTTATTTTCATTTCATCACTTCTTCCTTCTGTAACACCCAGTGTCAAAAGAAGCTCAGTTCCTGGTTATAGCTACAGATTCTTGTGGTTCCAAGGCCTAACAATGCCAATTATAAAATGCAAGCCTTAATGCTCTTTTTCCGTTAAACAGTACTTTTTCCCATTATTGATTTGAGACAGATTTCAATTATCTGCATTTTTAATGGGTGTTAGCATGTATACACAAAGGAGAAAACACATACAGCTCTTAAAAGGTAAGGTGTTTGATTGAGAAGGCAGTTGTGAGACATGCACAGCTTGGAACTCAAAAAGTACATCAGCTCCATTTATCAACCCCAGAGTCTAGTTGTCCTAGAGTATACAACTAAAAATTCTTACTGAAGGTAAAAATAACTAATTTTTTGATCCTAAGAACAGGAAGAAAGAAGGGAATTCATGTTATTTTAAACAAACTACTGACCTAAAGAAAAAGCAGTTGCAGTGAACCTTGCAGGTTGTTAAACAAGATCACTCTGCTTCTAGCATTTTGTTCAAGCTTCTTTCAAATAGAATTTTCTCTTTTAAACATTGCTTAAGGATAAGTTAATATATAGTGCCACCTTACATCCTGTGACTTAGCAGACAGTTGTTTCCTGTGTTTGTTTCTGTATGCCTATGGATTATTTTTTTCCTGTTTGAAAACACCAGTAAGCAGTCAGGGGTACATTTTTGTGGAACACTGCAAGTAGTTGGACTTGTTCCTTGCTAAACCTCTGCTAAAGCCTCTAACATTTTCCGTGACCTGCATCATCCACCAGACCATACAGTTTTGTTACAATGGTTCTATTTTCACGTGGAAAAAAGTTCTAAGCTTCACTTTTGTTCTTTGACGGCACATTCTGTGTAGAAAACTAAGTTTCTTATGTAATTATTCTCCTCTTGTGTGTTACTTAGGCTTCAGAGTGCAGAGAATCTGTTAACTGAATGTTTACATGATGTAGGTTTTTATCCACATCCCCTACCAAAGTATCATGAGTATTTGTAGGCAATTTTATACTGTTTTAAAATGTTCTCATAGTTTTAATTAACTTTCCAGGCAAATTCAGAAATGCATAATATCCTTATCTGAAACGTCTAACTCCTGCTAATAATAAAAATGAAACTTGTCCCAGGCTGTCTTTTTTTTGCTATTATAGTACTGTGTACACTTGTGGCACCGCATACTTAAAGAATTTATCTAGTCTAGCAGTATGGGCCAGAATATCACTCTTCATTCAGTTCAGGAATTCTTATATGAAATAAAGGAAATGTTAACTGTAACTCAATTGGCTGTGTCAGTTTTTCTGTCTCTGTGTGGGTGCACGATAGATTGTCTTTTGAATACAGCCTGACCTGTCTGTATGTTGCTTATTGACTTACTCTTACATAAGTTGTTCTTAGAGTAAAAAGAACCCCAACGCTCTAGCTACTCAGATTTTATTAATAAGAAAAAAGTATGCAGTTGGGTTTTATCTGTTAGAAAGGCATGTTATTTATCAGAACATGCATACTCCACGCTTTCTAGAGAGCGCTCTCGGCCAGCCCAGCCCACTTCCTCCTGAGTGACTGTGGTGTAGAAATCACCAACTCTAAAGTCTTGTCAGGAAGTCTGAGATTGTAGCACTGTCCTGAGTGTTAAGGAAAGTGAAACTTAGTAGGCAACAGCATTCAGAACTCAAGAAGACGTACCTCTTAAATGGCCTGTGAAAAGATGCCGTGTATCTTTTTTATATGATATGTTCATATCATATGATCATTATATATCTAATGGCAGGTGGCCTGAGAGAGGATACTGCTTAAGACATCCTTGTAAAAGGTGCAAGTCGCTCTTTGTGGGCCCTTTCTTTTACAGATCGTGCTGCTCCTGCAGTGGAGGAGACTTACCTGTCAAACAAGCAGGAGGAAATAATTTCCTGCCATGCTTTGTCTTCATTTTATATACCCCTAGCTTTAAGATAAGAGTACATAGTGGGGTGTGTTTCCTTTTGATGTCCTACAGCCTGCATTATAAAGCAGGTGATGTTCAAGTAAACCAAGGGGAAGTGGGAGGGATCGTCTTTGGCTCTCGAAAAATTTGCCCTTTAGTTGTTTTTGTTACTGCTTAAACAGAACGTGACAGAGGAACATCGCTGTATTGAATAAGACCAAAACTTGTATTCTTAAGGCTTAAGAAGGCTGTTACACAAGCATATATGAGTAATACAAGAAGTGCTTTTATTAGACTGAAAGAATTGATAAAGTGAGTTTTCTGAAGAAGAAGTTTTTTGATCAAAAATTGCACTTTGGTAGCTGTAAAAGTCTAAAGAGGTGTGTGGCTGGTGGGGTAGCAACTGTTGGAGCCTGTTCCAGTGTGGGCACCATAGATGCTCAAAGGTTAGCAACTTTTTCAGTCTAAATTTCCAAATTTATTTTGAGCCTTCAAACATGGCAGGAAAACCTTGTCTGAATTGGATCTAGAGACCGGAAATCCCAGGGAAACTGATGACCACAGAAGTGTCGATGTTGTTCAGTCTGCAATTGCCAACACACAGTGAATATTGTTTGGGACTTGCTTCTGCTCCATGAGACAGAAGTTTTTGCCTTAACAGATACTGATGCACTGGTCCTTTAGGACAGCCTTTAGCCAGGAAGTACTTACAAGGGAAGAAGAAAATACCCACCATGACCCCCTCCCCACCTCCTAGGATAACACTGAGCCAGCAAGGATGCTTTCTTAGATCAGCTGTTAAAAATGAAGACTTAATCCTAAGTCTAAAACAAAAGGCACATTTAATAGCCAGGTTGCCAACTGATCAAGCAGAATGGTTGCATTTTTTTGTTCTGACTGTGGTAACTTCTTAAATTCCCAGGCTCCAGATGGGATGAGTACGGACTATTTTGTTTTCAGACCTAGAATTTCTGGACCTTTTTTTCCTTGAAATTACAGAGCAGTGATTTTGCTGGCTCTGCTATTTACTCTGATTTTGGAGCTGTCTGAAAGAAGGAGACAATTTTAAGTGGGAAAAAAATATTTTTTCTTCAAGTGGGTGGAGCAAATGTCCACATCGCTGTTGGACTTCATCTGCTTCTTTGAAACACAGCATGATTTGAATTTTTAAATTCTAGTCTGTCCTTTCACAGATTCACAGCTTATATCATGTATCAGTACGATTGAATGCCGACTGTGAACATGTCACTACCTTTTTCTTTTTTTTTTTTTTTTTAATGAGTGACATTTCAGTCACCCAGATGTGGAAGTAGCTATACCATTTGCAAAGTTCACCCACGTGGTTCTAGAAATATGCAAGCTGAATGTACATAGCAGCTTGCATTTAACTCTTTTTTTGTAAAAAGCCAGAGGGAATGAAGAATTGCCTCACATTTCTGCCAAAGTGTGTGGCTGAGACTGGAATCAGGTACCTGGTTGTAAAAAATGCTTTAAAAATCATAGTAGACTTGGATTCAGTGTTTAGAGGCACTGTGAGAAATGTTTACTGATGTTAGTGCTTATCCTTTCACCTTTGAATGCTATAATTGGTGGTGCAATGAGCTGTGCAGTTAACTCATACTCAGTGTTGCAGCTGCAGGACTCGTGTTGCAGCTGCAGGAAGTCTTGCAGGAGGAAGAACATTGAGAATTGATTTTGTACACAAAATCTGTGTACAGAATCTTCTGTCAAATTGACTTCCTGCCCACCCCCCTTTAATCATTTTAGAGTGCTTCAGACAAAAGACAAAAATATAAACATGTAAACTCAGAAAATGCACATAGCTGACTCAGTTTAATTCCTTTCAGTCCTCTAGTGTGTTTTCTTATTGTAACTATTGTATAGAGTTGCACACATTTCCTCCTCTAAGCCTGCTCAGCAAGTTCTGTGAAAACCAAACACTTATTTACTCAATATAATCATGCCAAGTAAACTCCGTTATTCCACCAACAGTCTTTGCATTCATATGCACATGTAGGTCCCTTTTGCACATAACAGGTAAAAGTAGTCCCGGAAGCAGGAAAAAGAATAAATCTCATCCTTATATTTAGCAATTAAACAATTACCCAGTGTTCAGCAGCACTCGCTGATGTAATCTGGCTTTATGCATCAAATATTGCAGTATGCAGAGCATGTTCATTCAGTTAGGAATTAATGCTGAAGATGGCTTTTATAAGCATTGTTATATAGTCTTTCTAAAAATAGGTTGATGTTTGTCTGAAAGAATCCCTTAAGCACTTCTTCTGGTTATTGTGAACAGGGAATTTTAGCATATAGTTCAAAAGAAAATTAAAAATACTTCGGGGTATTTGAAGTCTTTATGTGCTGATCCCTGTACCGTTGTGGGCCTGAGTAACTGCTCCAAAAATACAGTAGTAGGATAAAATGTATGTTCAAAATATCTTGAGATGAGTAAACCAAATTCTTTAATGACCCATTGCTACAATTTCTGTCTTTTCGAGGGTAAAAGTACAATGCTAAACACAAAGAATTCACAGAGATGCCAACATTTTGTCCCAGTTTGACTCAGTAGAGAAGTATTTTATCAATAATAAAGCTATGGGGAACTTGGAAAATGCAGTAATGTGTCCCTACATGTTCCCATTTGAGTCTTATATGTGTAAGTAGTGAATAATGACTGAGACACATGGGAAAGGAAGGATTGCCTTGGGAGCCTGATGGGAAATTGGTCACTTCTGTGAGTGGTAATGGTATTTGGAACCTCACTAATCCCTGAATTAAGTTCTGGCCTGCCCCACATGAGGAGCATGAATTGGTTTTTAGGCTGTTTACTTCCCTTTTTCTCACCTGTGTATGCAGGTGCAGATTTCCAGTAGATAGAGCTGCATTTGATTTCTGGTATACCACCCTTGCTCAGTGTTCACACAGTGAAGTGTGAAAGCCTCTACAGGCAAGTCCTCACAAAATAATGTTGACATTCAGTAATTGAAGGAAGTTGGAGGGAAAGCCTGACTGATACTCAGTATGGGAAGGCTGATGGTGCTTGCAGTGATCCTTAGTTCAGCAGGGGAAGGGCGTCTTCCATGTCACAGCAGCAGTAATTGCTAACGAGAAGCAGAGATGATGATAGAGTTCAGGTACAATTTCAGTGCAGAAACTTGGCACTTGCTAAAAATCTGAAGTGAACAGCCTTGGCTTTTTTTTCCCCTAAATTTACACTCTTTAAAAAAACAGTCCTTTCTCTTTATGAGAAGTAAGAAATTACTCCAAATGTAAAGCAGAATAAAACAGCTACAAATTGCCAATTAATGTTTTGCCACTAATCTAAATGTTGATTACTTTGAACCTTGGCCTGAATATCGGAAGAGTTAATTATATACAGTTTCCTTTGCTAGGAGGATTGTATTACAAAAATAAGGACAAAGACAAGCTCTGGCATGATTACAAGGGAAAGAGTTATATTTGGAACTTAACAAGTAAAGTAACAAGCCCCCCAAAACCTGTCCACATTTGTACTGAAGGTTGTGATTTGGGCTCTGGTATGCAACCTTCCACTGTGGGAAGTTGTGGTAACCCACTGAAGTATTATGTCTCATTGCAGAGGTGGCTGTGTCACGTCAGCATGAACTGGTTTCTAGCAATCTTCTCCTAAATCATCTTTACTTAGATGGAAACAGTGACTGTTTCAATCTATGCGTATTTTAATTGCAGAACTCAGTGTTCCCCGGATGAATCAGAACCTGTTAGTGCTGCTACAGCTTGTTTGGGGTACAAATACAGTTTTCCCAGCCACCTCATGCTGTACCTCTCTTAGGTTCTAAGTCCTCTCTGAGAAGCATTGGATCAAGGGTTGTCTCAGCCTCTTCTCTGCAGGCCTCAAGGAACAGATGCTCTTTTACTTCCCTGATATTTCCATTGGCTATTCTGGGATAACTTCAGGAGCTGAGGTGTTGAATTCCAGCTTTCTTCATAGAGGGAGCTTTCCCCAGAGATGTCTGGTAGAGACTGTTTCACCTTCTGCAAGATGCAAATAAGGGTCAAATTAGATTATCCAAAAGAAATGCTTCCCTTTCTTAAAACAGGGAATCTGCTGGCCTTCTCCTTTATTAGGGCCCTAAACTATGAAATCTGGGATGGGAGTGCAGTGTGTGTGAGCAGTGCATGGATGACGGTTAAACCTTTGGTCACAGTGGCAGGGATGAAGAGGTGCATTCTGCAGCCTGCACCAGGCCACAGGAGTGTATCTCTGAGCTGCCTGTGGCTGTAGTGACTCTTAGGAGCTGAGAGAGACATGAGCAGGTATCCAGTCTTGTCTCTGTGATACAAAACTGGTGGTTAATAGAGCATTTGATTTGTAAAGCGTGTGAGGCTCCTGACAGCTGTAAAGGAGAGATTTTGAAAGATACTCTCAGCCTGGTAGCCATTCAGTTGATGAACTGAGGGTGTTTTGTTCATGCTCTGTGTATTGGTATTTGTGCTTGAAACCTGGCATTAATCTGTAGGTGGGTGTAAATTGCCAAGTTTTATCTTGAATGGGCTGATAGAATTTGGATTTTGTGGTTGCATTTGTGATCTCGGGTTTGATTCTTGCCAGCACTGCTCCTTTTTTTTGGCTCAGTAACCATTTAATATAAATAAAGGGCTGTTGCATTAATTCTGAGGTGGTAAAATCTCCATTCTGTAGGAAAATTGATGTCAGCCTGAGGTTCACAAATGGCTGGGATTTTGTCACCCATATCTAGGGGGATTCTGAAAAACTGCCTTCTGCCAATAGGGCTCTCTTTCCATATAGAGGTCTGCATCCTTCATTTGAATGGAGTGTATAAACCAAGGTAAATCTTGGAAAACATTGCTTTGACTCATTCTCTTGACTGAATATATTTATCACTGGATATGTTCTGTTTCTCTGCTCTGTCTTCAAAAGCAGTAAGCTGGGGGAAGAGGAGCAAGGTTCTATGGCTTTTGCTGCTGGGAACACTGTGTTAACTCGAAGGGTGCTGCACAAATGGGTTTTCTCAGGGTTTAATTGTTTTGTGGTGTGGGGAAAAGGTGATAAACCTGGTGTCAGGTTACAGCAAGACTGCTCGTTTTGCGTTGCTTTGTTCTGTTGTGTTTTTAAGTAGAAAAGAAATACAGATCTAAGACCTTCCAGCTTATTTTTCCTTTTTTTCTTTTCTAACCATGACTAATTCTGGCTAGTTCAAACAAGAACATAATGAGGTACTAAAAATGTTAGAGCAGTGCGCTGCTTACACTAATTAATGTTTCCGTGGGAATAGTTTAAACAGAAATGAGCATGTGTGTAAGTTTACTTAAACCATAAGGGAAACTGGTTTTGTGTTTTTGCCGTGCTCCCACGCTGCCTTCCTTTATCTGCCCTTTCCCAGCAAGAACTGGCTGCTCCTGGCCTTGCACTCGGGTCACGTTTGCAGTTTACTATTTCACAGCTCCTTCCAGGGGACAGAGATTTCCTGGTGCCTGAACAAAGCAGTGATTTTACATGTAGTTTCTTTTAACCACTTATGAAATGGTCGGGCAGAATCTCCAAATCACTCCAAGCTGTAGAAATATTCATAGGTGAAGTGGAGGTATGAATCGCTTTGATAGTATTTATTTGCACTGAGGAAATGAATTTATACCCTTGCAAGTAATGTGGAGAAGAAAACCCACCAACTAACCAACAACTGTCAGTCTGATCCAATTTATGAAATATTTTTAGATGTGATCAAGGAAAGCAAATGTTAAATGGAGGAATGCACGTTAGCTGGCAGCAGCAGTGAGAATTAATCACTCAAAACCAGTGTTTCTAAAGGGATTTTATAAAGACTAAGTCTAGGCCTGGTTTGGTCTTATATTTTTCTTTCTGATTTCAAAATAAATCACCTCTAATAAATTTGCACATTGCATGGATTGGCTGATGGGGGGTTGCATGTGGCTGTCTCCAGCATGTAGCTGGGCCATTTTTAGAAAAAGGTGGTTTACTGTAGATAAATATGAGATTCTGTGTCTGAAAACAGAGAGTAAATTTATCATATAAAGTGATGTGTCTACATCCTGACAAATGGCTATTGGCAAAATGACCTCTTAAATAGCACAGCAATTTAGAGTGAGTTTCAGTGCTGTATTGAAGAGACTTGGGGAGATTCTTGCACAGCAGTACAGAGGTGGAGAAGAGTAGCATCATGTTGGCTTGCATTGGATGCGGTACTTACAAGACTTGTAATGGGTTATTGCCTCCAGTTCTCATGCTTGATTTTTCAACAGCCTTTTTAAAGCACAGAAAAGGTTTAGAGAAACCCCTCTAAAATGCTCTAGATGGTGGAAAAAGTCCCCTAGGGAGAAAATTAGAGGGCAGAACAAAAAGGATTGAAACGGGCTTAATTGCAGCATGCTTCCACAGGAGGAAAATGTCGGCTTCCAAGGGACTTTTAATATAGCTGAAATGCCTGGAGAAAGCATCATCAACTGTGAGTTGCAGTTAGACAACCCAAAAGGGACAGGAGGCAGTACTTTTGATGGTATGTGTGAATAACCATTAGAATGAGCTGGAAGAGAAGTGACGGCTTCCTTTTGCAATTCCAAATTGTGGTGCTCTCCTGGAGAACGTAGTGAGGCACAACTCACTGAGTACCATCTGGGGGCAACAGCATGACATTCTGCATCTTCTGGTATAATGTGAGATGAGACAAATGAGTTGGTTGTCCATTACCTCGTTTAATTCTATTGAACTGAAAACCACCCTGTATTTTCTTTTAAATATGTTGCTAAGGATGGGGTTTTTTAAAGTAAATTATGACTATTTTTAAAAACAACCCATATTTATTACATCTAGATGTTATATAAGATTTATCCATAACAGGGCTATCTTCTGTAGTATTTTGAGTTTATTGTTGACTGTAATGTTCCTTAAACATACTGAGAGCTGCTTGTTCTTTTCTTCCTCTCTTCTATATGCTGTTCACACTTTCTTGGAGAATATTTGGGTCAGAGACTTTTATATGCAGCTTGGAGTTTGCCAAGTTTCTTTTTAAAAATTGACTGTTGCTCTCTCATAAACCACATGCTCAAACTTTAATCAAGGGATTTGAAGATACCCCTGTGTTATGGCTAGGCACTTCTTGCTAACTGTATTACAGAACTGAGTATAAATAAAATGCCATGTTACAAAGTTTTGGTGTTCTGTTTTGGCTGCTACTGAGTTGCTGGTGAAGGGGATTGTTGTATAGTCCTTTTTATGAGTCTTCCACAAATGCATATTCTGGTATTAATCAAGGTGGTTTTTTGAAGGTGGGGGAAACAAAACCAGAAGAGCGTGCCTAAATCTGCTAGTCTGAATTGCAGTGTGTTTGCTTCCATCAGTTATTACTCTCTGCAAAACTGACCATCTGTGGCTGCTTTCTCTAACACCTGTGTTTAATCTTCAGATCTCCGATGGCCAAGGAGATGAGCGCTCAGAGTCCCCCTATGAAAGTGCTGATGAGACTCAGACTGAAGTGTCTATATCATCCAAAAAATCTGAGAGAGGAGCAGGAACAAAAAAAGAATATGTGTGTCAGGTGAGAGCCGTTAGCTGGGCTGTTGTTTCCCAAGCTTTCCTAGAAAAGGTCTTTTTAAATATGAAAATGACAACATTAGGCCAGAAACAGGTTTATCACGTATGTCTGAGATGTCTGTTAGTGATGAGGTTGCCATGGCAGTAAATGGAATTCTTAATACCTAATTATTATTTTTCTTGACCTCCAGTAAGTGACTTAGCCTTTCTGCTTGAGTTTCCAGGTCTGTAAGATAAGCATAATTTGTACCTCAGAAGAAGCACATGAGTGTTGCCAGGTGACTGGTTAGATGATGCAGAAGAGCTGCTGGTTTCTCTGTCAGCTCAGAGGAGGAAGTCCAGCCCTGTGGGGTTTGTGCTCTGTGTGCAGCAGAGATGGCAGCTCTGCTCTGCCGTGGTGTGCGGGCTGGAAGCAACTGAAAGCAAAAGCCTTTCTCAAACTGTTCTGGAAGGGCTCTTAGGCTATGAAATGATAACACAATCCAAGTGGACAGATCAGATTTGTTTCCATGAGACTGGGCAAGCAGTTACATTTCCATTTTTTGTACACAGTGAGGATGAGGTTGTATCTATCTATAAATGTTGGGTAATCCATAAATTCTGCCAGCACTGTTGTTCGGTTCGTCTTTAGTTATGCATGTGTCACTGCTAACCACTCAGACATAGAAGTATCATTGTGCCAACTGAACTGATGTCCTTTTGCCAAGGAAAAGGAAAGGAAGGATGCTTTTTAACCCTACTCAGATGCATCAGTGTTCTCAGGGAATATTTCTTTAAGCTTTTTTTTCTATTCCTTTTTTTCTGTCAGGTTGTATTTACTCCTGAACCATGGTCTGAGAGGGATATTTCTAGTGGTTTAATGATTCTGTTACCTGTTTTGACTTGAAGCCAGAGCATGTGACGATGCTTGTAAAATTATCTTTCACTTGTTAAATTTGATTTCAACAATGGGAAAAGATATTTTGAGGAGCAGTATATGAAAAGGAATAAAGAAAACAGTTTTTTTCCACATATGAACTTTTCTTTAACATTCAATGCCTTTGTGTTGTAAAAGCTGTGTGAAAAAACAGGTGATCTCCTGCTGTGTGAAGGACTTTGCTATCGAGCTTTTCATGTAAGCTGCCTTGGGCTCTCTGGAAGACCAGCAGGAAAATTCATTTGTAGTGAATGTACATCAGGCAAGTTTGTCCCTTTCTATTAATTTAAAAAAAAAAAAGTTACAGTTTTCCCATATATTGCTCTAGGACATCCTCCTGGGCAGAGTATGTATCCTCAGAGAACCCTTATTTATCCTTTGGGACCTGACAGGGTGGGAGTTCATAGAGTACCACTAAGTGTGCCATGTTTTACAAAGTTCACCCTGTTTTCAGTGAGAACTCTCTTGCAACGTGGCTAATTTAGTCAGAATTCCATTGCCTTAATAACTACAGATTATTTGCTCTCTGAGTACAATTACAGGTGAGATTTAAAGTCTGTCACAAAGACTTAAGAAATCCTAGAAAAAAGAGCAGTGAGTGAAATGTTTTAAGTTCTTTTTCAGTCCTTTGTGTATCTATATCAATCTTTTGCTTTTCCTGTTAGAAGACTACCTTATTGCTATTAATTTCATTTGCTTTTAATCCTGTAATAACTGCTTGGAAGTTCTTAATCTCAAAACTTTACATAAGATTTGCGTTCTTGCTCATAAGCTCATTTCAGTACATGCAATAAACCTTGTTGGAACTGCTGCTTCATAATAAAGCTGTTCCAACTAATCCAGAAAAAAGATTAGAGGATGCTTGTCTTTGGTTTGTGGTCCTGCTTCAAATTTCACAGGACCACAGACAACCCATCATCCTATTTCATTGGTTTAAAAAAATTTTAAAATTCATAGTTGTTCTGGCATACTGAGGCTTATAAATAAGAACATAAAAAAATTGGTGAGGCTTTGGGTGTTGTGTACACTGCAACTGCAAATGGGTTTGCTTTGTAACTTTATTTTATCTGAGCAGATCAATATTTAATACTAAAGAGCTAAAGTAAATAGATTGCTGCACCAAGTTGTTACGATACGAATATCTGCAACATCAAGTATTGCAATTTGATTTGTTGGAAAAAACCTCTTGCACACAACAAAAGCAACTCCCTCATGCGTAACATAAAGGCACGAGAGAAGTGTTTTAAATTCATGTGTTTGCATGAAAAATGAGTTACATTCTGTTTATTATTTTGCCACCAGGTGTGCACACCTGTTTTGTGTGTAAGGAGAGAAAGGCAGATGTGAAACGCTGTGTTGTGTCTCACTGCGGAAAATTCTACCACGAAGCTTGTGTGAAAAAATTTCATCTCACTGTGTTCGAGAACAGGGGGTTTCGATGTCCTCTCCACAGCTGCCTCAGTTGTCATGTTAGTAACCCCTCACATCCACGAATTTCAAAAGGTAGTTTCATTTTACGTTTTTATAACTGATGAATTAATTTTATTTAGGGTCTGCTAAGGTAAGGAATGTGTCCATTTGAGAGCTGCTAGTTGCAGTTTTGTTAGGCGTAAATGGACTATCAATTGAGTCAGAATTCTTAATAGTAATAGAATCAGTTTTAGTCAGCTTTAGTATTTACCTTGTTTGTGTTCCTTTTCTAACTAGCTTTCAGTTATCCATAGTTGACCATGTTTTCTTCTCAAGAGAGAATGAAATCTAGAATGCATAGAGGATGAGGAGAGAGGCCAAGCAGTGAGGGCAGGGCCTGAGAATATACAAACACTGCAGCAAGGCTCAATGGAAGTGGAGACATTTGATTCTGTGCAGGTTTTTAGCTTTGGACAACATTTGCAGACAAAATTACATGACTAAGAAAGAGCTGGTCTATCCTGGTATTCATAATTAAAGTCTCAGAGTGCTTTAAATTGGGTGTAGGGTTCTCTAAAAACCTTTATTAATAAATTCAGTATTGTTGCAAATACGCAAGCGTTGAAAACATAATGGGTGGGGTTTTGTGTATGCATGTAGGGCGTCTCAGCGCTACCATTTTTTTTGCTGAAATAACGAGTCAGTTTTGTCCCAGAGTAACCCGTGGGTGTTGTGCTTTGGCAGGGAAGATGATGCGCTGCGTGCGCTGCCCTGTCGCGTACCACGCCGGCGACGTTTGCATTGCCGCGGGATGCGCCGTCATCGCCTCCAACAGCATCGTCTGCACCAACCACTTCACTGCCATGAAGGGCAAGAGCCACCACGCCCACGTCAATGTCAGCTGGTGCTTTGTGTGTTCCAAAGGTAAACGGGTGGGGAACTCCGTCAGAAATGCAGCATCAAAACGTTTCATTCTTCGGTTTAAGTG
Organism: Falcunculus frontatus; assembly: GCA_013398115.1. Lineage (NCBI taxonomy): Eukaryota > Metazoa > Chordata > Aves > Passeriformes > Falcunculus > Falcunculus frontatus. Next base: position 616,682 of record VZRV01004457.1, on the reverse strand, counting down.
TTGTTTTTCTAATCTGTTTATAGCAAATCATTTGAAATGTGTATATGAAGTTAGGCTTTGTTAGGTTTTGCTGTAATGTCAGATTGGCTTATGCTGCTTCAGGGCTTTAAATATCCTTTTTTTTTCAGAAATAATTTATTTAAGAATATTTTTACTTGGGCTTTATCCAACAACCAGAAGCCTGATTTAATTCTTTACAAGAGACACCTAATGAGTATTTCTCTGTTCTTTCCCCTGTGTTCAATGTACTTAAGCTTTTTGTGTTTCTTTATTGCTAATATGTAATATTGCACCATAAATATTTCAAGAGTTGCTTTTAGTTTAGCAGCAGACTTCAAATTGAGTCAGTATTAGTTGTTGCCAGGATTGCCACTAATTAAGGGTGTTTTGTTTTATCTTGTACAATAAATCTGTTCCTTATTGAGAACCACAAAATGCATAGTGCTGATTAAATTTGTAGTAGTGAAACTTTACCTGATTTGTTAACAAATTAACATGCAGCACAGCAGCTTTTAAGCTGCAGCCAACTTTCCACTTGATAATTCATGGAACAAACTAACAACCTTTTTCCTTCTCCAGCCGAGGGGGAAAAAAACCCCAAAATCATACAAGAAATCTGTTGTGGTTAAAATGTTTCTTACATAGAAATGTTAATATATATTAAAACTATGTTAAACATATTGTAGCCATTAAAGTACAGCAAAGTAATTATAATTTGTACATTATTCTGGCATTTTTATCACCGACTTGCTTGTTATTTTGCATGTGTTACTAACCCAAGTCTGCCAGGCATATAAATTAGTCAGGACCTTTTGGCTGCTGTACCCAAGTAAGTGATGTGTGTATTTGTTTCTGAGGGTCAGCGTGTTTTAACCGTTTATTTTCTAATCGAACCTACCACATGTGTGTCATTTCAAACCTGTCTGGAATGCAAAACTTTTCTTTTGATGTTTTTCAACTTTTTCTTTTTTCCTTTTTTTGCCTCTCTGCAGGTGGAAGTTTGCTGTGCTGCGAGTCGTGCCCAGCAGCCTTTCACCCTGACTGCTTAAACATCGAAATGCCAGATGGGAGCTGGTACTGCAACGACTGCAGGGCGGGCAAGAAGCTCCATTTCCAGGATATTATTTGGGTTAAACTGGGAAATTACAGGTCTGATGAAGGAATTTATGTTGTTTTACAGTACTGGCATGTTTAACTAAGGATCATGAAACTGGTTGCTCCTGTAGGCCAGCCTTGCTGCACACTGATTTCTCACTCCTCTCTGAACTAGGGACCTCACCTCCTTGCAAGCTTCAGGTTCAAAGACTTGCAGCTTTGCTGTTGCTCTTGGCCAAGGCATTACCCATACAGGTCTCCTCGAGTCTTCTGACTTCTGCCTCCAGTGTATGAGCTTTCAGCCCGTTTGTTTCAGAGATCTCTGCCAATAAATTGGTATAACTGGTAATTGGCTAAATTACTCCCTCGCAGGTTGAGATATCTGTCACTCAGGTTGTTGGTGTTTCACACTTGGATGAGATTTGAGTGAGATAGAGGTAGCTGGGGGTTATCCTTGAAACATTAATAGGTGTTATCAACCTTTCCTTGATCTTTGACAATTACAGTAATTGCAGGCCTTGTAAAGATGATGGTTTTGCTACCCAGACACAGGAAGTTGTGTGTGTGTGCTTACCTTGCAGGCGGGTGAAGTCTCACAGATCTGAGTATCAGGCTTTCCTTTTCTAGTCTTCTCTCACTCTCTACTGAGAGAGGGGAGGAAAGGATTTTAAATCCTCTTGGATCTTGGAAATAATAATCAGTTACTGCTGTTTCAAGTGATTTTGTTAAACTGTCTCTTGCAGAAAGAGCTTGACTAAAATGCTGTATTTTTTTATTTATACTTCTGTGCTAGATGGTGGCCTGCAGAAGTTTGCCATCCGAAAAACGTTCCCCCAAATATCCAGAAAATGAAGCATGAAATCGGAGAATTTCCTGTGTTTTTCTTTGGTTCTAAGGATTACTATTGGACGCACCAAGCACGGGTGTTCCCTTACATGGAGGGAGACAGAGGGAGTAGATACCAAGGGATCAAAGGAATTGGAAAAGTCTTCAAAAATGGTACATAGCTAAAAGTAAACAAAAATAATCCTGGGATGTGCATGCTTTGCTTTCTTCACACATAGCCTTGGGTTTTGAACATTTGTTTTACAATATTGAATTAAAAAAATTTGTGGTGTCCTGGGGAGCAGTCAATATTACTATCTCTGCATGAAAACATTATTTTCATGCCATGTAAAAGACTGGGATCTAACTGAAATTATATCTGATGATTTTTACTTTCTGGAAAGCTGAAAAAAAGACTGAGAGAGTAGACTCTCTCAGACTGGGAGACTAAAAGAGTAGAATTAATACATCTGTTAAGAGCATTAACACTCCAGAAGCATTGTTTGTAAGAAAAGTGAATGGTGCGACTAGGAAGTAGACAATGCTTTGTTTTAACACACATGGGAATGACTAAGTCAGTTTGGGGGAGTAATCCTCTTTCTGGCATTTCTGTTGATGCTGCAATCTTTTTCAGCTTTGCAAGAAGCTGAAGCCCGATTTCGAGAAATAAAGCTACAGCGAGAAGCCAAAGAAACCCAGGAGAGTGAACGCAAACCTCCACCATACAAACATATTAAGGTAAAGTTTGAGGAAATGACACTGGGTACTCAAAGGTTTGAGCTGAGCAGTGAGATGGGGTCAGGTTGTAATGACGGTAACTATGCTTTCATAGTCATGAGATGGTAAAATTTTGCTTTGGAAACATCTAGTGGTGCAAAACCAAATTAGCAACCACTGTGTAACTCTTACAATAAAATTAACTGTTCTAAAGTCATATTTGAACTATTTTAATGTATTTTTCAGGTGAATAAACCTTGTGGTAAAGTGCAGATATACACTGCTGACATATCTGAGATTCCCAAGTGCAACTGCAAACCCACGGATGAAAACCCCTGTGGCTTTGATTCCGAGTGCCTCAATCGGATGCTGATGTACGAGTGCCACCCACAAGTGTGTCCGGCGGGAGAGCGGTGCCAGAACCAGTGCTTTACAAAGCGCCAGTACCCTGAGACAAAGATCATCAAAACTGATGGCAAAGGGTGGGGTCTGGTTGCCAAGAGGGACATCAAAAAGGTAGGAATTGTTCTTACCCAGCAGAGAATCGGTGACCTGCAGTGCTGTCTGTGGGTTTGGGATATACTTCACCAGTGATACTTGGTGTCTTTCAGGGAGAGTTTGTGAATGAGTATGTGGGAGAGCTGATTGATGAAGAGGAATGTATGGCAAGAATCAAATATGCACATGAAAATGACATCACCCACTTCTATATGCTTACTATTGATAAGGTAGGGTATTGGATGTTTTTTGCCATTATTTACTTATAACCTTATTTTGGTCTCTTTTTTCTGTTGATCACCTTGGTAGGGCACTCTGCTACTTTTGACATACCACAGTTTCATATATTCACAGTGTTGCATCTTCTGTGCCTGCTCTCTGCATTCTCTATGTACATAATGAATCTCCTTAGTTCTATGTTATGTAATAAATTACATATTAAGGTCTACAGGTTGCTTGAAATGAAGTACAGTACTTACCCCTACCTGTAAGTACCAAGTACTTACCTGCCTAGCCTTAAAATGAAGTATGAAGTTTGGGGAAATAGTAATGATACCATGGAAGGTATTGCTGTTAGCAATACTTTTACTAAAATTTCAACCACAGAAAATAAAATTTTCACTTGAGAGAAAGTGGAATAGAATTGTGAGGCTGTGTCCTATATAGGGCATTTAATCTTTTTTGCAGCCATCTGTCCCTTGCTTTGTTTATGACAAAACTAGGCTTGTGCTTTTGTAGAAACTCTTTTCTGAAAGCACTCTCTGTGTTAGTAGCCAGCCAGCCCTCCACAAATTGATTTCCAGCAAATTATTCCAGCACATTAATTAATGCACCAAAATAATTCAGCACCTGTGGCTCTGTGCACACCTCTGAGTATTTTCTTCCTCAGGAGGGGGAGAAAGTGAAGAACCTAGACAGCAGGAGTTATAGATTATCTGTATTATGTTGCTTCAGTCCCCAGACAGCTAGTTAGGAGATAAACAAGAGCTGGCTGCCAGTCCTGCATTTTTTTCAGTCCCAACCACCATTTTTGTCCCAAGACTCTTGCTCTGCGTTTTCACAGCTACTGTTTTCATTAGTCCTGTAACTGAGGAGTTCCTGCACAGGAGTTACCACCACAGAATGATGAAACCACATTTCTTTAAACACTTAGAAGTTTCTCACCCCTCTACTAGATTGACATACAATGTCAGTGTGTTAAATATCTGAACTGAACGTGTATTTGACTCTCACTGTAATTAAAAAATGCTCATTATGGGTCTATTTTGCCAAAACTGCCAATACCATTATGAAGCTGAGCTGCCCATGCAGTGAAATATGTGCACATAGGCATGACAGTTGTACATGTGCATTATAAAATTGAGCTGGAAGGAAACCAATACTTCATAAATAAGCAAAGTCTTCTCAGCTCTGCGAAGAAACACACTTCTGGCAATTTCAAGACTTTATTTTATTTTGTTAATGTTTGATATATTTGGTAGAGATAGAAACGAAAAAGCAATTGTGTGTAGGGATGGGATGTTTCTAGCTTACCAAGAGCTTGGTTTTGTTTAAACTAGGCTGATATGGGGAAGGAAATCTGGTGAGAAATTAGTAGTCTCTGGAAGTAATCATGCAGTGACTTGGTAAATGCCATAAAGCACAGTACTCGTAGATGCCTCACAGCTTCGTGAATACAAAGTAAATGGGAAAGGGACTGAGTGTGAGTTTTGAGGTTTCCTGGAGGAGGGGGTTCCTTAACATGCCCACCACAATGCTCACAAGGACACTTATCCTGCCGTGTGGCTGTGATGGGTGCTGGAAAACGTGAGCTAGAGCATGAGTATTGCTTTGGGAGTGTCACATTCCAGGCCATGTGGGACACTACAGTTTCCAATACAACATGTACCATCAATTGGCTTGTGTGCTCTGGATTGCAACACCATGTCAGGTCTGAATGCAACTACTGAAATCAGTTATGGATGATTTTTTTTTTTTGTGAGAGGGGAGAGAAAAAACATTCATCCTGTTGGTGGTTTGTTCTCCAGGACCGTATTATTGATGCTGGCCCCAAAGGAAACTATTCTCGGTTTATGAATCACAGCTGCCAACCAAATTGTGAAACTCTAAAGTGGACAGTGAACGGAGACACTCGTGTCGGGCTCTTCGCTGTGTGTGACATTCCTGCAGGTACATCAGCTCGGCTTGGCTTCGGTTTCATTCTCAAGTTAAACGTTTTGTGCAGTTATGAGTGAGACAGTCATGGTTTAACTGATTCAGTGCAATTATTTTTGTGGAGAACTCATCACACAGAGGAGACGCTTTGTGATCTGCCTTTAACGTTTCTTCGTTGTGAGTCCCGTGGCTGCTTTTTGTGTTATCCTTAGTAAGTTTTTGGTTTGGAGCTCTCAAATGCATCTTTTCCACGAATGTAATAAGCTTAAGGAGTGGATGTAGGAGGCTGTTTTAAAGTATCTGTGTTCTGGTTTGTGTACACGCGTGCTCACGCACATACATATACCTATCTATAGCTGTATGTAGCTGGATGGATGGATAGGTATCCAGCTGTACATACATCCAGCTGTATATAGCTGGATGGTGTGTAGGCCAGACACAAGCACAGTTTTGTGAAGTCAAACAAATTTATTTTAAAATGTAATTGCATAAGTCATCATGCTATATGAGCACCTAGTTAATCATTGTCAGTGCTAATGAGCAGTAAAGAGAGGGAAAATCCTATGGCAATACATCAACAAGCAAGTCCCAAACCAGCAGACAGATAGCAAAAGCTGTATTTGTTTGTAATAATTTTGATAGAATCTGTTACCTTGTCCTTTTCACACTCAGGGACGGAGCTGACTTTTAATTACAACCTTGACTGTCTGGGCAATGAAAAAACAGTCTGCAAATGTGGTGCCCCAAACTGCAGTGGATTTCTTGGGGACAGACCAAAGGCAAGTAATACATCAAGAGATTATGACAGTCTTGTCGGGGGAAGGGTTGTAGAAGCTTCAAATTGACTAAGAATATGCCTTAACTGTAGTCAGTGAGATTATTCTGACATTCTAGTTTATATTTCCCCATCTAAACTTTAAGTATGATTATTAAGATTCATTAAAAAAAAATTGAGTTGAACTGAAGAATAGAAAATGTGAGTTTCAAATGAGGAAAAAAATGTTACCGAAATATATCAAGAAATGATCTGTATGACTCCTGTCAGGTTAGTTTGAAGCCTGTAATCCAGCAGAAGTTGATGGAGCTTCCTGAAGGGCTGGCATAGGAGTGTGAGGGAAGGCACAAGTACCACCTGTGGGTGTTGAAAAGCTGCACCTTCCTATGGTCCTTCACACTGCTCAGTACCAGCCACTTCAGAGAGGGTGGACTGGGAATCTTCAGAACCCACACAGCTGGTTTTTGTTAAGAAATGGACTTCAGTGAGGTTTCACATAATGTTTGTGAACATTTACACAGACAACCATGAAGAAATTAAATGTTACAGTTTAGTTTTATGGGGATGTCTGCATTGGTAGATAGAATGGGCTAATTTTAAAGAAAGTAGATAGCGATTACTGGGGGGAGAGGGAGGGAGTGATGGTAGGGATGTTGAAAAATCATCCAGAATTTTGTTATGATTTGGTGAAGGAGTGTTAAAGTGCAAGCAGCAGAATGTCAGATTGAAATAGGGATAAGGTTTGGTATATTCTTTCCATCATTAACTACAGTTCCTGAAGTTCTGCTGTCTGTTCCTCAAAGAGAAATGGAGGCAGGTTGTAGTAATTCCAGCATGAGTATTGACAACTGGACGAGAAAAATGGATATTGAAGTGATTGGTGGTGCAAGTACATAATGAGGGCAAATTAGCCACAAGTAGATTAGACTGGAAATTGGAAGACCTTTTGTCAATGACTAGAAAATGAAGGGTAAAGTAGGAAGGTCCTGCAGGGAGAAGATCTGGTTTCAGGATGACTTTTCACAAGGGTCACTGGAGGTTTTTTGTCAACACGGATGAGTACAGTGAGGCACTGGGCAGGTCTGCCCCAAGTCGAGTTTTTGGCTGTGTGCACAGTCTGCCAAGTGTGCCAACAGCTTGGCTAGGTTGTGTAATGTTTTTCCTCTGCAAAACTGGCATTTACAGATTTACATCTTACTCTTTTAGAATTCTTCCACTAATGCCTCAGAAGAAAAAGGCAAAAAGACCAAAAAGAGAACACGGAGACGCAGAACGAAAAATGAAGGGAAGAAAGAATCTGAAGATGATTGTTTCCGTTGTGGTGATGGAGGGCAGCTGGTATTGTGTGACAGGAAATCTTGTACTAAAGCTTATCATCTCTCCTGTCTTGGTTTGGTGAAACGTCCTTTCGGTGAGTCAGCCCATGTCTTACACCCATGTCTTAATAAATAACTTGTGCAGGTACCTCAGTTATTGCACTGAAACCTTGTCAGGATTGTCATCTTGAAAACATTGGGTTTGTATGGCAGGAACTTTGTGCATCATGTGGGAGCAGCTCCTCTTGGATTTGAAGACAAAATGATGGCCTCTTCCTGCCTCTCTGGCAAAATGAGGCATTTGTTTTACAAATGTAGGTAATTGAGTACATCACCTGGTAGGAGCACCCTGCCACAGGAAAGTTGATTTTATCTAAGAAATGCATGAAGCCCTTTGAGTTCAAGCCAGAAGAACAGCAGCAGCTTCTGAAAGAAGGCAAGTAGGGAAACTAAGAGCAGCAGACATCAGATTGCAGTTCCAGATATCACAGGAGTTACTGGGCTCCAGTCAGCCATGTCAGGTGGGATATGAACAAGGGAAGCAGGCAAAGCCTGTTGTCCCAGAAACAAGTAAAACAAGGACTGGGAAAGTTTGCTGGGGTGAAACAGCAGCTGTAAGTGAAACACACCAGTCATCCCTGAGCAAAACTGGCAACAGACAGGGGACTGCTGTAAGGGTAGGCAGCAGCTGACCGGATGTTTGGATGCTCTACCAGTCTGCAAGTTCTGTAAAATGCTATTGAGTGAAGCCTGACTCATTTCTTCTAGCTGGAGCTGACTGCTGTGTTTAAATGAGATTGTGTCAAGTCTGCTCCTTGCAGCTGCCAGCTGAGCTTTAGAGGCATGATGTAGCATTTTGAGTGTTGAGATCAGCCCCGGTAGTTGCTGTCATTTGCTTTGTCAGGGAAGTTGTGCCTTGTTCAGCTGCTACAACACAAAACTTCTTTAAGAGACGATGCCGTGTTTTACTCCCCACTAATGGGCTCTTTGGTTTTGATTGCAGGGAAGTGGGAGTGTCCTTGGCACCACTGTGATGTTTGTGGCAAACCTTCTGTTTCTTTCTGCCACTTCTGCCCAAACTCTTTCTGCAAGGAGCACCAAGACAGGACAGTACTAAATTCCATGTTGAATGGACAGTTATGCTGCTCTGAACATGTTCTCGGGGTGGATTCTGTTGAAACTCAGAAGACTGAGAAACCCCGCAAAAAACTGAACAAGTTCAAGCCTAGGAGAAAGAGGAACAGATGGATGAGAGCTGAATGCAAATAGTCATGGACTGCAGTTTCTACTGCTAACACTATCTTGTAGATAAGTTGTGAATATGACCAGGGAAGGACACAATTTTACATATATTCTGTAAAGGTTACAATGGGGGGGGATTTTTTTGTTTTGTTTTTATAAATCCACTGAGCCAACCACAGCAGTCTTCTGCTGCTTCTGCACTGATAATGAACTGCATAGTTCAGCAAACTTCAGGACAAACCAAACTTATTACTCAGCATTACAGTTACACTTGAATTGTTACGAATGTAAAATGTTCCCTCCAAAATACTTGCGGGTTGGAGGTAGGTTAAAATCAAACCAGGTAGGCGTAAACATAGTTTTTTTGAGATAGTATTTGTCAGCCAACAGATGTTTAAAATAGTATATCCTTGAAAGAAGTTGTTAGTTCTCAAGTCCTTTTGAGTAAGAAATGGCTTGGTCTGTGGTCCCAATGAGATTTGCTTGCCTTGTGTGTTTTTGAGCAAGTGCTTGAATGCCAGTCATGACCCAGGTGCGTCTCTCGCTACAGCCACCCACAACAATTGATTTGTGCTCTTCAAAAATGATTCTTAAGCAATCATGATCATGATCATGACCTTCCACCAAGAAATGTGGTGCATGGTGGGAAAGGCACACCCTGTACCAGAGAGGGGGAATCTTCCTTTGTAAGAGATTTTTTTCTATACTGTTTTTTCCTGTATTTCATCCCAGCAAAATAGAAGTTACTCGATCTTGCAGAGCTGTACAGGTCTGGACTTAAAGGGATATTGTCTTGCAATCTAGGCCCAGTACTCTAGGATTTTTGTGTCTTAATAAAAACAAATCTTACAAAAGCTATTATTTGGAAAGGTTACTTGATTTTTTTTTTCCTTAATGTCAGGTAAAATGCAGAGGCAAATGTTTCTTTGGAATGTTAGGAGTCCAAGCATTTCAACTTTATGATAATGCAAGAAATGCCCATCAAGGAGCAAAACCACCCCCATGAATGAAACAGAAAGTGAACTTGACTAAAGTGCAAAAACTAAATTCAAAACAATTAAGTAAAAATGAAATAGATTTTTGAAGAAGTACGTAAGAATTTTGATGTGAAATTTAACCTGACTGTTCCTTTTGATAAAGTTTGTATAAAACCAGCTTCTTGACTTGACAGACCGAAATTTTTTAGTTACGTTTTTAGGAGCTCTGCTCTCGACTATCCTGTCACCACTGTGTTGTGTCAGCAAAGCTGTTTTGAATTCCTCACTCCCATTAGCGTAAGGTTCTCACTAACAGTGAGATGAATATACAAGGCTTAGTATTGATGGAAATAATACTAGAACTAGGAAAAAACAGTAGAGAAAAACATCTTTGCCAGTTTTGTTCCCAGTGCATGTCCTTGGCGTGTGATTAGGCAGCGTTCAAGCACATTTTGAGTTGTGCCATTGTGACCCACCCTCCGTAAACACCACGTGCACCTCCATGTCCGTTTAGCCATTTGTGTATGTTCTAGCTTAGTTTGCCCTTTAATAGCACAGAAACTCTGTGTAGCCCTTTTGAAAATGAAGCCTTGCTGTATCATGGAAGTGTATGGGTTTTTTCCCAAGGTGTTTCTTCAGAATTTGATTTAGTTTTTGGAATTATGAAAATCCCCATTTATTCCCAATGCATAAAAATCTTGGTTTTATTAGAAGATTTTAATTGAAAGAGGTTATAAATGTTGTCTTGCCCTATGCTGAACCACTTTGGTTTCTGTTGTACAACCAAAATGCTTTGTTTTTTGAATCAGTTTTTATAAACAATGTTGGAAGGTAATTTTTTTTTTTTTTTCAAATAATTTTGAAGAAATAACACAGTTCAAAATCAGGGGAAGTGTTACCTGTTTGCATTTTTTTTAAATGGTATGCCAAGCCTTGCACTCAAGTTAAAATTCAAGATTCCTTAATTGATTTTGAGAGAAACTTTTTCTCTGCCATGGGACTGAAGAACAGTCCTGTGCTTAAAATCAAAACCAAAAAATGATATTATGGATGTTTCTCTAATACTGGGTTTCGAGGGAAGGAAAATGAGGTCAGGTAGTAAAGCAGAAATATTTTCCTCATTGCTTTAAAACAAAATGAAGGAATTTGATGTCATTGGGACCATTCTTTGAATACTATACCATGTAAGGAAGGCTTTGTAAGAATACCTTTTAAATAAGTTATTATAAAATTTTTCCTTTACATTCCATTGCTTTTATAATTTGTTAATATTTTTTAGTTGTTTTGTTGCTTTTTCCTCTTCATGTGTAGGTGTAACAGCTCTGTCACTCTGGAACAGTGATGCCCCAGGTCCTAGGAGGCAGATCCCCACTTCCAGAAGCCACTGTCTCAGTTACTGACAGGCACTGCTGCAGTGACAGCACCCATGGGGTTTGGGCTGGGGCATGGAGCCCACAGCTCCCTGCCCCCTCTCTGGGGGCTCACAAGCACATTCAGCACAGCAGGATGCAGGACAGCCACCCCTTGTGTCTGTCTGTGGGGACAGAGAGACTCTTTATGTTCACACAAACAGATCTGAGCCAGGGGCTGTTTGACCTTCTGCTTCCTTCTACCTCTCCCTGCTCTTTACTGCTCCACTCTCTGGGCCCACGGAATTCTGCATCCCTGAGGCTGCAGACCAGGAGTTGGCTTGTGAGTTCCTAGAAGTTCATTCCTTCTGCTGAGCACGTCCCATAGACTGATCTTGAGAAGGAATGTGGATCGTATTCTCCCTTGATACGTACTGGCCATGTAACCCTGTGAGCTCAGCTCAGGCACTCAGGTGGTGATCTGGGAGAGTTTTGGTTTCTGTACCAGGACAGGTGGGGTTTAGGTGCATTGTAATGAAGGCTTCTGTACCTTACTCTGCAGCCTGGGAAAACAGGCTAAAGTTTTGTTTTAAAAGGAAGACAAAAGAAAAGTTGTGGCACTGTTTTCATTTTCCCACTGTTTAAATACAAGGTTAAACAATCCTTAAGACTTGAGCTTTCTCCTGATGCAACTCAATACTTTCAGCATTCAGCAACTTGAAGGATTTTCTGTTATAAATTAATCTAAACAACATCTAACTGTGGCATATTATGTGGCCTTAAATTATGTTCTTTGTGTCTTGCCCGTCAAAGTAGCAAAATGTCTTTCCTTTTCTAGCAAAAAGCTGATACATGACAGCCAATTTCAGAATTTGTTGTTCTTTTATCACATGAGCAAGCATGGAAACAATTTTCAGTTGAGTATGTTAGATGTATTTTCATACAACCTAGGAAAAATAATCAAAGTAAATGTCTGTTTTGTTCAATAGCTTTGTGTTCATGGTCAGGTTTTAGGAGGTTTTTTATTTGAATTACTTGGAAAAGCAAAATATCTTGAAAGACGTATTAATGGGATTTTTCCACATTGTTGAGTCTCATTATTCCATGTCTAACTGCTTGAGATACTTCAATGTCTTATTAAATGTTGAATTTTATTCCTAGTTATTTAAGAAGTTGCTAAGTCTCTTTTGTAAAACAGCTCTTTATGCTTATTTTGGCACTGTTTTTTTTCTTTAAAGAAAAAAGTGAAATTGATATGTAGTAAGCAAGCATGGTTTGGCAGCAAGGGAACACGGCTTTGTTCTCTCATAGGGAAAACTTACCCTCCAGGCCTTCTTAAGAGATGCCCTGGAAATACTGTTTTACACTTCCATGGAGGTGATAATGATTGTGCTGTGGCTTGTTTTCACACTGTTGCTTATCACAGAAATGCTGACATTTCTTGCAGTCCAGTTTTTCCAATGCTGCTCTCTGTTGCTCATAATTTTACAGGTTTTAGTGACACCAAGCTGGAGCTACTCAGCCCAGCCAGCACCACTCCCTCAGGGTCCTTTTGCTGTCACAAGTGCTGGTCCTGCTTGGTCAGGTCTGAATTTGACTGTTTGGCTTTTTCAGACAGGTTTTTTTGGGTCTGGTTTGGCTTCATGTGTGACATCTCCCAAATGTGACAGCAGCTACATTTTTTTAAAAAGCATTTCAGAGACCTGCTTTGATACTGGTGGCTTATGGTTCTGCTGGGGGCACCTGGGGCTGTGCATCGGGACTGTGTCCCTCTGCTGCTCCCAGGAAAACCACAGCCTTGGGCCAGCTGAGAAACTTCATGTCTCTCCTAAATACACAGTGGGAGAGGCTGCAGGGAGCTCTGCCCTTGTGGGTGCTGGGCTGTGGGGAGGGATTGTAGGTACCACCCCTGTTTCTGCTGAGCCAGATCAGAATCACTGAATGGTTTGGGTTGGAAGGGACCTTAAAGACCATCTACTTCCAACCCGCTGCCATGGGCAGGGACACCTTCCCCTAGACCAGGTTGCTCCAAGCCCCATCCAGCATGGCCCTGAACACTTCCAGGCACAAGGCAGCCACAGCTTCTCTGGGCAACCTGTCTGAGCACAGTGGCTGATGTGCCACTCCTCCACCCAGTTATTCGCCTGATAGAGTTGAGAGAGATCAGAGAACTGATATATTTTATAAATTTTTTTAAACACTTTTAACACCTCCCCTGGGGAGAGGAGAATGAGCAGCTGAGGGCAGGAACCACTTAAACCCCCACAGCTGGGTTACTTCAGCTACCTCTGCTGCTGCAAGACTAAAGTGAAAAGTAACACCTGCTCCCACCTCTGTGCAGTCATTTAAAATCGTGGATCTTTTGATAGAGATTCTGTTTTTACTGGCAGTGGAGGGCTGGTGAAGCACAGCACTGACACAAAGGGTCACAGCTGGCTGGGCTGGGTTTACACAGCACCTTTGTGGGAATGTCCTGAAGAAAGGAGAAAAGTATTTACTTGTGAAAGAAGCCAGGAATTGGAAGGGGAAGACCTTTCCCATCAGCCCAGTGCAACAGAGCAGGGAGCTGGGTTGGTTTGCACAAGTAGCCACAACTCAAAAACTGAGTTTTATTTCCCAGAACTGATTTTAGCTATACAGAAATAGGTTGCTCATGTTTAAACACCTTGCCCAGGCCCACATCTGTGTTGACCCAGGGGAAAGAGAGGCAGGTGGCTGCTGACCATGGCCTGTGCTACCAGCCAGCATAGACTGGCTCTGTGTCCTCTGTGCCCCCGTACGTGGTGTGTCCTCCCGAGCCCCGGGGCAGCAACAGGGACTTCAAGGATTTCTTGCCATGCTCTTGCCGCCTTCTCAGAATTATTAGAAAGACAACAAGGATTCCACCTGGAAAGAAAGGAACAGTAGTTATTCACAGATGGGAAGGTAAAGTGTCAGGTGATGTTTGTTCCAAGGCTTCTCAACTCAGGTATCCTCTTCTGGTAAAATAAGGGGTATTTTCTCCGACATACTCTGTCTCCCCAAAAGAAAAGGAGAAAAAAAAAGGTTTCACGAACAGTAATAACATTTAACTTCAGCATTTCAGCTTCACTCTGGAAGCTGCAAGGAATAACGGCAGCTTTTAATGAAATCATTCAGTAACTTGCTTTCCTACTCCCATTTACTCTCTGCTCTCTGCAACTTTTCCATTTGGCATCTTATCCACTGCAGACCCCACCAAAAGGATCTTGCTGAGAAATTAGTTTGCTCTGTGCAGCACTCACACTGAATCTAGTTAACCTAGATTAACTCTGAGTCTAGACCGAGATCAGGGCTGTCAGGAAAAATTACGTTTGGCTTGGGCATAGACATGGAAGTAATTGGCAAATCTCAAGTACTGCGACATTCTGTTCGTTTGTTTCTGGCAGAAGCATCATCAGAGAAAATTGATCTGAACAGAAGAGCACAAATCTGTCGCTGTGATGCAATATGGCCAGACAAATACGCCCAAATTTCGGTTGTGTGAGCAGACAGTCTCATGGTAAACACTTGATCTGTGAGCCCAGCCGTGAAATACTCGCGGGTTCCTGCGTGGGCTGTTTCCTTTCTCCCTCTTTGCAGCAAGCTCTGGGAGAGGCAGGAATGCTGTTCCCTGACCCTAGGACTTGTTTATCACAAATGCTGGTTAATGGGCCATTGTCCCTCTCTGGACAGTCTTTTCATATACTTCAGTTTAATCTACTTTTTCAAATTAATACTCGCTTCAGATGGCATCTGTTTTGGCAGATTTTTGGACAACAGCCTGGCATGAGGGGATAGGGGTCAGTGGAGGAGCTTTCTCATGGCTCCAAGCCACAGCTTGTGAGAACAACTCTCATCTGCTCCCACCAGGCATTGCAGCCCCATGGAGACAGCAGTCAAGACAGTGCTGCTGGAGCTCCTCCAGACCCTGCTGTCCTTGTCTCCTCTGTGCATCCGTGGAGTCCCCTCCTCAGCTGCCAAGAGAAGAGTGTGATGAGAACGCTGCTTTCTTGGAGAACCAGCTTTGCTCTGTGTGTGTCTTGTTCACTGTGGGGAGTAACACATGCATTTAATCTCTCCTCTCTCTCCTTTTAACAACAGTGAGCCAAGTGGAGAACAGGTTGTCAGGAGGTACATAAAATACACTTGAAACACAGAAACCATGAATACGAGGCTTGTTGGATATTCTTTATCCTCTGATGGCTTAGTCATCTCTATGATGTCTCTCTTGACAAAGGATTTTAATCTCTGGTAGTGTAAGTGGCACTTACGGATTTCTCTTCATCTCTCTGGGCACAGGATACAAATTCCTCTTCCCAGCTTCCTCATCTGCCCTTTTTGCAATCCATAGCAGTAATAGTTGCTCATTTTCATCATAACTCTCTGATTAAATCTCCCCCCAACTTTGATTAAAAACAAGAGAACTCTATTTTTCCCTTTTCTGAGACCAAAAATGCATATTCATTGTTCTGGAATGATTATTCTCGGTGCAGCTTCCCAGTTGAAAAGCTCATCCACAAATTAGCTTGCCCTAGTGAGCTAATTTACAGCAGGTGGCATCTGGAGGGATGCTCCCCACACTCAGCAGGTTCAGGCTGTCTTTCATTCTGTTGGTTACGAGGTACATTATGGCATCAATACGACCAACAGTGCATGAGCCAGCAGCTCCCCATCCTGCTGGATGCTGTGGCATGACTTAAGGCAGGAATGCTTTCAGGAAATGGAGTCTCATACCAAAAGGAAATTTTTCCCACTTCAGTGTGGCCAAGGAATCCCTGTTTGAGGATCCATAGACACCCTTGCTTCCCAGGGACAAACAGGCACTCAGCACTGTGCCACCTTCCTTCAGAACAAGGGAAAGGACTGTCACTGGCGTTGAAAGCAGCCAGAAGGATTTTCACTAGAAATCCACCTTTCCAGAAACACAAAACACACCACCCAGAGAATGCTTTGTTTATCTGTGGAGGGGTGTCTGGTTTTACCAGAGGACAGAGAGGACCCAGACTAACCTGCTGAGAAGGTGGCCAGGACAATGATCGTGGCAGGGGTCAGCTGGCAGGAGTCCCCCACCTTGTACAGGAAGAGCTCCATGCAGTAGGTGGGCTCCACACTGCCCCTGGGGCAGAAGGCATCAGGAGGGCACTTGATGGGGTTCACATCTGGGCTCTGCCCAAGAGAAGAAGTAACTCAGCACCATCAAACTGCAGAAGGTAACCAGGGCAAAGGGAGGTGACACTTTAGCATTGGGGAAAAAAAATAAATAAATGAATCTGCCATTATTAAATTCAGCCTTGTCTGCCTCTGCAGTGTTAGAGTATGGGGAAGAGCAGAAGGTGTCATTACACAGAAAGTCCGTACATCAAACCCCCTCATCAATGCACACACCATCCCCTCATGGCCCAGTCAGAGCAGGCAGCTCCAGGCACAAAGCCACACTCCTGGAGTCGTAATTTTAATAATCTCCCTGCATCAGAGCCTCGTCTATGTTTAAAAGAAAAGAAGCTCAGATTACAAAAAAAAAAAAAAATAGTGTTAGTTGAAGTGTATTTAGCTTGTCATGGGACAGCTCTGTGGTTAGCACAGGCTGCCCCCAGCCGATGGGGACTCACAGGGCAGTAGTGGTTTTCTGGGCACAGGTCACAGCTCTCCTTGCCCCGCTGTAATTGGTACTCTCCTGTCCTGCAGGCCTTGCATCTGTTGTCCCTGGGACCTTTGAATTTACCTAAATAGCAAATAAGCACAAAATTAAGGTCTGAGACTAGACCCCAGGACCTTTGCAATTGCAAATGGATGAATCAGCTTTCAAAGCCACGGGGAGAAAGAGCGTTAAGTGCTCATGTGCATAACAAAAGCTGAGCCTGGACTTTGGTCCTGGTTCGGTGGCAAAGGGTCAGAACAGAACCAACAGGGACAGAGGGACTAAAGAATATTCGGGGTCAGACCTTGTCAAACAGAGTAGTGTGAGTAGGAGTACGTGGGAGAGGGGTTTAGTAGTGAGCTCTGCCTTTAATGTCGAGGGAAGATGGGAGCTGGAGGTCAGCAGTGTTTCATCCTCTCCAATACTGGATTCAAACACCTTTTCCAGCTGTTTGAAGCTTGCTGAGCAGACTTCAAAGCACAGCTCCGTTTCCCAAGCTTTGTGGGAGAGACAGGTCACAGAAGTTCCAAGTCTCAAAGTGGTAAATGCTTTCCTGCATGTTTAAAATGCAACTTGGCTGCGAGAAACCCCTGGTGCTGTGTCCAGACTGGAGGCTGGCCACTGTCATGGGGGTGGCTGGAGTGCTCTGCCTGAGCTCTGCCCAGCTCCTGCTGGCTCACCTGCTGCAGCCCGGTGTTGTTCCAGACAGCAGAGGAATGAGCAGGGCCATGTCCCTCACATCCCCTCCCTGTGTCCCTTTGCCCCAGGCTGCCCCTGCACAGCATCCCTGTCTCTGAGAGCAAGGCTGTGCTTTCCTCAGCAAAGCCACCACCACTGATGAAGATGCTTTTTGCTGGAACTGTTACCCAGCTATGGATTTGGGCTCCCTGGCATGCCAGGGACCAGCACACCTCCGAGCCATTAACCAGCCTGGCAGGAAGGTCTGGCACAGGCACAGCCTCCACCAGCACCCAGTCAAACCACCCCAGCACTATCCCTCACTGCCAGGGCACAGCTCTGCTCTACAGGGGACCTGCAGCCTCTGGGTCAAATGAGACAAGTCTGGAATGAGCCGCTGGAGCTGTGTGATCCCAGCTGGGCACAGCCTCCCCTCCCGGCTGCAGTTACCTGGTGGGCAGGACTCGCACCCCTCCGACGCCTCCCGAGGAGCCTCTTGTCCCCCGGGGCAGGGCAGGCAGGCCGAGCAGCTGGTGGTGCTGGGAGGGGAGAGGAGGCAGGACACGCTGTAGGATGAGCATTTCCAAGACCAGCCCAGCCCACCAAAGCCAGCTCTTACAAGCTACAGTCTCCAGAGTCAACTACACCAACCAGGAACTTCTGCTGTTTTGTGAGTGCCTGTCTCCAGTGCAGTTTCTCACACAGAATCACAGAATGGTTTGGGTTGGAAGGGACCTTAAAGATCATCTCATTCCAACCCCTATGCCATGGTCAGGGACACCTGACCAGGTTGCTCAAAGCCCTATCCAGCCTAGCCCATCCAGCACATCAAATTAGGGCTGGGCACATGGTGGCATTTCTGTCCTCCCTTTGGTTGCTTATTTGTATGAAACTCGTGTGAACTCACCGTGCCTTAGCAAACTTGGCTGGAACTGGTTAGAACTGGGCTGGACCTGCGATACAGCCAAGTAAGCCCAGGGTCCAGCCCTGTGGCCACTTCACCAGGGTTCAGCAGAGATCTGCTGCGTAATATGGGACAAAGGAGCTCGAGGGAGGTCAGAAGGAAGGTGTCCATGTGCCAGTTCACTTTGGACATGAACACCCCAACCTCTGTGCAGGAATCCCTGACACAGTAGGGCAGGGACCATTGTGAGGTACCACCAGCACCTCTGGAATGCAGGAATGGGGGAGGTGGGTTGTGAGCTGATGTTCTGCCACCTCATCCCGGGGTCCCTCCACATCCAGCCAGGATCCTCCCCTCATCGTTCCATCCCTCCCTCACTGGGAACAGCAGCAATGTCCCTACAGCTGAAACAGCAGGTGGCTCGTCTTTGGGCACTACACTGGTGGTTCCAGCTCAGTGGCTAAAAGAAAGCCCCCCCTCCCTGTCCAACTGAGATCCAGCAGCCCAGGAGGCTCCTTACTTGCAAAATGATCCCGGCCAGCAAGGCAGACAAAAAGCTGCATTTTGCTTGGAGCTAAAATAGCCTGAAAAAGAGAAGAGTAAGGCTTCAGGATCTTGCCTCCAACATCTCTGCCCCGCATCGTTGTGTATTTGTTCATGTTCATTTTACAAGCGACCAAACAACTCCCCACAGCACGCTTCAGGTGGCATTTCAGGGGTTAATTTAGGATATTTGGGTTTATATTTGTCAAAAGCTCCGAAAGAGCAATGAAAGTTCCCTGCTGCACTCTGCTATGTTGAGGGATGCATGGAGGGCTCAGGCAGGTTCCCCTGGTGTCACATCTCACACCACTCAAAACCACACCAAGGAGACACCTCTCACCCTTCCCAACACCACAGGCTGAACTGGAATGAAGCTGGAATAGGTGATCCCAGTGCCAACTCCCAAGTTTTTCAGCTGGAGCAGGCCTCTGGCCAGGGGAAACCCCTCTGGTCACCTCAGACCTTCCAGGCCTTCCCCCACCCCAGGAAGTCTGGGATGCATCTGCTTCCCTGCAAAAGGAAGGACACAAGACTCACCAGCCAGGATGGCTCTGCTGGTGCAGCAAACTCTCCTTCCCTGCACCACAAGGACCAGGACAGGCAGGAGGACACATACAGATCCTTCCCAAGGCACAACAAAGAGTGAAGCTCCCCAAAGTGCCCAGGGTGTGAGCAGGGGCCAGCAGGACCCAACCTGTGAGTCCCACCACACCAACGGGAAAGCTGAGAGCAGCATTTGGGAATTCACGTGGGTTTGGAAAGTGTCTGATGATGCACAACATGGTCACTGCCCATGTGGGACAGAGTTAAGGTTCAGAGAGGAGCTGGACATGGCGTGGGTAAGATCTGCCTCAAACCTAGATTTGTACCAGGCAGCAGAGGCTGCAGCAGAGCGGGATGAAACCAAACCCACCTCCCCTCTCCCTGTAAGGAAAAAGGAACTTCTTACATTTATACTTGCAGGATTTAGGGGCCACCCCCACAGACTCCCCTGTTGTCTGACACAGTGTTCAAATCTGCTGAGTAAAGGGAGTGACAGACCCCATCGCTGTCACCAGCTGGATTTTGTTCCTCCCAAACTCCGCAAGTGACAGCCAAGGTTTGGGTACAGCCCAGCAGCTCAGTGGGCGGATTTTCAAAGGAACACTTGTGCATGTTCAAGCAGGACCCCATTTGGGTGCAGAAGAGCTGCTGCACTGCATGTGTTAATTAGGTTTTTGCATAAGTAAGTGCTGTTCTGTTCTGCACATGCTGTTACCCGTCTGCAAATGCATTGTACCAGGCTTGAGTGGCATTAGCCACGTGCAGTGCAGCTCCCTGAAACCCCAGCTTTAATGTGTGGAAAATAAGGAGAGTATTACACTTAATATTCACACTGCAGAAGATTGCCTAAATGAAAACCAAGATGGTTTAGACTCATTTTTGCTATCAGAAATAGAGAATTTTTTTTTTCCTGACAACACTCCACCCTTGCGCTAAAACTGAATTTCATAAACCTTTTTTCCCAACTTTCATTGCAGTGTTAGCATTAACTCGATGCAAAAACAAGCATGGCTGAGATCTACTTTTCATTTTAATAACAACAGAATAGGGAAGAGATCTGCTGGGCTATTTTTAGCCTGTTTACCCTTCAGTGCTTTTAAGTTACCTGGTAATTGCATCTGGCCCTGGGAAAAAGCATCGCGTAGTGAAAATGCATTGGGGTTGAACACAGACCAAGCCTACCTCGCTCACAGGCTCTGCAGGCTGCAGCCCCAGACTCATTAGCAAAATGTCCAGGCAGGCAGGGAAGGCATATGGTGCTCCTTGGGAAGCTGGGAGGGAAGGGAGCAGAGTGGAACACAATTTTAGGTTACCCAAGCCTCTATCCACTTGGAGAAGAGAGAGCAGAACACGACACTGACAAGTCTAGAAACAGAGCAATTATAAAGAAGGAGTTCAGGTGATCAGTTTGAACTCACCTGAATATTAACAGCCCACTAAAACACTAAAGTTTTCTGTACTGTTAACATTACAGATGCCCTGTGCCTGTGGGCTGTGTGAAAAGGGACCATCTGAATTGAAGATCTTGAAAAATACGTTTGTGGTCAGGCTTAAAACCCTTGGCCTAAAGTCAGACTCTTAAATCCACTCTTGAAAATGGAATAGGGAAGGTGTTTGCTGTTCAGCATCCATCAGCAATTTCAAAAGGAGCTGCTCCATTGTTGGGAAGCAGGAGCTGAAAAAAGGACCTAAACCACAGGCAGTGATGTGTGAGAGCCCTGACCTTAAATAGCAGGGACTGTGGGAAAATGGAGGCAATATGTCAGATCTCCAGGAGGAGGGGGAGAAAACAAGAGAAAGGCAGGAAAAGAGGAAGCTTTTACATTCATCACTAACAGAGCCAAATCCCCCTCAACAAGTATGTGGGTATAAGAATTTGATAACATACTCAGAGATGCTTCGGAGGAAAACAAGGACATGCTCTTTAATTTCTTCAGAAACTCCAGGGCTGAGTGCGATTTGCAGAAAAACCCAAAAAAACCCCTAGAAATCAATTGGAAACACAGCAAATGCTTTGCTGAAAACAAACCAATGCAGGGCCTGCGCCAGCCAGAGCTGCTCAAAGCTGCAGGGAGGCCGAATTCTCCAAATACCACAGAAATGTTAAATGGTCCCTTCGAAGCCCTGAGGCCCAGGCAGCCACCAGGAGATGGCCATGCACACACTGCACCCCCAGGTCCCCTCCTGATCCCCCCACTTCTGGTCCCTGCTCTGGCACACACCAACCCAGCCCTGCTGCCAAACTCTCTCTGGTCCCTGGCCCTCTCCCACATCCCAACAGCAGCAGCTGTGTGAGCCCTGGGGGCTGCTCCTGATTGTCTTTTTAAAGCAATTTGGGGTATATTTTTAAGGCAGGTCCTCACAGCACAAACTGCAGGGGGGGAGCACAGAGGGGAGCATAGAGAAAGATCCTGCTGGCACCTCAAACTCAGGGGCTGCTGCAAACAAACTGCACAGACAGGTCTCCTTTCCCTACAGCCAGATTTTGTTCCCATTCCCCAGGACTGATCCAAATGGAGCTGTTTTACAACGGACACAATCCTGGGAGGTCTTGCCACCCCCTCCTGTCCTTGCCACCGCACAAAGGACATGGCCCACTGTTTGCAGACGTGGATACAGCAAGGGAAAATCCTATGGAAATGGAGAGAGCAGCACATCCACATGTCCCTGCAGCCAGGGGACACTTGTACAGCATCCCTGGATGAGACAGCCTGGTGTAATTGCAGGACTGGGCTCCTGGCTGGGATGTCTTGTCAGATTTTCCACACTCTATCAGCTGAGGGTATTGCTTTAGATGCCGCTGACTTAAATGTAATGAGATCCCTTGGGGGCAAGAAAACAGGGAGTGAGAAAGTAATTGGGCAAAGCAGGGAGATGGAGCCTGTTGGACAGATGTATCCTAGAGAAAAGCTGAAGAGATGAACCCACACCTCACTCCCAAGAGTCTCCCCATGACAAAACAACATGTTCCCTCAGTGCAGACAAAAGACATGGGGGTAAAAAAGGGAAGCCCACAGAGGGAGAGCCCTCAGCACAAGGATGTCCACACCAAGGTTTCCTGATGAGGAGAATTTAGCCTCTGGGAAACAACCCTTGCAGCACTTTTCCTACCACCCAAAGGAAGAGATTTTTCTGGCTGGGAAGTGTTTTGTGGAATAGCATCCAGTCCCCATGCCCAGGGGCTCAGTCACTCACCTGGTGTAATACCCCTGTGGGCAGGGCAGGCAGGATGGTTGCCCACTTTGGGGCTGGTAGTGGCCTGGTGGGCAGGGGCTGCAGGCACTGGGGTCTGTGCAAGAGCCCCCTGCACAACACGAGCAGCTCAAGGTGCCTAAATTGGAACAAAAAGTCAGGATCAGGATTGCCAGACTTGACTGAAACTCCTGTGTCTGCTAGGACAGGTCACTGCCACAAAGGCAGAAGCTTTGGGATGCAGTTCCTCTGGCAAGGCACTCATAAAGGGTAGAAACTGCAATGTTCATGCTAATTATGCTGCTGCCCACTGTTAGAAAGCTGCAGAACAGCCATAAGATGATCTAAGGAGTCAAGTCTATCAGTGTGGATCTCCAATAACTAAGCTGACTGCTTTTTCCATCTTTAATTTGAGGGGCCAGGAAAGTTTTCCTTGTTTTCCCTCCAACACACACACACACACACACANNAAAAAAAAAAAAAAAAAAAAGAGAGAGAAACCAATATACTTCTTTAGTTTACTGATAATTTAAGCTTGTAGGAAGCAGAACTGATGTAGGAAGCAGTCAAGGATCTGCCTTAAGCAGCAATAGCTTTTCTTTGAGCACAGATACCATGGCATTCCCAGCAGGAAAGTTCTACCCCTCTTTGCTCCATAAAACCAGTCCCAGCCATGCAGAGGAATTGGGTGGGATTTACTGCAGCTGCACACATCAGACCTGCCACCCCCCTGCTCACCCAAGACAGTCCTGGCAGCTGCACCACCAACACAGGCAAGAGGAAAAGGCCCTGTAAAAGAAGATCCTGCACACAAGGGAGGTGGGAGTCAAGTCCTGTGCTCTGCAGATTCACCCTAAAGCTGCTTATTCCCCTTTTTCAAAGTGCCCTGTAGTGCAGGGAATAAGCAAAAAGTACGTGGCTTGTATTTTGGAGAATTATTTTCTTTTTTTCAAGATTTTTTTTGTGGGATGGGGTGGTGGTGTTTGAAATCAAAACTCAACCATGTTACAACATAAATGACTTCTGGGAAAGGTGATATTATGCACTGCTGACCACAAGAGAGGTTGATTAAGTATTTTCTCAAGGCCACAGGAAAAGGCTGTCTCTATAGCAGAGATTCTCTTTCAAACATTTGAGACAGCTGGAAATTGACCTTGGATTTGGCCCTGGACCCCAAAATGATGTTCTTCTGCCAATAAATCAAACTGCACTTGTATTACACTTTGTGCCACAATCCCACTGCTTTGTCACCCCACTGGGGAAGCCTCAGGAAGACCAAAGCACAGCACAAGGCCAGGAAAGACCAAGTCTTTGATTTCAGAAGGGCGAAATTAATTAACTCCCCGTCCTGCTGCCTGTCCAAGCTTCCAACACAAGAACAAGTGCTGGCTTCACCTCCCCTGAGAAATCCCTTTTCCCTCTAACACAGAAGCCGGGAGCAGGGACTCTTACCTTGGTTGGGGACTGTCCCTGGGGGGCAGCTGGCACAGGCTGTCACATTCACTGTGCTGCAGTTGGAGGGCTGGGGGGTGGTGGGGAGCGGAGCTGCCGACGGGACCCCAGGGGATGCGGTCACTCCTGGAGGGGACGCTGGGGCACTGCTGGATGTGGAAGTCAGTCCTGTAGGTGCTTGAGAGGCGGCCGCGCTGCCAGAGGTGGGGACGGTCCCCATGGTGGTGGGCAGAGTCTGGGCAGGGGTTTTTGTGCTTGGATCAGCAGATGGAGCCGCTGTGGATGCAGCAGGGTTTGCAGTGGTTGGTGTCAGTCCAGCTGAGGGTGTTGCAGGAGCAGCTGGGGGAGCGGAGGCCACAGCAGTGGTTGCACTGGGAGGTGCTGGGGTTGATGCAATTGAGATTTCGGTGCTGGTTGCACTGGGGGCTGCTGGGGTTGATAAAATGGGAACCCCGGTGCTGGTTGCACTGGGAGGTGCTGGGGTTGATGAAATGGGGGCTTCAGTGCTGGTTGTCTGGCCTAAAGCAATACCTAAGAGAAAAAACATAATTAGTGGCTGAATTATTGTTCTCCCTTTAATGGCGGCTTCCCATTTAGGTCTTTATCACCTGCTTAAACCATTCTCCTTGTTTGATGTCCAGAAACTCCCATCTGCTGTGTTCCATTACAGAGCAAGGACCTGAGGCAGCATCTGAGCATGTCTGGCATATGAGAGACTTACCAAGGAAATAAATTAATGGGTCCATGAGGCCATAACTAAGTAGATGCCAATGTCCAGGAGGTCTGACTCTCCTGGATAAAAGGGTCTGAGAATTGCCTGAAACAGTCAGTTTCATTAGCTCCTTGAGACTGTTTACCCTAAGATCTCATGAGAGTCTGATTTAAGATGCTTTTCAAGTAGTTGACTGCTTTATCCCATCTCCCTTAAACAGATCAGCCAAGAAAGGTCAGGGGCTCAGTATGTTTTTAAGCTGTTCTGGTAGTACATCCAGTAACCAGAAGGGAACCTGCAGGCCAAGACTTTCTTTAATTCTGAAATCCCTCCTCAGAGTGAGGATTGCTGAAATCTGTAGAGAAAGGAAGTGTTACTGCAGCTCAAGTTGTTCTGCTGTGACACATGGTGGACTGGAACATCATCTGCTGATGGAAGTCATCCCTTGGCATAGGCATGGGGAATGTTCTCCAGTTTCTAACAGAGGAGAGACCCATTGAACAAAGCACGGAAAGCAGCAGGTTATTGTTAATTTAGCGGTGTGGTACTAAGCAAAGGAAGAAAAGCAAAACCAAAACAGCAGCTGTGCCACCAGCTGGGTTCAGGAACTCAGGGCAGGGATTTACGCAACACTTAACTGCAACTTCCAAAAACACCCGACCTTATACAGCACCTGGAGGCAACTGGAGCTGATACTGTGGGGTGTAAATGCTCTCCCAAGCAGCACACACCTGCTAAGCCCCCCTAGCAACCCATGCCCAGTGGCATGGAAAACAAAAGGAGTCCTAAGAAATTGGTTTATGGGTTTCAAGGAGGTCAAAGAGTGCAGCTGACACCTGACAGCGAGAGGTAGGTGAGGAAGGACACAGGCAGGGTGACAAGAGGGGTGTCAGCACAAGCTGTCAGGTGTCAGACCCACATCCCTTTTCCCCAGCCCTGCTTCACCCCCAGCCTTTAATTTCTCTCCCAGTTTTGTCCCCACCATGCAAGGCCAGGCACTGTGGGTGCCAGTGCTCAGCAGAACCATGGGATGGACATCATCAACATGCAGACCAAGCTGATGGCAGCTCCAGTTAAAGTTCTGCACCAGGATCACGGACAGTGGATAAAAGAGTCTTTATAAGGTTGTGATCACATGCAGACAGTTTGCTGGGAGTGCTCCCTCCCGTTGTTGACTGCCTGCTTTGTGCTTCACCAAGAGCCAAAACCCATCTTGGTGTAACTACTGAGTAAAGCAGATGAGCACCCAGCCATCTGGACACTGCCCACATTTTACAGAATTTACAGAGTAGTCTGAGCTGAAGGGACCCAGAGGATCATGGACTCCAGCTCTTAAGTGAATGGCCCATATGGGGGTTTGGCATTATTAGCACTGTGTTCTGACCAACTGAGCCAAATCTCAATTCCTTGCTGTAGCCCTAAAACAGAGACACCAAACCTGACAGTGATCATTCTGTAACATGCTGGTTTGCCCCAGGCTCAAATCCAAGGGACAGAGGTGCCAGCATTGGTCCAAGGCAGGGAGAGCAGCTCCACAGTGCCCACACAGGACACTGCTATTGTGGCCATGCCTCCACCCGGAACCAAGATGCACAATTCCCCTCATTTGACTCCCCTGCCCTAAGGGCTGAAGCCAGTCTGCTGCTCTTTCCTCACCTTTGGCAACAAACTGAGTCAGAACTGAGATCCATTAAAGTAATCTTAAAGTAAACACTAGCAGTAAGTCAAGGGCACTGTGAAATTCTCCTGGGAAAACCTCTCAGAAGGACCTCTTAGATCAAAGTCTGATCTCCCACAGCTCCCTCCCATCCCCAGCAGCTCAGCTCTGCCAGCCAGAGACACTGCAGAGGTTTCAACACCTTGGACTGCCCACAGCTGGATGCATTTTGTTGTTGTTGGGGTTTTTTACTTGAATATGTTTCATTGGTTGGTTGGTTTAATGTCAAATGGTGGTGCTGTTAAGAGGAACTTTTTAAAATGGAAAGTAGTTTTCCATAACATGCTACTAAAATAGTAGAGCTGTTTGAAAAACTTCAGTAGCCATCAATAACCTTTGGTAGCCAGTACTTCTTAATAATTTAAACAATTTCTGGAGAAAAAAAAGAAGTCAGCAACTGAAAAAAAAACAGTTTTGAGCACCTAGTAAAGTGTTTGTGTATTTTACCAGTTAGAATCAGTCACAGGAATGAAAAACCATTACTCAGACAACCTCAGCTTCATCAGACAAACCATTTTCTCTCCTGCACTTACACTGTCTATGTCATGGAACAGTGATTTTGCTTTCTAGAGCCTCTTTTTTTTTAAGGAGCACTGTGAATCACCCAAAGTATCTCCAGGGAAACTTGAAGGATGTGTTATTTTGCGTGTGACGCCTTGGTACAAACAAGAGCCTTGAGGATGTCAGGGAAGGATACAGAGCTGATCTTTCCCAACCTACCACCAGGCATCCTGTTCCTTGGGGTTTAAGACAAAGCCTCTGCAAATCCTCAGTATGCAGAGTAACACAGCTCTATTTCTCCTCTTCTTTTTTCTTGTAAAAGCAAATTTTTGTATTTACCGTATGCATCCCACTTCCGACGCTGCCCGGTTTTCAACACTCATTTCCTTCCCTGCCTTTCCCCCAGCCCTGCCCACTGCCACAGCCCACATCGGTGAAACCCAGGGCTCCCACAATCCCATTATGGCCTTACCCAGCTCTGTGCTCCAGCAGCGAAGAGAAGCCCTGTGTCGGGAGGACTTACCTGTTAAGCACACCATGGTTAAGCTCCACAGCAGAGGACAGGGCCAGGCACTCATTTTTCCCTGAGGAGTAACACAGCCTGTCAAAAGGCAAGATCAGCAGCTAATGCCCTCACCCAGCTGCTCATTCTCCTCCGCTTTCGTGCCCAATTTTGTCACCTGACTCTGATCATGCGGCTCAGTCAAGTCAACTTCTCCCTGACAAAGGGGGGTTTATATTCAGAGACTGCAACAGGTCTTAAGACAATACGGCCTCCTCAGAGCAGAGCACACACCAGGCACCCAGACGAGCAGATCTCTCCTCCCAGCAACGCAGAAACCCGTGCAACTGGAGCGTTCTGGAGGAAGTGATGGGCTCCCGGGGAGGAACGGGCAGGGCAGCACGGGAACTCGGCCTGGCTGCGGGCCAGCCCCCCGTGACCTCATCAAGTGAGAGGATTTAATTTTTTAGACAACAAGATTTCCTGAAAGAAGAGAAACAAGAAAAACAACCCCAGAAGAGTCCCCATTTTAACTGGGGCCAACCATGCTGTAACCAGAACACAGCCTCTGGTGGGCACAGAGCTTTCCCAACCAGCATTTCACTCCCCCTCCCTCCCCCGTTGCCCCCAAGGTGTCCAACTTGATGCATCACGTTGTTTTCAGGATCAGGCTCAAGGATCCCGATGATGATGATGATTTTGAGGTGAAGGCATTAAGTTTAATGAGGCCCCACCCCATTTTCCATGTGTTCCAGTGTCTGTACTGCTTGCTGGGCCACCTGAGGACACAGATGTCCCCATGTTTTCCTCACCTTGCAGCCCAGCTTTGAAAGATCCCCCCTTTCCCTCTGCCCCCACTGTTTAGCAATCAGCATTGCCAAGCCCCCACTGTGAGAGGATTTCCTTTAGCATCCAGCTCAATGCCACATCTCACACGTCACATCTTCGCCCAAATTGAGGGAACAGAGGGCTACTCATAGAGGATTGTGAATGCTCCACATGCAGGCCCCACAGCTGCACATTCTGTGAGATCAGGTACTGCCATGCACTGCTCATGTCCTTTGCGCTCCAGGATCCTCAACAAGACCCAGCATGATGAGCCAAAACTAGCCTGCTCTAACACAAACCCTCAGGCTTTCCTCACAGTGGCCCAGGTAGGGTCAATTTGGGACCAGGGATGCTTTCTTGTCCTCCTGTCTCTGGCAGTGATGGTCTGCCTAACTATCCTGCTTCATGGCAGCTGCAGGGAGACAGGGCAGCCTCCTCCACTCTGGCATCACCAGTTTGGGTGGGTGCAGGTCAGGCAGTGACCAGCTGGCTTCCAACAGTGTCAGATAGAGCCTTAACCTGAACTGATCACTGCCAAAGTGATCACAAGCACGACATCAGGCTCAAGGAGTCGGCCCTGGCAGCCCCTCACAGAGACCCTGCCCAGTGGCTCTGGGCAAGGCAGGGGTGGGTAGAGGGCTGTCCCTTCTCTGCAGGCAGGAGAGCTCTCAAGGTGACATTGTTCAGCCTGGCTTTACAGGTTTTACAAGTCTCTGCACAGGATGTTTGATCTCGGTCTGAGTAAAGAACCTGTTCCACCCAGACCTGTGCAGGGCCATCCACTCTCCAGTGAGCTGAGGCTCTGCAGTGAGGGACAACTCCTGCAGAAGCAGCATTTGCAGGAGGGAGCAGCTCTGTGCACTGGTAAAACACTGCCAGCAATTACCCAGTGAGATTTATCCTGCTAGGGGAGCTGGCAGCAAATCAGTCTCCTCCATCCCACAGGCTACACCCCTGGTTAGTGGGGAGCTTTCCCACACTCCCCAGTCCCAGAACCAAGTCACACATTTGCTGAGCAGCTGCTGCACACATGTACACACTGGAAAAGCAGTTCAGAACTGGATGTGGCAGCACTTTCACTGTGAGTTTCAGCCTAACACATGGAAGAGAAAGGGAAACTGTCCCCTCAGAGCCCCCTTTCTGGATGAGCTACCAGAGCCCACGTGAGAGATGAGACAAGCTGCTTTCCTCTCAACTGTTTTAGCAACTGGGCAAGCTGGAAACACACTTCTGACAGGGAACATCTAATGCCACTTCAGGGCAGAAAAGTACAAACAGACAAATTCATAAACTCCTGACCTGCCTGGGCCTGTCTCCATTGAGATGAAATGCTTTTGCTAGCTGGTTCACAGAGAATAAAAAGTAGTGTCATGGTTTATCAAAAGTGATGTCCTAGGCTGGCACAGGGCCCTCTTCATGTCAGTTCTGTTGTTCTTCCAGAGCTGGCAGACCTTGTGTCCCCAAATAAACCAGACAGTGCCCTCCACCCTCAGAACTTACAGGGCAGAGGCAGGAGCAGTTCTCCCAAGGACATGGAATCCTGTTCAAACACTCCAGCAGTTTGTGCCAACTCCCAGGCCTTGCCCAGCTTGGGGAGGACAGCTCTTGTCCAAGGCTGCCCAGATCCATCCAAGCTGAGCAAGCAGAGGATGTGCCATTAGAGGTTTCATCTGCTGAGGGCAGACTTGGATTTCTGAGCTTCCCAGGTTTACAAACCCAAGGGCCACCACAGGGCTCTGCATTAACTGTCTGCAACTCACCTGTGTGTTAGATATCCAAGTGATCTGTCTGTTTACAAGGAGGCTTACCTGCTTAATAAGAAACACTGAGCAGGAAGACTCTCTCAAACACCAGCCCTCTTTGCAGTATCACGTGTGACCTGCCACTGCCTCAGCTTTTGTCAGCTGGGATGTGACAGTAAGTGCTGTGGGGGTGAAAATCCCCAGGTGAGGTCCCACCTGCAGTGGGGATAGTGCAAAGGAGAGGAAGGCTTGAGTTGACAGTGGACTGACACATCCATCAGCCTGAAAATGGTAAGGCCCCAGGTGACTCTTTAGGGTCAGGAAGGTACTAACTACCAGCTGAGGAGAGCAGAGTGCTTTGGCTTGAAAGGCATCCCTAAAGATCATCTCATTTCAACTCCCCTGCCATGGATAGGGACACCTTCCACTAGACAACGTTGCTTCAAGACTGATCCAACCTGACC
This sequence comes from Falcunculus frontatus, assembly GCA_013398115.1. Taxonomy (NCBI): domain Eukaryota; kingdom Metazoa; phylum Chordata; class Aves; order Passeriformes; genus Falcunculus; species Falcunculus frontatus. Next base: position 586,318 of record VZRV01004457.1, on the reverse strand, counting down.
TTCCAGGGATGGGGCAGCCACAGCTTCTCTGGGCAACCACTTCCAGTGCCTCACCACGCTTACAGTAAACTTTTTTTTCCCCTAGTAACTAATCTAACCCTGCCCCCTTTCAGTTTAAAGCCATTCCCCCTTGTCCTATCACCACGTATCCTTGCGTCCCTCTCCAGCTCCCTTAGAGCCCCTTGAGGTACCAGAAGGTGCTGTAAAGTCTCCCTGGAGCCTTCTCTTCTCCAGGCTAAACAACCCCAATTCTCTCAGCCTGTCCTCGTAGCAGAGGTGCTCCAGGACTCTGAGGATTGTATTGGTTCTCCTCTGGGCTCAGATAATTTTATCCTTGTATTCTTAGGCTCTTTCCACAGTTATCCACCACTCCACTGTTGGTGTCCTAGGCTTAACAGACACCTGTTGAAGCAGCAAATGACTGCCATGCTCCAAGGCAGGCAAGGTACTGCAAAGCTGTCCTGTTCCCATGACTCTGGGGAAAATGATGGTCCTTGGTGTGCTGTATCCAGCTATTTGACAGGACTGTGGTCCTTTGGCAGTGTTGCTGACCCACATTCTGCTGCTGAGTAGAAACCGGGGGCTGGGCTGAGCTGCTGCCTGGGAAAGAGCAAGATAATCAGGCAAAGTGCAAGCTGGATTCCGACAGGAGCTTTTTCTTGGAAAAGATTTTTCTTCAAGCAATACAGCTTGTGATTCATACCCAAACCTGGCTGTGTACAGAAGAGGTACCAGCCCACAGGTATCACTTGCTCCTCTGCAGACAAAAAGCAGAAGCACTCCTGAACCCCCTGGGATGCATCACCCCATGGGCTGTGATGGGAAGCAACAGCGAATCCAGAGCCCTCTTTTAGATGCAAGGTTATTCCAAGGTATGACTCTCATAAACAGGCCAGGTGTGCAGGCTTTAGGAACAGAGGTCTGTCAAGCAGTCAACAGCCTTTTGCCCAAGAAGGGGCCAAAACACTCCTACACAGACGAGAAGAAAAAAAGCACCGCCAGTATTCCCGGAGGAACACGGCGGGTTTTGTGCTCTGGACGGCGAAATCTGCTCGTGGAGCGGAACGGCCACGCGATGGCACCACAGCGCTGGGCAGGGGGACACCGCCACGCCCGGGCCGGCACCAGAACCACCTCACCCAAAACCAGCCGGAGCTGCTCTTCCCAAACAGCAACGGTGGGTGTTGTGGAGGTGGAATAACGAAACCCACAAAAGGGAGCTGGAGGAATTTAAGTAAAAAATAAAAGTTAAGAATTACTACAGTCACTTTGAAACAAAAACCCAACACCTCTTCTTTTTCAAAAAAAAAGTGCTTCTTCTGTGCCTGGGTTTAGAAAGAATAATAATAAAAATAATAATAAAAAAGAGTAGAGCTAGCCAAAGAAAAGGTGTTGTACTGCAGCATGGATCTGATGGTTTATCCAACCATAATAATATACAGAGGCTAGAAGTTTATTTTCTCACAAGCAGCACAGGACATTTAATTCTTATTTACTCCCCGTATCAGTTAAAAAAAAGGTGTTAAAATGTAAAAAAAACCTCCAAAATGGACCATTGTGTCTTGGGTGTAAGTCATTTCTAAGGATGGAAGTCAAACCCAGTGGTGCTTTAGGCAGAACAAGTGCAGGAGGTGCTGCCTCCGCTGTTTGTGCCTGCAGCATTTAGGGGAGGGAAGGAGGAAACACCTTCCACTGAGGCACAGCTTGGGTACCCCCAGCCAGCAGCTCTGGATCAATGCAGATGATCACAAAATTTTAGCACAAGATCAGCTTGTCTTGCCAACTCTCCTGTGTGAGGAAACAGCCAAGAAAGACACCCAATTTTTATTGAAAGAAGAAAAGGAGAAAGGAGACTATGGACTTCAGGGACACCAAATGATGGGGCAGGCACTAGAGCCAAGCTTATGTGCTAGTGAGGGGTTCAATCAACCATTCAGAGAAACCAATTGCTTTCTTTTTTCATTAAATTTCTACCAGGAAGGAATAAGTGTATTTTAATACCAAATGCTACACAGGAACCACATTCTGAGAGCCAAATAAAGGACACCCCCCCACCCCCCCCCCCCCCCCCCCCCCAATTCCTCAGGAAAAGGTCACAGAATCCCAGAACATTTTCAGTCGGAAGGGACCTTAAAGATCATCCAGTTCCAACTCCCCTGCCATGGGCAGGAACACCTTCCACTAGACCAGGTTGCTCCAAGCCCCATCCAACCCAGCTTCGAGCAATTCCAGGGATGGTACAACACAAGTGCCTTGAAACACAGCAGGTTCTGGAAATAAAGTCACCTCATTTGCTTTAAAACAATCGGGTTTTGCTTCCTGCCTCATTGTCCCTTTCTTGCTCTCAGGAGAGCCTGTACACACACACACACCTGCATGGCAGGGAGAGGAGTGGAGTCCGAGATGCTCGAGCTCTGTCTAAAGGCACTCGGAATATAGCACAGCATCTGACATGGGTTTCTCCAGGTCTGGAAGAGGTCAGTGTTCGGTCCATCATTAGTCTTAAGGGTTAGCACTAGAGCAACATCCTAAACATTACATCCTCTGCACCCTTGTACCAGCTAAGCCTCTCCAAAGTGTCCAGTGGCACAGATATTGCTGAAAACAGACGGGTCTGACTCTGCCCAGGCCAGTCTCAGGCAGGTGATCTGGCACATCCCTGTTCATGTGGAGCGTATCGGGGTCTAGGCACCAGGAAATCTCAGAGAGCAAGTGCCCTGTGAAATAACAAATGAAGTGTGCATCTCAACCTCTCCCAAAGCTTTTGTCCCAGGCATTCTACCAGAGCAGCTGACCTGGAACAGAATTCCCTTCCTGGCTATTTGATAAGGTCGACCTGACACAGAAAAGAAAAACTTCAGACTACATCTGGCACCACCCCAGCACAGGCATGTGGAACAGAGCCATTTCACACAGCTGCACATAAGGAAACTGGGATAAGGCCAGCCACACATCTCCACATAACACTTTAAGACAAACCTTCATGCTTATCCCAGAACCAGACCCTAGGAACAGTACATGAGCATGGAAACGGTTTCTAAAAACTCACAACAAACCCCACCCAAAAAGCCACCAACCCCAAACCAAAACATACCCACCTTCTGCAGCACTCGAACTGAGAGAAGCCACCATTGCTCCAATTCAGATAAAGGCAGCGTTGTAGAACAAAGGGTTTATTCCACACCTCCATACCCCATCCACAGAACCCGGGCATGGCAGATCTTCTTCATACCATCAGATCTCGGCTGTGGCTCGAGTGCTTCTGCACATGCACACCCACACACTGCACAGACACAGCACCCAGAGCTCACCAGCTTTCAGTGAACCCACACACAGAGCAAGAGCAGGTATTTTCAGTAAATCTACTCACAAATATCCTAAACCAGCAAAACCAACACTTGTCAGCTTTGAAATGCCAACTCTGAAATGCACCTACAGAAACAATGAAAAGATACACATTATCAGGTAATTTGGCTGTTTGGTCTCAGGCTGGTGGTACAACAACTCAACTGTTAGTACAATGAACAACTTATTAAGGAGAGTATCAGTCCATTTCCTTAGAAAATCTAAATTTTTTATTATACATACTGTATTACACTGAAAATACGTACCCAAAGACAGAATATTTTGAATTTACATCTGTACAAAAAAAAACCAAAAACAAACAAAACCCAATAGAAAACATACGGGCTATGCTATAGATGTGACATTTTACAAAATGACAGTTTTTGTTAAAGGCACCAGATTCCCAGAGGGCTCTGGCTTAACATTTTTTAGTCTTTTTTTTCCAGTCAGATCTCACTATGAAAATGTGATTCACTCTTAAACCGTGTGATGTCAAAGTCTCGAGATTCTTTTATCTAGACAAGTGGTCTGCACTTTGACACATCTTAGTGAGAGAAGTGACCAATTCCACATGGAGATGTCAAGCAACTACCAAAGGCTCCTCCCCACTGCATCCAGCATCCTATAGTACTGAACTGAAAGATTAAGTGGCAAAGTCACCACTGAAAATCAGGTTAACCACAAAATACCAGCCCAATACTAGAGTGTTAACTGTACTAAGCCTAGACTGGTTTGTATGGAGATAACTACAAAGCATTACAGTAGCAAAAGAATGAACAGAAAGATGGAATCTGTGATCAGAACTCTTGCTCACATCGTTCTTGAGCTCCCTTTCTTAATTACACTCATTTCACTCTTTCTGGTCCTCACAGCACACATGAAAGAAAATGGAGCCTGCAGAAACCCAGCACTTCACTATAGGGCAAGTTGTTGAAGAAGCCTGGATAAGATGAATGTGCTCATTCTCCCCTAAAAACAAAGTTTGGACAGCATAGGGAAAACACAAGCTGCTTTCATTGCTTTTTTCTCCAGTATTTCATTCTCAAATCAAAGAGGCTAATTCATATCATGCCTAGGCTTGTACAGACAGGGGCTTCTCTACAAGCAAGGGCAAGAGAGACTGGGACATCCTCCTTGAGGAGGTGCAGTTCAAGTCCAAAGTTCTAAAGTTTGGGCTTGCTATTTCCTAAAACTTCATGCTTGGATAAAGGGATGAGGAAAGGACAAAACCAAACCTTTAAGAAAACTCTGAAATTACTTCTCCAGTCAACTCAGTACATCTGCAAGTCATTCTAGAGTAAAGAAATATTTTTGTTTAACCTTACAGCACACGTTGAGCCTCACTGAATAGCTTCACATCCACGTGACTGAGTATTCAGGACAAAAAACGTCAAGTTCCAGGGCCGGATTTTCTTTTGTATGTAACAATTCCAACATACTGGAATTTCAATATTGAAGTTGCCCCTTCTGATTTGTCTGGCATTATTCCTACTTTCAGAACACAGATTTGATGATTTCATTCACTGAACCTAAGAACTCCATGTAGTTTTACTTCTTACTGTATCATTTTAACAATGTTTCAGAAACTTCCCTTTCTTTAGGCATTTAAGGAACACTTTCTAGATTCACAGATCAAGTTGAAGTAATGCTCTGTATTGAGGGTCAGAGAGAGACTTTAAAAAATAATTTATTTTTGCAGTGTTAAATTGTCTCATCCTAACAAGTTAACGGAATTAAAAATATACTCTAGTTCTATTTTAAATTTCCATTTATTGCATATGACTGACTTTAGACAAACAGGCCTGGAGACCAACTGCATTATGCAGCAATTACAAATAGCAGCATGGTTAAGCCTCCCACATACTACTGCACCCAAATGACTCCACTGTATTCTAGAAGGGCTTCTTGAAGAGCAGAGGGACAGCTATCTCCACCCCACAGCACAGGTCTGAAATGCAGACTTTTGTGGACCCAGAAAGTTTAGTGAAGGACCACCATTAATCTCAAGCAAGCCAAAAGAGCCATCACACAGCAGCTCCTGACCACGACTGAACTGCACAGGTCTTGCATCAACAGTTTACAATGACAGAACATGCCCCTCAAGCCAGCCAATTCTCTAAATGCTCATTCTTAACAACCAACCGTATCTGATACTTGCAGCTCATCTAGCAAGCAGGAACAGTTGAGACAGAAGTATCATACATGTTTACAGAAAACTGGTCATCACAAGGAAACTTTAAAATCTGAATGCAGACAACAAAAGGAATGTCACTTTTCTTTAAACCTTTCTTCTAAAAGATGAATACTTTCATATCCTATCATTAGCCCTCACTGTGTAACACTCTAAAATCAAATAAGTTATAACCATAATGCATTCTACTGAACTCCTAAAAACTAAAACTCACTACTCATCCTCACTTGGCAAGCTGTTTTCTAGCTGTTGATAAAAAAAAGTTGCAATCAAAATTACAATCTATGTTATTTCTGAAATGGGTAATTCTGGGGAGGACAGCCCCGATGTGACAGTTATATGTAACTTTCACACTAAAACATGCACAACGCTGTAATGGCAGCAGTTACCATCAAATAACCTGCCAGTTACAGAGCTAGAACATTTTGTATATTTGCTTAAATAAAGTTAAGAAATCTACACTTTTGGTCACATCTTAAAACACTGTAGAATAATACAGGGCACTTTTTTATTATTATTTATATTTGCCCTGTCCTGTTGGGTAGTCTGAAAAACTAACATTAAAATGCAATAAAAATTCCCCAATAAAAAAACCAATCTAATCAAACATCTAAATGTCTTTATTAGTATACAAGTGTAGTATGGGATTTGGTCTGCTTTCTTTTCAGAAAAAAAAGAAACAAAAAAAGCGCCTCATTTTTGTCCTAAAAGTTCCACTTCAACATGAACCTTTAAGTAAGCCCAAGGTACCTCCTCAACACATCACCACTCTGCTACTCATCTTTGTCTTTCTTCCCTCTAAGCAGCATTCCCAACCAAGCACAGCTCCACACACATGTACTGGCAGAAACCAGACACTGAATCCAAGACTCCTTCAAATGATGAAGCCAAGTCTCCCAAGAAGGAATCCTGTCTTACGTACATAAATCCTCTCAGTAGATGCCAGCTTTGCACTATTAAAGCCAGATTATGCCAGTGGTATGAACACAGTTATAAAGATAAAAATGTGCTTCTACTAGCAGGGGATAAGTACAAGGCACATTTATATGCCAGTATAATTGTGGCCACATTAGCAATTATACTGATAAAACTACACTGATAAAAACCACAGCTACAGTCATTCAAAACCTTTTGGGTCAGGGCTTGGCAAATCAAACACATTATGACTGCTCAACCAAACATATATTAAAAGAGCCTCAAGACAACAAAACTGCTTCTTCTCAGATGTGTGTCTCAACCATTTCAAGGGCCATTTTTAAATTAAGCTCCCATTGGTCCTGTGACGTAGTTGTTTCCCTTCCTCAGGTAAGTTATGCTGGGCAAAGGGTTTGCTATGCAAGAGCCATAGATCAGCTTCCTCCCCAAGACTCCTATGGCAAGAAACTATCACTTCCAGGCAGCAACAAGCCACTGTTACTTTTATAATTTTGATGGGGTTTTTTCTTCAGAAAGTTACGATACTCAGTTTCCATCTATCTCGAATAATGCCAAATATAGATTAACTCATGCTGGGCATGTACACTGACAATATAGCGAGTTAATAAAGCTGCTCAATCTCATCCTATGACCCAAGCATAAATAAGCTAAACACACAGTGGGTACCTTTAGATACTGACATCTACCATCTGCAACAGTTATACTGTAGCTGAAATACAAAATTATCAAGCACCGACCTGTGGTGCTTCAAACATCCATTCTTACAATAGAACTCATGTTGCCAAAGAAAATGTTTTTACAATAAAGATCTGTGCCCTCAGTTAACAGTAAACTGTGAATGACTGTGCAGTAGTCTTCTCTTCTGGTACTTAGCAGTAAACTGCTCTCATCTGTAACCTTTCAGATGTCATCTCCTTTTTCAGCATCTTGAACTGTAGGAAAACAAAAATACAGCAACAACTTCCCCCTCTCAAGATGATCTTTCCCTCTCCCAAGATTTATAAAAAAAAAAAAAAAAGAGTTTGATGCCATCATCTTCTGTGTTCACTGAGCTCAGTTTGGTTGAAGAGCACAGCTTCTACTCTGAAGGGTAATAAGACAAGTACACATGAATGCCATTTTGTACAGTTGACATACTCTATGAGCTGGTTGACTCTAAGCTTGATTTGGTCCAGTCTGCTGCTGCTGCATCTCTTAGGAAACATTAGTTATAGGCTTGTACTTCTTGAATCTGGTCCATTCACCAGTAGCATAGTTCATTTCAAAGACTGTGTCAACCAACATAGTGGTGCTGCCCGTGCCATCTGCCTTTGGTAAATCTTCTGTATGTTCACTAAGTTTAATTTGGATGATGTCACCTTGCTCTTGGCAAGGATTCTCTGCAGAAACAAGGAGAGAAACACGTTACACATTTCAACAGTGTATTAAACAAGGTAGGGGTTTTTATGCTTAAAAAAATAACCCAAAAACCACAAATAACAACCTCAGACCCAAAGCTGAGCAAAGCACAAAGCCAAAGATCTCTCCCTCCACACTCCTGAGGCTGTGTTTTAAAGAAAACAAAACCAGACCCCAAAGGATAAAGCTCAAGGCTGAAGTAACTGGAAGAACAATAAAAGAGGGAGTAAAGCCTGCCAGTGTCATTTCTCTCTGCCTCAGAGTCAGAAGAGACACTTATATTTAAAAGAGAGTTGTTAAACTTGAACTACCAGAATTACTTTACTTGGGATACATTCTGTAGTTAAGTGCCTCAACAATTTTTAGCTGTTGAAGAAGCCCAAAGAGCTTCACTGTAACCACTTGTCCCAGACTCAGTTCCATGCCAGCAGAAGTATCAAATGTTACACTTCAAGGTACTGATATTCAAGAATATCAGTTGGCAGTTATTTATCCAACCTTCAGAAGATGCTGACATTATTACTGAAGGAATTTATATTAATATATACTTTACTATATATGTGTATGTGAATCTATATCACACACACACTTCCAAAGTAATATTTTACCTTGTGTTAGAAAAAGCTGTCCATGTAGCTATTAAAGTACAGCCTCCTACTGCAATTTGAAGTAACATCTAGTACTAAAAGTACCATCATTAACTCAAGATGCACCAAACTTAAAGCTCAGGGATCACCACAGTAACTCTGCTCTGGTCATCCTCACTAGTGTATTGCATTAATCCAAACGCATGAGCCACATTTAGGCTGCAGGACTCTGGTGATAACAGCCCCCAAATACCAAATTAGAAACCAGAGCTAGTGCAGATGATGGGAGTTCACTTAAGGACTCTTAAGCCCCTTCTCATCTTACATCCGATAATCTTCCAGGTAAAACAGCTTTGGTCTATCACAGCCAATACATAACAGGATCCAGCTACGAGACAGTTTATCTCCCTGTGATTCACAGCACCAGTAGTTATCTCAAGTCTCTGAGATAACCGCTGCCAGTTTCTAAAGCAAGGAGTTAGCAGAGAGGTTCTGTACTACCCGACTTGTACATCAACTTGTCACAAAGGAATTTACATTCATTGGTGCTCCAGGCAGAGCAGTAGTACCCAACCAGTCTGTTCACTGCTGACCAGCTGCCTCGTTTCTCTTCAACCCTAAGCCATGATTCTACAGTGAGTTCAGTTATATTGTGGTCAGCAGCTGTTCTGACAGACCAGTTGACTTACTGGAAATGGACCCTAAAGACCAGTTTCCAGGTAGTTAGAACTATAATCCATAATATGTAGAGTCCAGAGTAAAGCAAAAAGAGTTCAGCACTTACAGATAAAGCTAAAGCAAAGCACTCTCACATACACATTTAGAAATGCTAGGCTGTATTTCAGATCTGTGTATTCAGAAGTAAGCTAAATTAGTATCAATACATGCCTCTGGATCCTGCCATGAATCCAAGTATAAGAGCCTTTTCTGGCCTTGTAACTTTGTTTGCAGTCTTGAACATTTCCTGTGCAGCATACATTTGCTCCCTCTGTAACAGATACAACAAATGTTAACTCCAGCGAAGAAAAACTCTGCCAACAGGGACCACATTAATACCTGCAGATGAGCATAAAAGAGTAAGGTGAAAGTTTGTAGGACCTATAAAAAGTTAATAAAAAAGGCATCTTAATCTCAAGGCTTCCCCTCTGTAATACTTACACCTAACACTCACAGCAGTGACAACTGAATTCTGAAAGTCAAAAAAACCACCCCACCTTCAAATAGGTACAGAAACGTGAGAGGCTTAATGTTTACGTTATCAATTTTGTGTCCTTTATAACATTAAGAAAAAAAGAAAAGAATCCAATGCTTTCTCTACATCCAACTAACCCAGGCTTGCAATAATTTCAGAGGATTTTTTTTCTTTAATAAATGCAGTAGAGGTACTGAAAAGAAGTCAACCAGCTTGTTAAAGTTCAGATCTTACAACCCAGGCTTACAGATGTGCTTAGGAAAGTCTTCAGATCAGTTGCATCTTGAATTGAACTTCAAGCATGCACATAATACATACCGAAGTACCAGGAATAAGAAGCTTCAGCATATATCCCCACTCTCAGGCTTTGAAAAATGTGTAATGGGGGGGATGAGTTGGATCAGAAATAAAATCTTTTACATTAAAATAATGTACTGATATATTTTCTCCTACAACAGCAATCTCAGGACAATTTTAAGCAATTTATATTATGTGCAATTGGCTGGGAAGCTTCTGCTGGAAATACACCTTTCTCCCAAAATTCTTTATAAAGAGCAACACATTACTTTAAGTAACAAAGAGCATTAAATAATGACATCTTACTGCAACATTAACACTGCACAACTAAAAATGTTGTGATTAAGACAGCAATACTAAACCACAAAATATTTTCTTTGGTTATAAAAAAGCAGCCTCAACCACTCCATGATCCAAAGGCCAAGAAATGCCAACATATGAGATCCAATCCACATCAAAATCATCAATCAAAAAGAGCCTGTTTTTACTTACTGTGAGAGAGAGGCTTTTCTTCGGTGGTGGCTGTTGCTGAGTTTGGGGGGCCACTTGTGGTGCCTGTGCTGCAGGGGAGATGGCAGGAGGTGTGGTTGGTGTTAGGGGTGAGGTAGGTGTAGCTGCAGGGGGATTAGAGTTACTGTTGTACATAGGTGTTCTTTGTTTGAACTGTGCAGGGAGAGTTGTAGTAGCATTTGGAGCTGCAGGCTCTTCAGTCTGTCTGTTGGTCTGCAAGGCCTCTCGTGCAGAGCCAGCTGCAAAAACCAGTCAGGATAATTAAAACCATTATAATCCACAAAAGGGATTAGCATCAGCAGTGGCCTTCAACGAAAACTAAAATCTCCGATGATTCCATTTTAGCACCACAATTCAATATGCCACCTAATATCCCTGTGAAAAAGTTGAGCTAATTATCTTTCCACTCAATTATCTTTAGAAATAATTAGACAACAGAGTAACTAGCTGTCCAGTATGGGTTGCACTATATTTAGCATGAAATTTGATGTTTAATGGATATCAGATTTATCAAATTGAAACTGCTTTATTTACAGTTTAGCTTATATTGCTGTAACAACTGTACTCTGATCCTACCAGGATTGTTGCTGTACTATTACACAGAAGCAAGTCCAAAGTGATTTCATCAGTTTTTACCTAAGGTAGCAGCAGCTTTCAAAGGAAGTGGCAATTAAGTAACAGATACTGAAAAGACAAATATACTTCAACAGAGGTCAGAATTAAATGTAATCTTCACAAATCACTCATTATTTAAACACTAACTGTTAGAAGTTAAAACCCCACAACTTTGACAAGGCTTAACTCTGCTCTTTCTCAAAGCTGATCCATTCACCTGCACTAAGGAAGCTTTATTATTCCACTTGGCTGCAGCTGAAGGCAACTTATGAAATAACAGCAGCTTGACCATGCAAGTTACCATCTGTCCAGCCAGTGGTAATTACCCAGTGGACACTATCTACGTTCTTCTGCAGCTCTTAGATACAAGCACAGCTGCTTCAGCACCCTTCACAAACCTCATGAGGTTTAAACTGGCCTGTTTACACTGTGTTCCCAGCAGACTAACAGCAGATATGGATCAGAGCTACACTGAATACCCTTCAGATGAGATTTTAGGAAATGAGACATCTATGGTTCTCCACCTTGGCACAGGCATGGCAATGGTTTTAGCAATATTGGTATTTTTCAGTAGATGTGGAACAATTGAGAGGATAAACATTTGCAGCTATTAGTTATTCCTTAATTTTGTACAAGTTTCATTACTGGCTTTATCTCTTGTCAGAAAAACTGACTTTCATAAAGTAACGTCTTAATTATGCAACCTCAGATTACATGAGGCCAAATCTGTGGATCTTCTGTGTGCACCTTATATCAAGGAAACAGTTTTAAGTTCCTGGTTCATAAGAAAAGCTAAATACTCCATACTCCTAAAGGAAAGAATAGAGAATAAAGTCTCTCTTTAAACGAGACTTTTTCTGCTGTTGAACACAATGCCAACACTCTGGAAAATAGTACTATAGCTGCTGACACACTTATGTGTTCTTGGCTGCGTTCCTTCTGGAGATGCCAATTTTCTGCCAGAGGAAGACGTGCACGGACCTTCAGAGAGATTCTGAACTGTTCTGAGGCCAAGTGAAATGACTGGGGTTTGCATATGTAGTTTTCTATAGTGCCCAAAATGCCACAGCTCAGAAGCAAAAGTAAAAACAATGTATTAAACTGAAATGCTGGTTCTCTGTTAACAAACAGATCTGCTAATGAATCCCAGTCACACGTATCTGTTAGCACAAACTGACACATCCCTTTAAACACTTCATACACAACAGAGAAGAAAAAAAATCAAGTGGGTTAAAATAAAAGTGCAGGAAAAAAGTACTTGTACAAACTATTTTTTACTACTGGTAATTTTCTAGAATTGAAAATAACATAGGACCTTTCAAAATATGCAGGAGTCCAGCTATTATCTTTGTTATACAAAGATAAAAGAAAAATGGATGGCTTAATCCCAAACTGTGTGAAAGGTAATATGCACTAGCCTCTAGAAATAAAACTGACTTCTGAAAGCAACTGTTGCACATGCTAGCATGTGTGTGTATGGAATATATACTTCAGACTTATACTGATTAGGGGATTACAAAAGCTGGATTTCCTATTACTATGTAAGAAAAAACAAATCAGGGAATTGTTTTGCTTATTTGACTTAACTAGAAGTCACTCTAAAATTCAGAGCCAACAATTATTTTCTTTACTTAAGTTAAATGACACATCTGGTTACCCCAAACCCAAAGGCTAGAGTCTTGCAATGGATTTTACATTGCTAAGGTAGAGTTTCACTCGAATTGAGGGACAGTAGGTTTGTAAATAAAAGAGCAGCCAGACAGTAAAACTATAAAGAGCTGGAGATATCAGGTCCCAAGAGCAGAGAAGTGTCTGTTACCTGGCTGTGTTTCAGAGCTTGGGATGTATGAGGAAGACGGCACCACACTGGGGGTAGCAGGTAAATAACTTGTAGAAGGTAGTGCAGGTTCATTGTTCAACGAGCCAAGTTTCTACAGAACAGAAAAGAAAGTATTAAAGCCACACTGCAAGCATTCATGGGCTGTTTCTGCATTTTAAATACAACTTCAACATTAGTTTTACTAAGATACTCCTTTCAGGAACTTAGTTGCAGACTCCTCTGTTAGGAGTCCTACCTGACAATCTCTTCAACATTAACTTTCTGCTTCAAATATTAAAAATTTGTGCAGATGGCACTCTATGAAGAATTACACTCTAGGATTAAGTGATCTGCCAGAGAAAACACGCTCTGCACCATCAGCAAGCAGAACCTGTGTTCATCCATGGGCATAAGGCCTACTAGAGTATCACCCAGGAGAACACAAAGGCTTCTGGGACACAGGGAGGCAGAAGGCAGCAGTAACAGCACAGGTAAAAACCCTGCTCCCACTGAAACAGGCAGTCAACACCAACATGACTGCTGCCATCGAGGCTGATGAGGCTACAGAAAAAGCCTCATTTTGTATTTAATTATACATGACACTGCATACACAGCATAAGGACAGCAGCATGGTTGAAGATTTCTCTGCCTGATCCAGTCTTGTAAACATAAGGGGGTGAGAGAGGAAAGAAGCTTTGGGGGGAGTAAGTGTAACAGACAAATCATTTAAGGTAGCCCTACAATATAAAATAGGGATGTTCTATAAAATGTGGAACTCACTAAAAGAAAGATTCTCTCAGCACTGCAGAAAGAGAGGCAATGACCTTCACTCCTGACTCTGGCCTACCAAGATCTGCCTTTATGTTGGCCTTGGCTTGTCACACATGCCCAACAGACAGCTTCTTACTCAAAAGCAAGGGCAAGACCCAACATTCTTGTACAATCTATGTTTTGACTAAGTAAACAAAGCTGCACCATGGTTTCTAATACACTGTATCCGAAACAGGAAGAAAAAAACCTACACACGACTTGTCCTCCCTCTCCCTGACTGAACGACTTCTAGCAACTGGTTTGCTTTTTCTTTGGTGAAAGTATAATGGAGTTTTGAAAAAATTATGTAAAAATTTTTACATAAAGAGACATGTTTCAATGAGTAAAATACCGTTACAGTGTTTAAGTAGTTTAGAATAGCACATGTGAAGACTACCTTTTTTTTTTGACTGGTTGTTTTTTGTTTGATTGATTTTGCTTGGTTTTACCTGTGTAGATACAAGGCCAGCAGCATAATCTGGGGTAGCATTTTCTACTACTGTTTCTTCTTTGGCTTGTTTTTCCACAACTTCCGTATCTATTGCATAGAAATAGAAGTGAGTCCAAAACTTTTTTCTGAAATACCGGATATACTTTTTAAACAAAGATATAAAAATGCATTTCTTAAAGGTTGCTAAAACATACTTGAAGAGGTATATGCTGAAACAGATACAGTAACCTCCAAACACAGTTTTATAATGAACCCAATAATGAACTGAACCACAACATACAGGATACAGTAACTGAGTAATCTGATATTAGGAAGCATTAAATCCCAAGCTACATTTTAATTGCAATTATGGTTTTGTTCTGAGGTGGTATTCTTTTTTTGTGACGAATACAAAAAAAGATGTTTTGGGACAAATATGCTGCATGGTGTATCTTCTTAATATGGTTTAAGTAGGGCACTACCCTGTCACTTGCCTTGAAAGTAGTGTATCAGATATTATTCACTTGCTAAGATCTCTAGGTCAAAACTTTGGAGAGCGCTATAAATTTTTGCAACATTACTTTCAATTAATTTACTTGGCCATACAGCCAGTAGAAGTGAGCATATCAAAATAACTCAGAAAAATTCCAGTACCAAAGCCACTCACACCTGTGGGCTGCCCAAAGCATGACTGATAGCTCAATCCTTTCACATGACTGAGTTATATTGCCTAGGCACAAGGCAGTATGAGTAGGAGCACTGAAACAAGTGAAAATTCTCCCTTAAAACCTATTTGGGTTGGTTGGTATCATCCCCCCATTTCTTAAAGTTTAGCTTTGGCTAAGCTTTAGCAAATTAAGAACAAAATGGTACTACAAATCTTGATGCTATTTGCAGGTGTACTGATAGCCTTTGTAAGCAGAATGCTGTACCAACCTAATGTCTTTCTTCTTCTCTTTGCTTCACGACCAGCACCAACCATATCCAGCTCAGAGATATCTAGAAGCTAAAAAGAAAGATCACAGAGAACTTAATAACCATTGCTAAATGTATGTAGTTTATCTCTAAATATCATCCTCAATCTCTTTTCCTTTAATATATTGATTCATATCAGCAGCAGAAATTCACTTTAGGTGAGGGAAGAAAACTGAGCAGAAAAACCAGAAGGAGTGCACCTACCTTTACTCCTCTTTCTTTGCGCAAAGGTGTTCTTGAAGGAGGAATAGGAGTTCTATTTCCAGAAGGACTAAATACACTGGGTGCTGAAGTACTCCTGAACGGAGCTTGTTTTGGTATTCCTTTGAGTGGTGCTTAGGGAAGAGCAAAGAAAGCAACAACTGAAATATGTGTGTAACTGGTCATGAAAAATGCTTTAACAAGGTCTTCAGCTCTTCCCCTTCTTAATACACACACTACCTCCTCTTTAAATTAAAATGTTTATAATGTCTAATTGTCTATAACACTACACAACCCTCAAAGGTCAGATTAGGTTTTACCCTTCAAAAAAGGAGTAAGAGTCATTCTCTTACCAATGCTAGTAACCCCATTCTACATGAAGTAATCAAACAGGTGCACTGCTAGCAAAGTCTACTTTTCCTACACACGCAGATGCTTTCCTCACTTGTAAAAAATAAACTCTGAACACGTAAAACAGTACAGGACATAAATGTTTTGAATCCAATTATTACCAAAGCTGCCCTTTGAATTTCACGATCTAGTTACTTGGTAAAACTGTATTTAACCAAAATTCTTAGCCAAGCTTCTGCAAGGCTAACAGCTCGTGATCTACTGCAAAGGTAAGTTACTGCCTCACACAGGGGTTTGAAATTCTAGCGCTGCTGTTTGCACAAGGAGGAGGACCCAATCTGGGTCTATAGTGCAAACAGAACACCTGCTGTCTCAATATTCAGTATCATCAGCTATACCTGTATGCATCTGTTTCCCCCCCACTCTGTGCTGCTGCCCTTCTACCTCACACTTAATGCTACCACTAAACACAGCGATCTCTTAACTACTAAAAGATTAGGGACACATATACAGATCTATCAGGTCTTTGAGCCTCCTGACAATCTCACCATGCCCTGTAAGGTGAAGATAAACACAGAACTTCAGTTTGAAGTTAGAGACTCTGTATCCCTGTACATGTTGTACTGAAAACGTTTTCACCACAGGACAATCCTCTGACCCACGTGAGTACATTTCAGCAGAGCAAACCACAGCTGGTCCTCAACTCCTGTTTCTAGAGGCCAATTGGCTCTCAAGGCCAGGTCTAAAAATTGGCTTTAGTAATTCAACAGCTACACAGAATGCCAAGAACTAACAGTCCTTTTCTATAACGGAACAACTTTTAGTTCAAATTACAACTAGACTTTTTGCATTTTTTGCATGAACATGAGGCCAAACTTCAGCCCTCAAAGCCACATCTTAAATAGCATTGACACAAAATACTTCATAGCTTCCAGCCACAACACCAAGAAATCACTCAAAGGTTCACACCTCAGCATCACTGGTGGCCAGGAAAGTTATACCTGTGCAGTGACTTAAGAGTATGTAACTAATTTTGAACCCTCTTCTCACTCTTTATTTGAAAAATTCAAGCAGTTCAGGAACTTCAACAAACAGCTGAAATGTATTAATACAAAGCTGAAGGATCATTCTACAGGTTTGCCATGTAGAATTCACTGCTCAGCCTTGGCTGCAGAGAACACACTGTCCCCTCTTCTTTCTCCAGACAGAATTATACAAATACAACATAGTTTCAGTCTACTTCACAGCATTTCAAAGAGCACAGCAGTCTAGTGTGATCCACATAGCTCCCTTTTGGAGCAACATGGCTTAGTCAGGAGTTATTCCTGGAGTGATGCAAATTAAATTCCTATCAAAGTCTATAGGCATGATCTAGTTGCATACAGTTTAGAAGCATGGCAGATACACTTGCCATTTAAAAAACCCCACACACTGTTGTTCCTTCTGACAAGGCATGTCAGAAATATTTAAGTATCAAGAGAGAGGGAGGCAGAAAGGGAGAAATCCTTTGCTTCAAAAAAGAATTAAGCTTTTGTGAAAAACAGATGGTAATTTTGTTCTTCATCAAGGCCATTTTATCAGGTTTTCTTTCTGAGAACTGATGAAAGTGAGCCATACTTGTTGTATCTATCTTCTTGACCAGTCCCCTGCCTTTGGCATGGAAAGGCACACCTGCAGTCTTCTTGAGCTGTTGTGCAGTTTCTGTTGCTAAAAGGAAAAAGGGCTTTAGTTATTACAAAACCTGTGCTGAAAATATACAACACATTGCTTCTTACAGAAAAATGTTATTAACTAATACATAAAGAGATAGGAATAGCAACAAAGAAAGAATTATATTTTAATTAAAACCCAGGTCATTTACGTGAAGTAAGCACAGTATTTGGAGAAAATGCAAAATCAATATGATTATGCAATGGACAAGGTGGCCTGAATTAAAAGAAATTACCAGAATAGGCAATTTACGCAATAGAAATGTAAATAATTTTTTAAAGTTATGACACATCATAAAAAGTTACAAATCTTGTATTTAACCAGACCGACTCAAGTTACATGCAAGAAAGCAGCAAGCTGCTGCAACAGAACAGCAGCTGCAGTAAACTATTTTAAGATTACTTAGTTCAACCAGCTACCAATACATACACATACACATACGCTGCCTTTTGTAAAGAGAAAACCCTCTTGATTTTTACACTCTATACAGCCATACTGAGTGAAAGAAAGCATTAATTAGCAGCTCTTGCTCCCTGCTCCAAAAGCACGTGCCAAAATAAAATTACATTCTCATTTCACTTTTGTTTCAGGAGCTTTAACCAAAGCTGTCCCTCAGAAGTCCTCCCAACTGACTGTTAAATATACCCATGAGAGGACCTATCTGTGCTTTAGAAAGCTATAGCTCTTTGTATGCCTTGAAATCTGAACAGCATTTAAATCAAGATTAGCATTTTAATGCAATCCTGGATGGAATGACTTGCACCTGCTCTTCCACACATCAGTCCATCCTCATCCAGGAAAGCACTTGTAACAGAAAATTTTAATGCATATCACCATACTGGAGAATAAGACTGAATATAAATCTTCCTTTCACCATTTAATTTGTACACAATCTTAATACTACTTACACTTCTGCAAGAGTTCAGCTCTGAGAGTGGCACTTTTAGGTTTCCTTTTCAGCTGGAAATGTTTCACTGGGGGAGTAAGTGGCCCAGCTAGTGTTGTCAAGGCATTTTTGTTTAAGTATTGGCATTCCAACGGCAACATAGCTGAAGTTTCACATTCACTTACTGCATAAAGAGTTAACACAGTACACATGGGTATTAGCACCTCTTTGACAGCCGATGACAAAACATTTTACAACTGGACTGTACAGGTGGTTTTAAATTTTGGATTACTTATATAAACACCAAGAGTAATTTAGTTCCAATTATTACACAATATATAACCAGTTATTAGTATGTTTGTTTTTCACATTAGCTTCATAAAAGCTTCCATTTTAATTATATCTAGTCAAATTATAGGTATCTTAAATATGCCACTACTGTCAAAAAAAGATAAAAATTATTGAATTCTCAGCTTCCTTAAAAATTACACATGAAAACCAAACTACTGAATGAAAATCCAAATCACAAGTGTGGACAGACAAATGATCATTTGTGCATAGAAAGAAAACGAAGTGTTACCACCTCCAAGTCATTTAATTATTGTTCTGCTGCAATCCCAGCCCTGAGATCATGTCCGTCCGTGGATGCCTGAGGGCTTTTTCTAGACAATGTGCTAAAATAAACCCAGTGAAGTAGGAGTAGTTTTGCATCACCATTTACTGTTTGAAGCAGCAACTGTGCAAATGCCTGACCCCATATTCTTAGCTCTTGGGCAATCTGTACTTGACCATCAGCAGCACAGCTCTTCATGAGATCAGTCTCCCTCCAGCATTTATCACCTGCTGCCCAGACACTTCCAGCAGAGGCAGCCCTGGCCCAGGACAGTGGTGGTGCTTCCACACAAGACAGAACTTGCTGTGTCTTTGGTACCACAAAAGTGAGACAGAGCAACACAGAAAAAACCTCTACTGATTAAGCTGCAGCACAGCCTGTCTCTCAGACTAATGAATCCACACCTACTTTTGTGCTGCCCTTCACACTCCGGGCAATAACTGACATTAAGTTCTGATGATACATGAAAAGATCATTTAAGAAGCTACCATTCCTCAAATACCACAGTTCCTAGTCCAGTAACATTCCAGGTCACGAACTGTGGTAGTTAAGAGACAAGACAGTGCTTGTTCTGGTACCTCTACTGTTAAGATAGCAAGGCTGCCTGTGAAATGACAGGTAATTCCTGAAAAATGGCACCACATTCCTGCAATTTTCACCAACAGAAAAGGCTTACC
The DNA here is from genome assembly GCA_013398115.1 of Falcunculus frontatus. Classification (NCBI taxonomy): domain Eukaryota; kingdom Metazoa; phylum Chordata; class Aves; order Passeriformes; genus Falcunculus; species Falcunculus frontatus. Next base: position 566,775 of record VZRV01004457.1, on the reverse strand, counting down.
TTTCTCTCTAAGCTCTCCTAAAATATCTTGAACATTGGGATTCTGTTCTTCAAGATCAAGGTTAAGGGAGCCAGTATCTGGAAAGGATTTTAAAATATCAGCTACCATTAAGACCCAGGGGTCTGAATCCAAGGTAGCGAGCTGGATAATTTCAGTCAGTGCCCCTTTCATCTAACAAAAAAAGAAAAAGAAAATCAACCAATTGGAAACAGTTTTAAACAGGTTATACTTGGATTTATTTTAAAAAGACACAAACATGCACAATGTTTTACTACTGGGGGAGGGAAGAGGAAGATTGTTTCCACAAAGTTACACATTAACTCTAGAACTAAACAAAGAATGAACCAAGGTAATTTTTTCATACTGCTTTCAGTCAATCTAACCCAAGTTTGTTTTGAGCTTTTGGCAGCTCAAAGCTTTGTTTAGCACTGGGCATTTTTACTAAAAGCAGCAGCCAAATTTTTACATTACTGTCTCCTTATGTTCTACACTCATAGTCCCTGTGGACCCACACCTTCTATTCAGTGATTGGACTATGCAACTAGAACACAAGTTATTTAGAACAGACATCTAAATGAAGTTGTGCCCCTTGCCAGCCTACAGCATAATTAAACAGACAGATTATATCTGCATCATAATTAAGTCTTCAAAATATTACTTAAGCTTAAGCCAAAATAACGTAATCAATACTGTATTGTTTGAAAAAAATTATGTATTAGAGCAGTAAACACAGCCCTCTAACATGCCAAAAGTAACAAGATTTTTCATCAACCCAAAGCTTCTACAGTCAGAAAAAAGTTGTTTTTCTGTTTGGAAAAATGCAAAATAATGCATAAAATGAATTTTAAAAGTCTCATTATAACAGTATTTTTTAAAATTACTGACCAACATATCTGTTGGCACTATGAAATGAAAATCAAGGTGACTACACTCAGGACTTTACACAGTGAATCTCTTAAATTAGTTGTTTACTTCGTTCACAAGTAAGTTTAAACCCCCAAAGACTAAACAGTTGCTTTTTTTCTAAGTGAATTTTCATGTAAGCATGACAGCATTAGCTTCAGAGATCTAACATGTTTGAGATATTCTGTGTGTCTAATACACCACAAAACGCAACAGTAAAATTACACAAAGCAGTTTGCCATACTCTATCCGCATTGTATTAACACTGAAGGATGTACAAGCAAGTATAAGGAAACACATGAATTTTGATTTTTCACAACCCATTGTGGCACATATAGCTTAGTTACAGTCATCATGTTTCTGAACATGGGAAGACGAGCAAGAGACTCATCTTCACCTTTATGATGTATTTCTTTCCCTTTATTTAAAGCACTCTTATATGAAAAGGTTTAATAAAATAAGCTTACTCTATGCATACAACTCTAAATAAAAGAAATAAAAGTTAAATTTCTGTTCCCCATTCCTCTCCCATCTGCTTTTAAAGTTCAGAGGTAAACAAACATTGACATTTCTCAAGTCCTTTCATCCACATGTTATTGCCCTCTCAGTCTGGAAGGGTTTACAAGTCCACTACAGAGCCAGTTTGTCCTTTACCCCCCTGAAGTTTTAGGGCTCACACATTACATTCTTGTGAAACAAACTGCATCAGTCCATCTGACCCAAAATGAGCATCTATCCAGCTTTAAGCTCGACCAGCTCCTTGGGGTGACTGACTGCAGTCACACAAACACCAGAACCACAAAGAGGGGAGCAGGAAGAAGACACTACACGAGCCAGTTCCCATCTTCAGCAGTGCCACTGATTTGCTTTGGATTAAACTGAGCACTTAACCAAGACCACACACTGTTTAATGTGCTGTCAGATTTAACTAACGCTTACCCAGTGGAAAGTACCAATTTCTGAGGTGCTAGTCTTTGCTGTTCTCCATTGCTCATTTCTTCCTCAGCAAACACAACCCCTCCAGAACCTCCACACCCTTGTCAATCTCTCTATTCCAACCCTGAACTCCTTAAACAAAAGTAATTTCTACAGTGGATGAGGATGACTGTGAACACTATCAAAGCAGTCTTTTGTTCTCTTATCTATCCTAAAGGAATCAAGATACTGATTGGCACAAAATACCTGGAAACCTAAAACATCCTAGAAGAGCTGATGAATTCGTAGCTTTTACAAGCTGTTCTGTGGACACCACTAATGTAGGTAAGTGTACAGAATGTAATTTCCTTCACCAAAGCAAAGTCAGGCAATAGCTAGAGGAAAAATATCTCTTACATCCTCACAATTTGCCCTTCATATCTACTTCACAAAATTCCTATTTGTACCAAAAATTCACAGAGCTACATGCTTATACTATGTAAGTTCCTGTACAGCTCTTGTCTGGGCACATTGCATCCTCACTGCTCTTAGGGCTGAAGTTCAGGCAGCCTATTTATGCCACAACCCACTGCTTTACAAGCCTTTGGTTCCCTCAAGAAAGGAGCCCAGAAACAATTTGTTTGTCTAGCACCGGGCAAATAACATTATCATAAGGCCTCATGACAGAAAGAACATGGAGGAGGCACAGTCACTATCACACAGAGGGAAGCAAAGCACACTAACAAGTACCATGAACTAACCAGAGACTTTGCCTGAATATGGCTTTGCATTTAACAGGCCTGGATTCAAGTTTTGACTCAGGTTTGTCTTCAAATGGCAATTTAAATACATGTTCCCACTTCACTGTTCAACTGGCAGCTGGAAAGAAACATTTTATTTATGGTTTGAGAATGTATGAAATGCAACTCAAGAGGGAACCCTACATGCAGTTTTCCTTTTACTTTACAAGGCATAGCCATAATCCCAAGCTCTTAATTGTCTAAGATTGCAACACTGGGTCAGTGAGACTCCACCAGCTCCAACCAGCATCTTGTTAAGCATGAATGTCAAGATCTGATGTAACATGTTCTGGTGTCTTTCTCATCTAAAACTTAAGGATTTTAAGTATTTTTCTCAGCCTGCTAGCACACAACAAAAAGCACAGGCCACAGCTAGGAACATCTAGCAAGTAGGGATCAGGCAGGATGGGAAATGTCTGGGAGCAGAGACAAAGGGAGATTAATAACGGCTGTGCAGGAAGGACAAACAGGACTGTGGGAAGGTATATAAAAAAGGAAGTGTTACTAGGAACACACAACATGACAGCTCCAAGATGACGACTTGCAAAGAATTCCCATTTATTTGCTTTATATTCTGCCTAAATTAATATGCAACAATACTTTTAGACAACTGCATCAACAGTTGGCTAATAAGCCAAATGAAGCTTTAATCTTTCAGAAGCTATAGAAAAGATGATATTTAATAGGTATCCACATTATCATTATAGAGCATTTTCATTAAACTAAAAGCATTGGATTGAAAACACAGTATTAATATTTACAAAATACAAACTCAGGATGGGTCAATACCACTATTGTATGTGGTTTGCATTTTAATCATGAAAAAGAGCTGAAGTGGCCAAGAGACATATTGGATTAAAATATACTACTTTTACATCACAGAATAATTATGAACTCTAAGTGCAGTCCAGAAAGGTGCACAGCAGCCTGTGTGTTCTCAACACAGAGGGAAATGCAAGTGTCATGTCCCCTCTTAGTCCTTTGTACCCTTACTCCACAATTCCCACTTCCATGCATAGATGGCTCCTGGTGCACATAAGCCACTACAAAGAACCAGTTTTGTTTTCTGCTCTCTTGCAGCTACTGTAATAAACGGGCAGGTCCCTGCTGGGATAGGGATCTTCCTCTCAAGGTAATTCAGAGAGCACAGAAGCACAGTCCTTGTTCCAGACCTGGTTGTAACATCACAGTCTAACCCTGAACAAATAAATTAAACATTGGCATAAAAAGAAAGCTTGCACTTGTCACTGTGAATCAGGTTAACAAGAATATAATATGCAAAATAAACAGAAATAACCATTCTGCCAAATTCACAACTGAAACTCTGGTCAGCACTACACTGAACTTCAGGCATCATTTTAAATAAGCGCAATTATCTAGAAAAAATTTAGCAGATGAAAAGCCATAAGATTCAATAGTTTGCAAGTTCTGCCCAGAGAATTACAGTGGGAAAGGAATTTTTGATAACTGCCTACAAAACACAAAATGACAACGAGATCCAATTATTGTTATTAGTCAGCAGGAACAAACATGCAGTAATGAGGTTCACAGCATGATAAAAAATTAGGTTTATTACCTGTCCCACAAGAGTATTATGAGGATTAAGTCGCTTATATCTATACAATATTTGGAGCGTTGAATGAAAACATTATGAAAATTGAAAGATATTATATATGAGGATAAAACCACTTAAGTGAAGGACTGAGCTTCCAGGAGAGCTCACTGAAGATTCACTTGTCTAGACTGAAGCTTTCACAGAGATTTAGAAAGGACCAGGAGCAATTAAATCCCTTCTAAACCAAATACCACCAGTTTCCTTGATTCCCACATTGCTTTTTACTCCAATGTCTGCTCCCAAACAGTTTCTGTGTTATTCTAAGCTTTCATGAAAATGCTACTATACAGGAAAAAAAATATTTTGAAGAGAAAATAACTCAGTTGAATCTGTTATCTAGAGAGGGGAATATCTTTTAACACGTAACATAGCCTGTAGCTCCTATCGAGATTCCCAAAGCTTTACAAAGCTGATGCAATATATTTTCCAATACAATTAAAGCTTCCAAATGCCAGCTCGGTGCTTCTCGCACATGATCGATACAGACTGGCACATGGCATGGGAAAGACATCTGACTTTGCAAAGAGACTAATTAAGTACTCTTATGGTTAAGTTGAATCATTTTCAGACATGGGAGTGATTTCCAAAGGACAAATTCACTTCCAGGCAGCTACAGGTACCCTGTCCTGGCAGGAAGGCATCACTCTCAGCACTCCCCAACACACAAGCAGAGGCTGCTACAGAGACGTGCACAGCACAGACATTCTGGACACGGACATATTTATCTATTTTCTGGATATTGTGTGCAAGATACTCCATGCCAATTAAAATATTGAAACTCTTGATAGTAAGTTAGGTGACAAAGCTGCACAAATAAAACTGTCTTAGCAAACTAACCACAAATGATGAGCATCTGATAAGACAACAGCCCTTTCTGCCAGCAATTTGGTTACATCAGCTATTTTTACCATCTATAGAAGGAAGTCTATAATGATAATAGCAGGCCTACTAGCAATGTTAAGGTTTTCTGCCTCAGGAGTTTTTCTATTTTTAACCTTTTTTTAAGGCCTTGCTCACAGTTTAAGGAAAAAAAAAAATCACATGTTCTTGAAATAATTAAAGATGCTAAGGGTAGATCAGAATCAAGCATCATCAGTTTACAATGAAAGATTAAACTTATGATTGAATTCATGAACTCTACCAAACTGAAAAATCCCACAATATTTTGTTACAGCAGTAACAAAAGCTTTACATTTGGAACACAACTGATAACTTTAAGGACACACTGAAAGGCACACTGACTGACTTTCTCTACATACACTTTATCTCCACAGCTAACAAAAGCAGAGATCCAGGAAAGCTGCTGGCTGCCATCTTCCTCGGGTTTGGCTGAAAACATTTTTACCCACCCAGCGAACACTCTTAAAGCATTTTAACAAATTATTTGAGTTTTCTTAAATGCTGCTCCTTCTAAAAGTTACCATGAGTGCTACTTATGAAAGTCCCTAAGCTTTTCAAAGCTCTTTTCAATCTAAGGACACCACTGATTTTTCTAAACACTGCAATACTAATTTCTTCCAGGCTACTTGGATTTTCACACTAAGTTCAGAAGAATTTTGCAAACTCAAGAAGTTCACATGAGCTCCCATCCCCCTTTCTGGCCTTGATTATTTCATTTGTCCAAAACATGACCCCATTTATCACACACAAGGATACAGCTTGTTCACTGGACAGGCACCGAACATGAATATCACGTTTTAAAAATTAGTATAAACATGCTGAACAAGATTTTTTTTTTTAAAGTGACACTAGTGTAACACAATGAAGAATCATACAGATGCATGTGGCAAGACAAACACTGACATACAATAAATTATTGCTTAAAGGTGATGCTTGCCCATTTTCAGCCTAGAAGTGCACAAAAGCTGAGCATACAATAATCCAAGTTACATACCACACCCTGCCTGGCATATATGTATATTAAGCCTAAGCAGCAGCTGTGTCTTAGCCAAGAAAGAGACTGGTGAAAGCACAGCTGAGGATACTCTTTACAGGAAGGTGAAAACTAGCTACACACCACTTCCATGATTGTTACCAGGAAATTCTACCTTACATAATGGAAGTAGGAGAGGAATTCCTTCAATCTGGCTGAAGAAACTTAAGATTTACAAGCGTTCTCCAGCTATTGCCCCAAACATCTGTAGCTTCCTACTGGTAAGAATAAGCCAGGTGCAGATGAGGTATGGTCCAGGGCCAAGTGAAAAAGCTTGCAGAGCCAGCTCAGACTCGAGCCAGCCAGTTTATTAGCTGGGGTAGGACAACAGAGGAAAGCACCAGCTGTTCCCAGAAAGGTAAAGAGAGACAAACAAAAAGCATAGCAATTTTCCTCAATCAAGACCTGACTGCAGGAGGGTGGGGAAAAGCACTGCTCAGTGCAGACCCCAGATCTTCCACTCCCAAAGTTTCAGCACTTGCTGCTGTCCTTCCTAAAGCCGAGATGCTCGACTTGTGACACCTACACAGCTGCCAGTACTAAGGAAGGAGTGGAGGAAGCCGAACACACACACGACTGCTCCCGAACGATCCTGCCTCTGTCTTAGCCGTTGAACAACCACTGCCTCAGAAAAGCCCTCTTCCCTAAAAGGCACCCAAAACACAGCCCTACAAAGAGCCCTTGGTAGGCCACACAATGGGTTTCGCGTCCAAACTGCTTTCAAAAGGCTAGTGCCAACCAGGGAATCCCCGAAGAGCAGGAAGAGGAGGAGCAGCAGCAGAGCTCCCGCTCCACTCACTCCCTTAGCACGGGGAATCTCGGCGCTTTTCCTCACACCGAGGACCGAGTCCTCCTAGTTGGGAGACCTTCTTCCCTTACTCCTCCCCGTCCAAGGAAGGCTGCGAGGGAGAGGTGGGGATGGCTGTGGGGACTAGCCCTAGCCCCACCACACACCCCTGCCCTGAGGGGCTGCGGCCGCTCGGCTTCGCCCCGCGGGCAGCCCGGGGTCCCCCCTCCCCGCAGCCTCCGTCTAGAAAGAAAAGGGCGGGCGGGGGAGGTGGTGCTGGCACTGCCCCCCCTTCTCCCCTCATGCTATCTCCGACCTCTCTCCCTCACACACACACGCGCACCCCGCTTCGCTGCGACTCCCAACCGGCTCTCACCTCATCCACCGCCCGGCGGGGCAGGTGCAGCATCCCCAGGAGCAGCTTGAGCTTCACGGCCGAGGAAAGGCCGTGGAAACAGAGGCGGATGTTGTCGATGACCGAGGCCGTGAGCAGCGAGGCGATGCTCGGCGGCGCCCACAGCTCGTCCGTGGAGCCCAGTTTGTTGTGCAGCCACAGGCCAGTGTCGCTCTCCCGCATCGACGCCATCTTGGGAGCGGGGCGAAAAAAGAGGGGATTCTCGACGGGCATTTTATGAAGGCACCTAAAGGGAGGAAGGGAGGGGGTGAGGACCCCTGCGGGTCGCCGTCTTGTTCGTAAGCCAAAATGGCGGCGCCCAATGAGGTTGCGCTTGGGAAGGCGGAGGCTCTGCCGTAACCTAAAATGGCGGCGCCCAGGAAGCGAAATGTAATGAGGCGCTTCTCATCTCTCAGCCAAATGCAAAATGGCGCCCGCCACAGCTTTTCATCCGTACTGCAAGATGGCGCCGCCTCACTACAGAACAGCTCCTCTGTCAGTCCCAACTCATTGTCCGTCACAGTCCGCCCTGACTCCTCCTGGGCAGAAATGGGAGGAGAACCGCGAGCGGGCCGCCGAGCCGCGGCGGGGCTGCAACGCAGGGCTTCCTCCCCGAGGTGGGTGGGCCCCCGCGCCTCCCGGCGCAGCGCCTGGCGGAACACCACGTCTCCTTCCTCACAGCCCCCGTGCCCCCTAGGGCGGGTCGCCCTTTCCCTCGGCGCCCCTCCTGCCCTGCCCGCGGCCAGCCCGTGTTCCCACCCAGCACAGCTCCCTGCTGCCAATGGCCCCTTAAAATGATTTAAGCCGCGGCCGCGCCTCCCTCGGGAGCTGCCCGCCCAGAGCAGCCCGGGCGAGGCGGGGAGCCCCGGCCGAGGTGCTGCCTCTGCCAGGGCAGGGTGCTTCCTCCCTGGTTTTCCCCGGAGGTTGGTGTGCTGCGTGCTTCAGCCATGTAGGAGGTTACCTCGGTGTCCGTAGCACACGGGGTAGGCACTCAGAAACCCGCAGCGCATGTATTTGTGTTCCCTAGCGATTCGGATCATTGTTATTTAAAAACGAAAAATTAACCAATTGCCTAAATCCCGGGAGATTCAGGGGGTTTTCAAGCGTAGCATAAACGGTTCATTTTAGCGCGTCTGTGGTTGAAATTAAAGTGCAGGGGTTGTAGGGGTGCGGAGCAGATTCTGCTGATCTCTTTATCCTAGGTTTTTGAATGAAAACGTTTTCTTTACAACATTCCGCCTTTAAAAGATGTTGTTTACAATCTGATTTCTCTGGGAGAGCAGAACAATTGTTGCCCAGGTGCTTTATATTTCCTCAATACAGAATCACAGAATCCTTTCGGCTGGAAAAGATCTCCAAGATCATCGAGTCCAAACATCAACTCAGCACTGCCAAGGCCACCACTAAACCATGTCCCCAAATGCCACATCTCCACGTCTTTTGAACACTTCCAGGAATGGTGATTCCACCGCTTCCCTGGGCAGCATGTCCCAGTGCTTAACTACCTTTTCAGCGAAAATATTTATCTTAATATCAAATCCAAATACAGCATTGTGGAGTTTTATATTGTATTCTTATTCTGACTTTTACTGATAACCAAAATGCTGCGTGTCTGCAGCTCTTGGGTGCTATGACTTCTGTCAGTGTGGAAATATTTTGAGGCATATCTGTTAGTTTGTACAGAAAAATAAATTGTAACTAAGAGACTGAGGTAAATGATTAAATTGGAAAAGAACAGGAAATTCATTAAAGCAAAAGGTTTAAAAATAGCTGAAAGGAATTGTATTAGTTAAGTCATATGATCAACATGTAATTGTCTCTAGGAACCTTTGCCCTCTATTAATTATAGCCAGCTGCTAAAGGTAGACACCAGTACTGGTAAGTCTTTGGTACATGCTTATCTATAGGGTAAAATCCATGAGATAGTGTAAAAAAATCTAATAAGGCAAGGAAAACTAGTGATGTTCTCACCTTCTAATTGTGCAGAAAAGTAACCAACTCCTTTTAAAGTTATGTTGAGGGACATAAATCAGAGAACATGTTTGCAGAGCTGGTTTTCTTCAAGCAGCAGCTGTAACAGAGTTAACCTGGTTCTGTGAGATGGCACAATCTCCACCAGTTCAGGTGGGTGGACTGGCTGTCCTTTGAAAGGGTAGCTCTGTTTCAGTAAAGTTAGCGTGGGATTAGGTGCTGGCTTTCTCAGGAGAGCCTGACTGCAGGCTGATGGAAGCTGAGGAAGGGTTATTACACACATTCTGTTCCTGTGCTTTCCTCGAGGCATCTATTTTTGGACACTGTCAGTGTTAAAGCACTGAGCTGCATGGCCATCTAGTCTGAGCTGCTGTGATCACTTCTGTGCTTTTATCTGAAGTGTGACTTGAGAAGGGAGCCTATTCTGTGATATGTATCTGGAATGTAAGGATTTGCATAGTCAATTTGGCTCCAGCCCTATCACCTGCAAATTTGTCCCTCTCTGCTCTTAACTGAAGAGGCATCAGACACTCTGGAGATTAAGACAGTGCCAGCCAGCTGTAAGAGCTTTTGTCTTGCCAGCTGCTTGTACCTTAAATGTCTGTTGGAATAGAATAAAGTGGTTTTTTATTATTACTTTTTTTAACCTAAATTTTGTTAACTTGAGTAGTGATTTTCAGAGTAATATGGCAAATATAAAAGTGTTCATTCCTCAGGGATTTCTGGAGCTGGAAAGGGCATACTTGATTTCTCTGGAATGCTTTTTATCCTTCAAGATGTTGCATTGCACAGATAACTGTCTGCAGATGTTTTCTCCTCTAAGCTTCAGGTCCCTATTTCAAAGATGGTGATGTTGAATATGAAATTGTTGAGAAAAGTCAGAGTGGGCTACAAAATTGACCGGGGAAGACACCCTGGATTCACTGATCCAGTCATGACAGAATTCAAATAAAAGCCAGACATAGGCAAGGATTCATTTCTTTGAATCCGCTTTTTCATTGTTTCAAGAAAGGTGCAACTTTGTTTCACACCAAAACCAGTGCTCCATGAATTTCCCAACCTGCAGTTTTATCTCGTTACCTGTTGAAAGAGGTAGGTAGATAGATGGATATGTATATTTGTATCTGCTGGGGTGCCTGAGTCCTGCACTGTGTTACCTGTCCGATTCAGGGTAATTGTGTGTACTCAGCAGGATGTTCCAGGGTTAGAGCCTGGAGTTGTCCTGGTTCAAGGGAAAGCAGCACTCATGGGCAGAGGTTTCAGTTTGGTGTTGGCATTGATCTCTCTGTGAGCAAGAAGCTGCTTTACTGATTTTAAGGAAGCACTGAGGCATGTGCAATAAACACAACATTGGCATGAGCAGTGGCACTAAGTTCCCACTGGCATCTCATCCTGCAATGGCAAGTATGGCAGACTCTGAGCCAACAAGGCTTTAGGCTGTGATTCATGCCATGCTGACAGGGGCCAGCCCAGGAAGGCAGACAAAGCAGTAGATTGTGTATTATCATATAATTAACCCTCCTGCTCCCCCAACATTGCCATCAGGACTGAATAACAGCTTTTCTGCAAACTTTTGTGTTTGTATCTTGAGTTCTAAATACCACATCTTTTCACTACGCTTTTAAAGTGCAGTTTCCTAGGTTTTCAAAGCAGAATAAGGGGATAAATTTTATCCTTTGGTATCAGGCTGGCATGTAAGTTTACTGTGGGGTTCAGTGTTTAGAGCTCTCTGGGGCACTAATAGAGTAACTGCTCGTAGTACAAGTCTAATATCCTTTATGGTAACTGACAACAGAGGTTTGTCAGTGGGTCTAAGGTACACAGTTAATTGTCATTAAGCAGTAGTTGATTTTATAAAATGGTATTTAATGTCAGTTTTAATACCTTTAAATACATTTTATATTTTTGTAGTAATTGAGTTTGTAAAATGCTGCTTATTATGGGTTAATGCAATTGTGTGTGTGCATCATTTTGTGTGGGAGTTTTATTTGACCCATTTTAAAACTTTGCTGTAGCAATGTGATCTGAAAGGAAACACTGGCTGAGAATTTACTCAAATAAAACCAGATTATCTGACTTCCTCAAGTCAAAGGCAAAGCTTCCTCATAGGAACCTCCTGTGTCAGCTGTGACACAGCCAGCTCCCTTCCCTGGCAGGCGAAGCCTCTAGCAGAAATAAAGATAAATAAAGACAAAAGCTATGAAAAATGTCCTGGTACATCTTGTCCTGTGAATTGGCATGGCATGATGGGCAGTAATTGTTTCAGTGGTGCTCCATCCAGCTGCCTGTGTCCAGGATTATGCTTACATTGCTGTCATACCCTCTTGCAACTTCAGCCACATGATTTTGTGATTATTTTCCCTCCCAAATAAACTTCAAAATGATGTAGTGACTTCAGACCTAAGATGAAAAAGGCCCATGAAGAGGGAGAGATAGAATTCAAGACCGTAATTTCCCCTTCTCTCTTGCTCTAGAGCACTTTCACTTGCTGCACTTCCACTCTGGGCTCTGATGTCTGGTAGTGGCTGATGGGGCCTGAACATTGAAGGTCAGCAGTGATGAAACAATTTCCTTGAAGTCTCTGTAGAGCAGCCCACCTACCTTAGAGGTCCCATCTTTGAGGAAACACCCATCTGTTTGGAAACACATCTGCTTGGTTGCCTTTGCCACCTCTCCCACTGTCTTTCTTATACTCTTGATTTAGTAAGATTTTTAATGTATTAATGTAACAAAAGGAGAAATTAAAATTGTTATTTAAAACATGAAACTATACATGCAGAGCTCAATTACCCTCTCAATTACTTTTAATAAATAAGAACACCATCACTATGAGCAGTACAAATACCATTAATCAGAGCTAACAATGTGCAAAATTAAAAACCATTAGAGGTTTTGAAAAACCACTAGGACTTAAAACACAAAGTGTTGCACACAAATAAATTTGTGGTTTCAAAGTCATATATTGCCCATGCACTGTGCTTCAAATCGTCTGTGCTTATGATGATATGGCCAAATGGTAGAAAGGACTTGCTTTGGATCATCTGTTACTTGACATCTTGTGGCAGTAGATGTATAAAACATCCTATTGTTATTTTGCTGGAGGCATAATGCTTTCAGCAGCTGTCACAATGAAACTGTGCTGTGAAATGAGGGGTATTAAAAGTTGTGACATCAGAGCACTTTGAGACAATGCTGTGATCTCCAACAAGGAAGTCACCAAGTTCTCAAGGAAGAATGCTTCCCTCTTCATTATCCCCTGAGACTTTGTTTGCCAGCACCCATGAGTTTCTTTCCTTTTCTCTCCCCCTCTTTATGATGTTTCATAAACCATTCTTTATCTTCTTTCATTTTATATCACTCTTCATGCATGTAGAGCTGAGGAATGTAGGACTGGATGAGATGTCCTACATGACCACTTGCTGTCATGTGCCACATTATTACATCAGTCTTTTATAAGCTATTAAACTCCATGTTGCAACTGGCTTGATTGTTTTATCCTGCTGATGAAGGCAGAAGAGTATTCCAGAAACTCACTGCTCTGGCAAGGATTGCTACCTTCTAATTTCCCAGCTAGACTATGCCCATTTTTATGGAAAGCTTCTCCTCTTCTTTTTATGTCAACTGGATGAACTTTGAGTTAAAGTAGAATTTTTCAGCCTCTGTAACAAGTTTTTTGGTCCTCATTTCTCTATTTTAATGACTGTGGGGTAATACTTTCCTTGCCACACCTCTCAATGGAGTCCAGGGTGCAGTTTGCATTATTTGCAGTGAGAATGCGCTGTTGGCCTAAATGGGCTTGTGCTCAGCCCAACACCACTGTGATTCCTTGGTCCCTCTCCTGGGCTGATGCTCGGCCAGTTTCCCACCTGTCCTCATGCCTGGGGTTTTCCATCAAGCCTGAGGTGTCTGTTGGCCTAATCGTCAAATTTATCAAGATCTCTGTGGATTAAGTTCTGCAGTCCTCATGTCAGCACTCCTTAACCTGGTGTCCATAAATTTGCTCAGGGTGCATTCTGTGTCATCATCAGACACACACTGTGTTCTCCACTAGCTGCATGTCAGCCATTCCTGGAGCCTGGCCGTCCAGCCAGTTTTCAAACCACCTGACAGACTGGCAGCCTAGCCCTTGCTTTCTCAAAAAAGACCATTTTCTGTGTCACTGTATACATTGAAGTAGAAGAGACCAGATTTCTTTTTTCTATTCTTTT